>JAKSZT010054380.1:3169590-3199685 GCA_026826555.1 Tolypeutes matacus
GACCCACTGATGTGTTTTTTTTATTGATGACTACCCTTGTAAGTCTTTGCTCTTGTAAATGAGACTTAGCCTGCAGTTGTGGGGTGCCTAAGGGTTGCCACCTGAGAGCCTCCTTGTTGCTCAAATGTGGCCTCTCTCTAAGCCAAACTCAGCATATGATTGCATTACCTTCCCCCCAACGTGGGACATGACTCCCGGGGATGAGCCTCCCTGGCAACGAGGGATTAATACCAAGTGCCAACTGGCAACACAACTGGAAAAAGACCTTGAATAAAAGGGGGAAATGGTAAAGACAAATGAGTTCAAGTGGCTAAGAGACTTCAAAGAGAGTCGGGAGCTCATCCCAGAGGTAATTCTTACACACACCTCAGTAGGAGCTCATAGAACATCTAAGTGCCTATCACCCCACTCAGTGGGGTTCCTGAGAGCTCCGGAGACACCCTGGTCCTATATAAGGGGGGATAGCCCCAGAGACTGATGCCTTATCAGTGGGTTCTATTTTGGAATCTGTGCTCCCGAGAGTGACAGAATTAGACTCAAATAAGTCCTCCCTGCACATGGTTCACCAGTCCCTTCTATTACGTATACTTCCAGAGACTGGAGCTTCCCGCCTACCTATGTGCCAGGTGTGCATGAAATCTAGATGAAGCTGCAACTCCTACCCTACAGCTCAATGGACTCATCCAAGTCACCTGGTGAGGAGACAACGATGGGAAATGGCCATCCCAGGGAATGGAGACGGCCTGCATCTGCAGGCAGGATCATCCCACCCACCATATCCATGGGATATAAGCCCTCTCTCACTTGGAGTTGGAGTGGACATCACCATCCCAGTCCCCTCAGGATTGGGGGAAGAACTATGGACTAGAGTGGACTTGATGGTATTCTCTTGTTCACATATGGTGATTCTAGCAATGCAAGAAATTATAACAATGAGGTGGAGCCAGTGGCCACTTGACACTTTTGGGGTAGGGAGGGGAAGAGCAGTTGAAATACAGGGGCTTCTTTGGGAGTTGGAGGTTGTCCTGAGTACTGCTGTGGCAACGGATGTAGGTCATTTTAAATCAGCACACACCACTCAGAACTGAGTGGGAGAGAGTGTGGTCTACAGTGTGAACTGTGGTCTATGGTTGGTGCCAAGGCTCCAGGATGTGTAAGTTCATTGAGAGTGGTGGGCCACACTGTGGGAGATGTTTGTGTGGGATGTGGTGGGAGGTGTGGGAGGTGGGCAACATGGGAATCCCAGTGGGTTCCGTGTAATATTTTGGGTAATCTAAGCACCTCTTGAAATATATGTATATATATATATATATAAATAACATTTTTGTAAGCAAATACACATATATGCATATATATTTATATATCATTTTGCAAATGTTTGTATGTATTGTGAGAATTTTGATTTTTACCCATAATAAAAAAATAAATAAATAAAAAATAAAGCCTATTATCTCAGTTCTTATTACCAGATACAACATGTCCAGCTTTCAACAAAAAATGACAAGATATGCCAAAAGGCAAGAAAAACTTACTCTGAAGACACAAAGTAATCAGAACCAGACTCAGGTATGGCACAGATGTTGGAATTATTACACAGGGACTTTAAAATAATTATAATTAATATTTTAAGAACAGATGGACAATGTAAGAGAAAAAATCAATTGGAAATACTAGAAATCAAAAACACAGTAACAGAAAAGAAGAATGCCTTTGATAGTCTCACCACACACAAAGCCAAGGAAAGAACTGGTGAACTTGAAAGTAGATAGACAGAAATGTCACAAACTGAAATGCAAAGAAAAATAGAATGAAAAAAAGAGAGCAGCCAAGAACCGTGGGACATCAAGAGGTATAATATATGCATGACTGAAATACCAGAAGAAGAAAGAGAATGGAGCAGAAGAAATATTTGAAGTAATAGTGGCTGAAAACATTGTAAAACTAATGACAGACCCAGGGAACTCAGAGAACACCAAACAGAATAAATACCAAGAAAACCACATCTAGGAATATCATATTAAAGTGCAAAAAAACCAAAGACAAAGGGAAAATCTTGAAAGAATGCAGAGGGGAAAAAACACATCTTACCTAGAGAGGAAGAAAGATAAGAATTACAGTGGACTTCTCATCAAAAATCATATAAGCAGGAAGAGAGTGGATCATGTGAAATATGAATATGAGTAATACTGCCTATATAAGACTGTTTTTCTTTGAAACTGAGCAAATTATGTTGATACAAGATGTTTGTTTTGTTTTTGTTTTTTCACTGGGAGGTCTCAGGGATCGAACCCAGGTCCCTCCATATGGGAGACGGATGCTCAACCATTTGAGCCACATGTGTCCCCCAATACAAAATGTTAATATCAGGCAAAAGAAAAAATAAAAACATTATGTTAAGTGAAAGAAACCAGACACTAAGTACTATATATATTATATGAGTCCATTTACATAAAATGTAAATATAAATCAGTTTATACAGACGGAATCAGATTAGTGGTTATGTAGGGCTGGGGAACAATAGAAGGTTTAAGAGGTGATTGCTAAGGGGTATGGAGTTTTTCTTTTTGGAGTAATGAAATTGTTCTAAGTTTTTTTGTGGAGATGAATGCACAACATTGTGATTATACTAAAAGCTACTGATTATACACTTTGGATAGATTTTATGGTGTGTGAATATATCTCAACAAAACTGTTTTAAAAAGAAAAAAGAGAGGGGAGGGAATAATATTTAAAGTCTTGAAAGAAAACACTAATCTAGAATTAATGATTAATGAAAAAAACACACTGAAGCTTATCTTTGCATAATTCTGATGACAATGATGAAATCCTAAAACATTCCAGATGAAAAGAGCAGGTTACTCACAAAGTAGAGAAATACCATAGCTTTAGATGTCTCAACTGCAGTAGAAGTTATTTTTATGCAAAAAATAAACTTCAATCTAGGAATCCTACACATAAACAGTTTTTCATATCACAGGCCAAAAATAAGATGTGTTCAGACAGCAAGGCCTCAGGGGGAATAGATCACCCAGGTAACTTCTATTGAGAAAACACCTGAGGAGGTGCTCTAACAAGCAAGCAAACACCTCTCAAGCCAGGGGAATATGAAGGGTAGGGAAAAAATGGGAAACAAAAAAGTCTTGTTATAGATAGATGATTACAACTAAATGGATGGTATTAACATGATTTGAAATTTATAATGTAATGTTAGAGAAAAGTAATTGAAACAGGAGAGACTCACCATAAGGGAAAATCCTGTCCTAGCTGGATCAACTAGCAAAATCTGATGGAGTATGGGTATCAGGGAGAGTGGGGAGAATTGCAGCTTTATGAAGGTCGTCTAAGGAGGCCTGGAGGAGGAGTGGCAACCACACCATGAAGCAGCAGAAGAGCAATTAACTAATCCTGATATGTAACTAGATAAAGTCTTACTTATAATTAAGGATAGGGTGGTTAACTATGAGAACTGAAAATCAGATAATTACCCAATTAATAGAAGAAAAATGAAATAATGAGAAATTTGAACAAGCCAGAAAAGGAAAATTAAAAGAGTATAATTAATAGTACATAACATATATTATTATACTCTAATATAATAGTCAGTAAACTAAGATGAATAAATATAATCAAATATATGAATAATCGCAGAAAATATGAATGGATGAATTTCTTATCCAAGAGAGACTACCATATTGGTTTAAAAAAAAATCTTGGGGAAGCGGCTGTGGCTCAATCAGTGGGGCTCCCGTTTACCATATGGGAGGCCCCGGGTTCGGTTCCCGGGTCCTCCTGGTGAAGGCAGGCCCGCCCGCACGGCGTGGTTGGCTGACCCAGCGAGCACAAGCAGCAAGGGGGGGATAAATGAATAAATAAATAAAATCTTTAAAAAAAAAAAAAAAAAAAAAAAAAATCTTGCTATTTGTTGTTTATAAAATATAAATCTAGAACCAAGTGATAAAGAATGGTGAAAATGAAGGAATGGACAAAAATTACAGGAAAATGCAAATAAAGGGAAGCAAGCGTGGCCTTCTAGCAGATAAAGTGGAATGTGCAGCCTTAAGCTTTCAATGGGGCAAAGACAGGTATCATGTAACAATAAATGGTAAAATTAATCAAGAAAAGTCAAATTTGTACATATCCAAATAGAGAAAGGAAAAACTGCTACAATTATAAGAGAATTCGGTTAAAGAAAACAAACCATAGTTACAGTGGGAGAAATATATATCTATATAGAAGAAAGCTCAGCTATCCAGTGGAGTTCATTTAACTCTTATGTTCTGGAAGAATTTTGCAAAAACTAATAATAAACAATAATGATAACTAAAATTTAGCGGGCACTTTTATTTAGAAGAATGCATTTTTATTTTTATTTTTTTTTAAGATTTATTTATTTTTATCCATTTTTACACCCCCACCGCCCAGCTCCCCCGTTTTTTTTTTTGCTGGTTTTGTGTCCATCTGTAGGGCAATTCTCTGTGTCTGTTTCCTGCCCTCTCTTCTCCTCCTGTCTTCACCGGGATTCGATCCTGGGAACCTCTGATGTGGGAGAGAGGCGTCCTATCGCCTGTGCCACCTTAGTTCCTGGATTTTTGGCGCGTCTCATCTTGACTCTCCCTTGCGTCACTCTCCTGTTATGTCATCACCTTGCTGCGTGGCTCAGCAGGGCCTGACAGAGCACCCGCACACGGGGCCTGGAGGTACACCTGCGTGTGGGGCCTGGCAGCCCATGTGCCTTCTATTTTTTTTTTTTTTTTTTTTTTTTAAGATTTTATTTATTTATTCATTTATCCCCCCCTTGCTGCTTGTGCTCGCTGGGTCAGCTTACCATGCCGTGAGGGCGGGCTTGCCTTCACCAGGAGGCCCCGGGAACCGAACCCGGGGCCTCCCATATGGTAAACGGGAGCCCTACTGATTGAGCCACATCCGCTTCCCCGGTGTGCCTTCTATATATTTTTTAAATTTTTACCGGGAGGTCCTGGGGATCGAACCCAGGTCCTTCCATATGGGAGACGGACGCCCAACCATTTGAGCCATATCCGCCCCCCAGAAGAATGCCTTTTAGATATTTTTTATATATCATCTCATATAACACTCTGAACAAACCTATAGCATTGGTATTATTTTCCCCATTTAACAGGTATGAAAATTGAGGCAGAAAAAAGTTACCCAACTTCCCAAGATCACCCTGGTCATCTGACAAAGCTCTACTCAAAATCATTATGTTAAATAAATCTTTAAAAAAATAATAATAATAATACATCATGGAGGACATTATGTTGAGTGAAGCAAGCCAGACACAAAAGAACAAATACTGTATGAATGCGTTACTATGAACCAAATATATTGTGTAACATATTGTTTGATTCAAAAAAATTTTATATGTATCCATTACATTTAATTGAAAAATGTATATATTTATTCATCTGTGTATATTTTTTAGTTTTTAATTGTTTATATTTTCAATTATTAAATGTACAAAATAAAGTTTAAAAAAATAATAATAATACCTCATAATCGATTGGAATATGCTCTCTATAAAAGTGGTAGCGTTCTTTTGTTCACAGTAGTCTTTTCATCTAAAACACAGTAGGTGCTCAATAAATTTTTTTTAAGTAAATGAGAGGCCAAATAGGGTTTATCCTAATAATGTAAGACCAATTGAAAATAGGAAACTTATCCAATTTATCCTCAATGATGAATCATTATACCATACATTACTCTTGGATGCGAGAAGAAAATCACTAGGTAATGGGCAATTCGATGCAAAATTTTAACTATATGTTAGCAATAATGATTTGATAATGGAAAAGGAAGGAAAAAAATAGCAGCTTTGGAGCAATGTTGAAAATGACAGCTACAAAGGTGTATGACTCATTAAAAATCATGTAAAATGTTAGGGAAGAAATCATATATCTGGTAATGGGACTGCTGTAAAATATTACAACTAAATAATAAAAAGACAAATAATCCAATTAAAAAATGGGCAAAGAATCTGAATAGATAATTCTCCAAAGAAAATATACAAATGGCCAATAAGCACATGAAAAGATGCTCAGTATCATCAGTCATCAGGAAAATGCAAATCAAAACCACACTGAAAGAAGGGAATTTGCAAATGATATGTGTTTTTAAAAGAAATAAAACAAAGCTACTATGGCTAAGAGCTTTAAAATGGAGTGAGGAGGTGATTCCGGAGGTTATTCTTATGTCTCCAGATATCATAAACTGCCTCAGTATGCAAAGTCTCAAGGAACAACATTCCTCAAAACCCTAGGGACAGCTAGACACCGTAAACAAACCACAAGATAAAGAACTCAGCTAACTAACCTGAAGCACAGAGTACCCCATATATCTACCAACCACAAACCACTTGCATAACCTTCTTCCTTTCCTTTAAAAACCCTTGCCTGGACTGCGAATATTTTCTTGCTGTCCTGATTTTGTGATAATCAGGGTAGACTAAACATTCACTATATTAGAAACAATGCATGTGTCCCCAGACCTAGATTTTCTCCCTAGGTCTGGTTTTTAGAATGCTGGTGATAAACTAAGTCTGATTTATTATATGACCATACTGTATGGGAAATGACTGTAATTCTAGGTATCTTTGGTCAACCTTAAGAGATATAGCAGGAGGACGGATGTTGGGGACCTGGACCTGGGTTTGATCCCTGGGACCTCCCAGTAAAAATTAAAAAAAGAAAAATATAGAAGGCACATGGGCCACCAGGCCCCGTGCGTGGGTATGCCGTCAGGCCCCGCAAGCCATGAAGCAAGATGATGACGTAACAGGAGACTAACACAAGGGAGAGCCAAGGCAAGATGCGCCAAAAAACCAGGAACTAAGGTGACGCAGGTGGTAGGACGCCTCTCTCCCACATTGGAGGTTCGGTTCCAAGGATCGAATCCCAGTGAAGACAGGAGGAGAAGAATGAGAAGAGAGGGCAAGAAACAGTCAGAGAGAGTTGCCCAGTGAATGGACATAAAAACAGCAAAAACGGAGGGTATGGGTAAAAATCAATAAAAGTAAATAAATAAATATATCCTTTAAAAAAAGTATACAGGAGTAAGATATGGACTATAGCTAGTAGTAATACTTTGATGATGCTCTTTCATAATTTGTTAACAAATGTTTCACAACAATACAAAGTATTTGTGGTGGGGTGATGTGTGGGAGCCTTTGTTTTGTTAGTTCACAATGTTTACTGAACACTTATTGTTTATGTATGTTCATGTATGAATGATATACTTAAATAAATTGCTTAAAAAACAACAACAACAAAAAAAAAAAAACACTGAGATATACCTACTAGATGGCTATTATTTAAAAAATGGTAAATAGCAAGTGTTGGTGAAGAGGTGAAGAAACTGGAACCTTCATATAATTCTAGTGAGAATGTAAAATAATGTAACTGCCATGGAAAATGGTTTAACTCTAAACATAGAGTTACCTACCATATGATCCAGCAATTGTACTCGTAGGTATACACCTAAGAAAACTGAAAATATATGTCTACATAAAAACTTGTACATGAATATCATGGTATTATTGATAATAGCCAAAAAATGGAAACCCAAATGTCCACAAACTGATAAGTGGATTTAAAAAAAGTGATATATCCATACAATGGAATATTATTTGACCATAAAAGAGAATAAAGTACTGACCTACTACAACATGGATGAACTGTGGAAACATGCTAAGTAAAAGAAGCCAGACACAAAGGTCACATGCTTTATGATTCCCTTTATATGAAATGTCGAGAATAAGCAAATCCATAGAGACAAAAACTAGATAGTGATTGCCAGGCAATGGGGATAAAGAGGGATGGGCAATGACTGCTAAAAGGTTATGGCTTCCTTTTAGAGTGATGAAAATGTTCTAAAATTAGATAGTGGTGATGGTTACACAACTCTGTAAATATACTAAAAACCACTGAAGTGCACACTTTAAAAGAGTGAGTTATACAGTATATGAATTTTATCTCTATAACGCTGTTGTTTTTTTTAAGTATTACCGAAGGACATAAAACAATGTTTCTGAGAATTAAGACACATCAAAATATTAAGCCATGAAAATTAACATTAGGGGCGGATGTGGCTCAAATGGTTGGGCGTCCGTCTACCATATGGAGGGACCTGGGTTCATTCCCTGGGACCTTCCGGTAAAATTAAAAAAAACTAAAAAAAAAATTAACATTAAAATTTTAAGATAGGGGGAAGCGGATGTGGCTCAATTGATAGGGTTCCCGTTTACCATATGGGAGGCCCCGGGTTCGACTCCCGGGGCCTCCTGGTGAAGGCAAGCCAGCCTGTGCGGCGTGGTGAGCTGATACAGCAAGACGACGCAACAAAGGGAGACAAGGAGACACAGAAAAACGCACAGCAAATGGACACAGCGAGCAGAAGCAGCAAGGGGGGGATAAATAAATAAATAAAATCTTTAAAAAAAAAAAAAAATTTTAAGGTAGGGAAGCGGATGTGGCTCGAGCAATTGGGCTTTCGCCTACCACACAGGAGGTCCCAGATTCGGTTCCCGGTGCCTTTTGGAAAAGGCAAGCTGGCTCGGCAGGCAGGCACAGTGAGCTGACCCAACAAGATGACACAACAAAAGAAAAGAGACACAAAGAGGAAAGACAATGAGAGACACAACAAACCAGGGAGCTGAGGTGGCTCAGTGATTGAGTGCCTCTCTTCCACCTGGGAGGGCCTGGGTTCAATTCCAAGTGCCTCCTAAAAAGAAGACAAGCAGACACAGAGAGCACACAGCAAATGGACACAGAGAGCAATCAGCAACTGCAAATGACGGGGAGTGGGGGCGGGAGATAAATAAATAAAATAAATCTTTAAAAAAAAAATTTTTTAAGGTAAATATTTGCAAACCAATTATTTTGTTTGTTGTTCTTAAATTTTTTTACAAGAGGGAGGCGATTCACTAGATACATATTTTTTTAATTCAGGAGGAAAAAGAGACAAGGAAATCTCCAAACAAAACAGTAGAGTGGGCCTGCCTTACTAGGTATTACTATTTATCATAAAGCTGCTCTAATCAAAAGAAAACTAGGTCGGTGGGGGAAAAAAGTCCAGAAATAGATTCAAATATATGTATAGTGTCTTAATATACAGTAAAGTCACAACTTAAATTTAATGATGCACAGGATGATTAATTTATTAAATATGGTTGACATAATTGATAACCTATTTGTCAAAAAAATTAGACCTCACTACATAAAAAATATATTTGAGTAAATAAGTATAAAACGCAAAACAAAAAAATGAGGAAACACCCAAGCAAAGACATTTAAATCTATTAATAAAAGATAAAAATATCAGATAAGATTTTAAAATTAAGCTACATGGTACTTACAAAGGAAAATTAATGGCACATAAAAATTCATTCATTCATTCATTCATTCAACAAGTTCTGAAATGCTTTCTATATGCCAGGAACTGTCCTGGATACTTGAGAAACATCAGTGAACAACAAACAGCCCCCTTTCCCGCCTCCCCTGGATTTCAGGAAGGTTATAGTGATTTAAGAGGGGGAAAAGAGATGATAAACAATAAACAGGGAAGCACATGTGGCTCAACCAGTTGGGTGCCCACCTACCACATGGGAGGTCCCAGGTTCGGGCCCCAGTGCCTCCTAAAAGAAGATGAGCAGAAGCCGCCCCCGCCATAACAAGCAGATGCCACAAGCCAGCAGATGCCACAGCCCGCAGGGTGCAGATGTGGCTCAGGCTGTTGGGTACTTGCCTCTCATGTAGGAGGCCCTGGGTGCAGTTCCCAGTGCCTCCTAGAGAAGGCAAGCAAACAATGAGCAGACAGACAAGAGAACCATCTGGGTGAAGGGGGGGATAAATAAAGATAAAAATAAAGTAAATAAATAAATCTTACCAAAAAAAACAATAGAGTAATGAGTAAACTTCAGTGAGAAGTGCTATGGTAAAAATACAAAACAGATCAAGATAAGGGGGATGGGAATACTAGGGATCAGTGCAATTTTTGGCTGGGAGTCCAGGTAGACCTGCCTGAGCTGTGACGTCTGAATGTGGTCCAGAGGAGGAAAGGGAGTTGGCCACAAGTTCCCCTTCAGGCAGTAGGTACATCTCACACAAGGATGAAGATGGCATTGTGCCCAGTATGTTTCTAGAACAGCAAGAGGGCTGGTGCAGTGATCAAGGGCTGAGAAGGAGGTGAGATCAGAGAAGTAATGGGCAACATAACCCACTGGAAGAACTCTGGCTTTTACAAGGAGGAAAATGAAACGTTGGGCAGAGGGTGCCATACCGTAACCTGACTCACATTCCCCAGGCAGCAAGACCTGCTCTGTGTCCACTGACATCATCCAGGCAAGAGATGTCTGGGGGTTGGTTTGGGTAACTGCAGTTGATTAGAAGAGGTCATATTCTGGATATATTTTGGATCTAGAGCCAAGAGCTTTTACTGTTAAGTAAGATGTGCAGCATGAGGGAAAAACAGGTCAAGGATTATTCCAAGGAGTCAGCTATCAATCAAGAAGGAGATGGGGGCGGATGTGGCTCAAATGGTTGGGCGTCCGTCTGCCATATGGAGGGACCTGGGTTCGATCCCCGGGACCTCCCGGTAAAATAAAAAATATATATATAGAAAGCGCATGGGCTGCCAGGCTGTGTGCCGCTGAGCTGTCAGGCCCCGGGAGCCATGCAGCAGGATGATGACGTTAACAGAGGAGAGATAAGACGAGATGCTCCGAAAGCTCCAGAAGCCAGGAGCTGAGGTGGCGCAGGCAGCAGAATACCTCTCTCCTACATCGGAGGTCTCCAGGATCGAATCCTGGTGAAGACTGGAGGAGAAGGATGAGAAGAGATGGCAGGAAACACACACAGAGAATTGCCCAGCAAATGGACACAAAAACAGCAAATGGGGAAGGGGGGGTTTAAAATGGACAGAGTAAATAAATAAAATCTTTAAAAAAAAAAAAAAAAGAAGGAGAAGGCTGTCAGGGAAACAGGTTTGGGAAGGAAGTGGCCAGTAAGTAGTCAGTAGTCATGTTCAGCTGTGTCTATTAAACATTCAAGTGGAGATGTAGAGTAGACTGTTAGATATATGACTCAGGAAGAGGTCTGGGTGTGGTTGTTTTAAGCTGTATATTCCCCAGAAAAACATGTTCTTAAATCTAATCCATTCCTGTGGATGTAAACCCATTTTAAGTAGGACCTTTTGATAAGGTTACTTCAGTTAAGTTGTGGCCCAACTCAATCACGATGGGTCTTATTCCTATTACTGGAGAGCTTTATAAGAGAATGAAATTCAGACAGAGAGAAAAAAAGGCACAGAAGCAAGAAGCTGAAATAATGAAACCCAGAAGAGAAGGGAGAGGCTAGCACACGCAGCCATGTCTTTGCCATGTTGCAGAGTAGCCAGGGAACACCAGCAGCCAGTCTTTAGGAAGAAAGCATCACCTTGATGATGTCTTGATTTGGACTTTTTTTTAGCCTCAAAACCTTAAGCAGGGTAGCAGCTGTGGGTCAACTGGTTGGGCTCCCATTTACCATACGGGAGGCCCAGGGTACGATTCCCAGGGCCGCCTGGTGAAGGCAAGCCGGCCCGTGCGGCTCGGTGAGCTGACACCTCGCACGATGCAGCAAGATGACGCAACAAAGGGAGACAAGCAGACACAGAAAAATGCAAAGCAAATGGACACAGCGAGCACAAGCAGCAAGGGGAGGGATAAATAAACAAAAATTTAAAAAAAAAAAAAAACCTTAAGCAAATAAATTCCCATTGTTTAAGCCAAATAATTTCATGGTATTTGCTTAAGCAGCCTAGGAAACTAAAACACCGGGCTAGAGAGATTATGAGGAGTCATCAGGCCACAGAAGTACTTATGAGAATAGACAAGAACACCAAGCGATAGGTCACAGATAGAGAAAGGATGAGGACCATGGACTGAGCTTGGGGATTCTTCGACATTAAGAGGTAGGAAAAAAAGGAGGAGCTGGCAAAGGAGGAGAAGCAAGCAATCAGAGAAAGGAAATTAAAAGAACATAGTGTTCTCAAAATGAAGTAAAGAAAGTTAAATGAGAAGGAAAAAGTGATCAACAATGTCAAATGCAGCTAAATGGTCAAGCAAGACAAAGACTGAGACTTCACCATTGGATTCAGCAATGTGGAGGTAACTGCTGCTCTTGACTAAAATATTAGGAGTAGGATAGGACTAAAGCTTTTAGTTCCTACCAAGATGCTAAATTAGCACGAATGCAGTCCAGAGGGACGTAGAGACAGAAAGCAAAGCAAACTGTTAGAAACCCTAGGTGCCAATGTGGTTATTTTTGAACTGGTATGTGTGCAGCCATAGCTTTGGCCTAGAGCTGTAAGCAGGTAAACTGAAGGGCAGTATTGCTTTTTCCCAAGCTTTCTCTGGAACAAAGAGCACCTGTCCCCACACGTGAGGATGAGAAAAGACAAACTGAGAAGTAGTAACTAAATTTTGTATCATGTTCTAAAGGATAATTTTCCTAATATAAAGAAATTCAATCTATAATTTTAAAACTTTCCACAAAGAAAATCCAGACCCAGATGAGATCACTGGTGAAATTTTACAAACAATTAAAAAATAAATAACACCAGTCTTACACAAATGCTTCCAGAGAATAGGCAAAGAGGAACCACTTAAGATGTTTTCTGAGGTCAGCCTAAAATTAATACAAAATCTGACAAAAACATTATAGGAAAGGAAAATTACAGTTTATCTCAAGAATAAAGACAAAAATACCAAACAAATAATCATGAAATATGTTTTTAAAAGGAAAACAGCATTGGGGACGGATGTGGCTCAAATGGTTGGGTATCCGTCTCCCATATGGAGGGATCCGGGTTCGATCCCTGGGACCTCCTAGTGGGAAAAAAAAAAAAAAAAAAAGGGAAAACAGCAAAGACCAAGTTGGGTTTTTTCCTGGAAAATTAGATTCATTTAACATTTGAAAATCAAAACATTAACAGAATAACCTCAATCAATTTGTTAATATTATTTAATCCACTAAAAGAATAAAGAAGAAAACCATATATTCATCTTAATAATAAATAATTCAGCATCCCTTGGATTATAAAAATTCCTTGCAAACTAGAAAAATAATGAGACTTCCCAAAAACGTGCACCAAAAAACTTACAGCAAAAATCATACATAATGATAAAATATTGAAAACTGGGACTTGAGAATGGGAAGAAAACAAGGATGTACTACTTCTAGTTCATGGTATATTAGAACTCCTAGGCCTGCAACAAGGAAAGAAAAAGAAATAAAAGCTTAAGGACTAGAAAAGAAGAAATTTCCATCTACATAATTGCATAGGTAGAAAATCCAAAGTATTCTACAGATAAAATATTAAAATAAATGGTAAGGTCACCAAATGTAAGTTCAATATACAAAAAAAGTCAACCATATTTCTACATACAAGCAACACCCAAATAGGGAAAAAGTTTTCAAATACCTATTAATAAATCTAACAAAAGAAGTACAAGGCCTCCACATGAAAAATTATCAATACTTGCTGAGAAAAAGTAAAGAACTAAGTAAATGGAGAGATATGCCATGTTCATAAATTGAAAGGTCAATTTATATTATCTATAGATCAATTTGGTTTTCAATGCAATACCAAATTCCAGCAGGTTTTTGGGGGAGAAATTTACAAGATGATCATAAAATTTATGTAGAAATAGAAAGAACTTAACGTAGCCAAAGTAATCTTTTTTGTTGCTGTTGTTTTACTTTTTAATTTTAGGAGGTATTGGAGATTGAATCTGGGACCTCATATGTGGGAGACAGGCACTCAACCACTGAGCTACATCCACTCCCCCAAGCCAAAGCAATCTTGAAGAACAAAGATAGGGGTCTTATACCCACTGATATGAACACTTTTTATAAAGCTACAATAACAGAGGCTGGAAATATTGGCACAATGGTAGACAAAGAGACAACGGCAATAGACCTAAGACTCCAAAAAGAGAACCACACAGACGGTTACCTGATTTTCAATGAAGACACCACAAATTTGAAAGCAAGGTCTTTCAATAAATGGTCCTGGAGGAAATGGATAGCCATAGCTCATACCAAAATATATATGTATGTGTGTGCATATGTATATGTGTATGTATGTGTATATATATACACATATATAAAATAATTCAAGATGTATCATACTTAAATGTGAAAGTTAAAACATTCAAATTCTGGAAAAAAATAGAATTTTTGACTTAGGAATAGGTAAAGTTTTTTTTTAAATAGGACACAAAGAGCACATAGAGGGGGGCGGATGTGGCTCAAATGGTTGGGCGTCCGTCTGCCATATGGAGGGACCTGGGTTCGATCCCCGGGACCTCCCAGTAAAATTAAAAATATATATATATAAAAGGCGCATGGGGGGAAGCGGCTGTGGCTCAATCAGTAGGGCTCCCGTTTGCCATATGGGAGGCCCAGGGTTCGGTTCCCGGGGCCTCCTGGTGAGGGCAGGCCCGCCCGCACGGCGTGGTTAGCTGACCCAGCGAGCACAAGCAGCAAGGGGGGTATAAATGAATAAATAAATAAAATCTTTAAAAAAAAAAAAGGCGCATGGGCTGCCAGGCTCTGTGTGCCGGTGAGCCGCCAGGCCCCGGGAGCTATGCAGCAAGATGATGACGTAACAGGAGAGAGACGCAGGGGAGAGATAAGACAAGATGCTCCGAAAGCTCTGAAAACCAGGAACCGAGGTGGTGCAGGTGGCAGAACACCTCTCTCCTATATCGGAGGTCTCCAGGATCGAATCCTGGCGAAGACTGGAGGAGGAGGATGAGAAGAGATGGCAAGAAACAGACACCGAGAATTGCCCAGCGAATGGACACATAACAGCAAATGGGGAAGGGGGGTTTTAAAATGGATAAAGTAAATAAATATATCTTTTAAAAAAATTAAAAAAAAAAAGAGCACATAGAGGTAAAGACTGGACTAAGAGCATATAAAATTCAGAACAAGCCTCAGACTCAAAGAAGATATTTTCAATAAGTCTATCTGACAAAGGACTCATATCCTGAACATATAAAGAATTCTTACAAGTTAATATAGCACAAAGTCTGTTGGTGGGAATGCAGGATGGTACAACCACTATGGAGGACTCTTTGGCAGTTCCTAAAGAAGTTGAATATAGACTTGCCACGTGACCCTGCAATACCACTACTGGGTATATACCCAGAAGAACTGAGAGCAGTGACACGAACAGACATCTGCACACCGATGTTCATAGCCACATTATTCACCATTGCCAAAAGCTGGAAACAACCCAGGTGTCCATCAACAGATGAATGGATAAACAAACTGTGGTCTATTCACACGATGGAATATTATGCAGCTGTAAGAAGAAATGAAGTCATAAAGCATATGGCAACATGGATGAACCTGGAGGACATTACGTTGAGTGAAGCAAGCCAGACACAAAAGGACAAATACTGTATGAATGCACTATGAACCAAATACATTGTGTAATATATTTTTTTTTCTTTTTTTTTTTTAAGATTTTATTTATTTATTCATTTATCCCCCCCTTGCTGCTTGTGCTCGCTGGGTCAGCTAACCACGCCATGCGGGCGGGCTTGCCCCCACCAGGAGGTCCCGGGAACCGAACCTGGGGCCTCCCATATGGTAAACGGGAGCCCTACTAATTGAGCCACAGCCGCTTCCCAATGAATAACTTTTTTTTTTTTTTTTTTTAAAGATTTTATTTATTTATTCATTTATCCCCCCCTTGCTGCTTATGCTCGCTGGGTCAGCTAACCACGCCGTGCGGGCGGGCTTTGCCTTCACCAGGAGGCCCCGGGAACCGAACCCGGGGCCTCCCATATGGTAAACGGGAGCCCTACTGATTGAGCCACAGCCACTTCCCTGTGTAATATATTGATTCAAAAAAAAAAAAAAAAAAAATTTTACATGTATCCATTACATTTAATTGAGAAATGTATATATTTATTCATCTGTGTTTACTTTTTAGTTTTTAATTGCTTATGTTTTCAATTATTAAATGTACAAAATAAAGTTAAAAAATATATATATATATATATAGCACAAAGTACCAATTTTTTTTTAATGGACAAAAGACTGGAACAGATTTTTTTTTTTTTTTTTTAAAGATTTTATTTATTTATTCATTCATCCCCCCCTCGCTGCTTGCGCTCGCCGGGCCAGCCAACCACGCCGTGCGGGCGGGCCCGCCTTCACCAGGAGGCCCCGGGAACCGAACCCGGGGCCTCCCATATGGCAAACGGGAGCCCTACTGATTGAGCCACAGCCGCTTCCCAGATATTTTTTTAAAAAATCAAAAAAAGATAAAATCATGGTCAGGAGATATATGAAAACATGTTTGATATTATCAGGCATCAGAAAGAGAAGAAATTATTTTTTTTTTTTTTTTAAAGATTTTATTTATTTATTCATTTATCCCCTCCTTGCTGCTTGTGCTCGCTGGGTCAGCTAACCACGCCATGCAGGCGGGCTTGCCTTCACCAGGAGGCCCCGGGAACCGAACCTGGGGCCTCCCATATGGTAAACGGGAGCCCTACTGATTGAGCCACAGCCACTTCCCATAGAAGAAATTAAAACCAAAATATTTAAGGGGAGCAGATGTAGCTCAAGTGGTTGAGTGAGTGCTTCCCAGGTACGAGGTCTTGGTTTCGATCTCTGGTACCTCCTTAAAAAAAGATACCACTAGGGAAGCGGCTGTGGCTCAACAGTGGTGCTCCCGTTTACCATGTGGGAGGCCCCAAGTTCGGTTCCCAGGGCCTCCTGGTGGGGGCGGGCCTGCCCGCGCGGCGTGGTTGGCTGGCCCGGCGGGCACAGGCAGCAAGGGGGGGATGAATGAATAAATAAATAAAATCTTTAAAAAAAAAAAAAGATACCACTACGCTCACCACTTACCCCCAGGATGCTAAAAAACTAAAAAAACTAAAAAAAAAGAAAGCCTCGGAGCAGATGTGGCTCAAGCAGTTGGGTGCCTGCCTACCACATGGGAGGTCCTGAGTTCGGTTTCTGGTCCTCCTAAGAAGATAAGTAAGAGAGCGAGCTGACGCGATGGGCTGGAGCAGCGAGCTGACACAAGATGACACATCAAGGAGACACAATAAGAGACAAAACAAGCAGGAAGCAGATGTGGCTCAAGTGATTGGCACCTCCCTCCCACATGGGAGGTCCCAAGTTTTAGGAGGTCCTGGTGCCTCCTAAAAGAAACCAAGGAGACACAGATAGCACACAATGAATAGACACAGAGAGCAGACAGGGAGCACAAACAACAGGGGGAGGGAATAAAGAAATCTTAAAAAAAAAAAAAAAAAAAGCCTCACCAACAATACCAAGTGCTGACATGGCTATAGAGCAACAGGACCTCTCACATATGGCTGGAGGAGTAACAAATGATACAATTACTTTGGAAAATGTTTGGTGGAATCTATCAAAGCTAAACATATATATATGCAATGAGCCATCAATTCTACTTCCAGGTTTATATCCCTCAGAATAGAATGCACATGTACACCAAAAGACATATACAAATGCCCATCAAGAGCAGAATGGATAAACTGAGGTATTGTCATATGATGGGGGAAAAAACCACTGTGACAGGCAACAACATGGCTATCTCACAGATATAATGTTGAATAAAAGGAATTAGACACAAAAAGAATGTATATTTTGCGAATATTCTCGCTGTCCTGATTTTGTGATAATCAGGGTAGGCTAAACATTCACTATATTAGAAACCATGCATGTGTCCCAAGACCTAGTTTTTCTCCCTAGGTCTGGTTTTTAGAATGCTGGTGATAAACTAAGCCTGATTTATTATATGACCATCCTGTATGGGAAAAGACTGTAACTTTGGGTATCTTTGGTCAACCTTAAGAGATCTAGCAGGGAGACAGATGTGGCTCAGGTGGTTGGGCATCCATCTCCCTTATGGAGGGACCTGGGTTCGACCCCTGGGACCTCGCAGTAAAAATAAAAAAAAGAAAAATACAGAAGGCACATGGGCCACCAGGCCCCATGCGCAGGTGCACCGCCAGGCCAGGCAAGCCATGCAGCAAGATGATGACATAACAGGAGAGTGACACAAGGGAGAGCCAAGACGAGACGCACCAAAAAACCAGGAACTAAGGTGGTGCAGGCGTAGGATACCTCTCTCCCACATCGGAGGTTCCGAGGATCGAATCCCAATGAAGACAGCAAGAGAAGGATGAGGAGAGGACAGGAAATGGACACAGAGAGTTGCCCAGCAAATGGACACAGAAACAGCAAAACCTGGGGGGAGGGAATAGATAAAAGTAAATAAATAAATAAATAAATCCTTTTAAAAATGTATAGGGGAGGAAGATTCAGACTATAGTTAGTAGTAATACTTTGACGATGCTCTTTCATGATTTGTTAACAAATGTTTCACAACAATGCAGGATATTTGTGGGGGTTGATGTGTGGGAGCCCTGTATGAAGTTATGCATGTATGTTTTGTAAGATCACAATGTTTACTGAACACTTATAGTTTATGTATGTTCATGTATGAATGATATACTTCAATAAATTGCTTAAAAATAAAAAAATAAAAAATAAGAAAAGAATGTATATTGCTTGATTCTATTTATATGAAGTTTAAAATCAGACAAAATAATATATAATGATAGAGGGCAAAATAATGGTTACCCTTGAGTGGCAACAGGGGAATTAAGGTCTTAGAGAGAACACAAGAAAGATTTCTGCCCCATATCTTGACATGGGTGACAGCTACCTAGGTACGTAGTATAAGAAAAATTTGTTGGGGACAGATGTGGCTCAAATGGTTGGGCATCCGTCTCCCATATGGAGGGAGCCAGGTTCGATCTCTGGGATCTCCTGGTACAAAAAAAAAAAAAAAGAAAAAAGAAAAATTTGTCAAGTTGTTCACTGGGACTTGTGTCCTTTAAATCAATTTCAAAAAAGGAAAGATTAATAACTTGAAAGTAAATGGGAAGTAGATGTGGCTCAAGCAACTGGGCCCCCATCTACCATATGGGAGGTTCAGGGTTCGATTCCCAGGGCCTCCTGGTGAAAGGCAAGCTGACCCACACAGGAGAGCTGGCCCACGTGGAGTGCTGGCCCATGCAGAGAGTTGGTGCAGCAAGATGACGCAACAAAAAGAGACACAGAGAAGAGACAATAAGAGATGCAGCAGACCAGAGAGCTGAGATGGTGCAAGAGATTGAACACCTCTCTCCCACTCCGGAAGTCCCAGGATCAGTTCCTGGTGCTGCCTAAAGAGAAGACAAGCAGACACAAAAGAACACACAAAGAGCAGACAGCGAGCACAAAAACAATGGGGGCGGGGGGGGGATAAATAAAATAAATATTATAAAAAAACAAAAAAATTAAGTAATAAAACTTGATCACTGGCTGTGTAGCAGGTAAAAGACATCAGTTAGGATAAACGCCATTTGTCACTTGGATGACAGGCTAGCTGGCTGGTGATAATACTGGATGGGAAATAAAGGGAAAGAGTGGAGGGCTATAATAACACTTACTTTGGATCTGTGGAGTTTAAAGAGCCTTTGGATAGCTATACAGAGATATCCAGCAGAGAGCTGGCCTTCAGAGTCTAAAGGTAGGGGAAAGACAGTCAAGCAGCCCAGCAAATGATGCTTTCCCATAGAGGTGAGTCAGGGAAAGTGAGGACAATAGGGAATCAAGAATGGACACCTTGGGAGAAGCAATCATGAGAGGCAAGAAGAGGAAGACAGTTCCATGGAGAGGACAGGAAAGAAATAATCACAGAGAGAGGAACAGACCAGAAACCAACCAAGAAGACATTCTAGGAGAGACTGGAAATGAGCATCAACTGGACAGGATGCTCAATTAAAGCAAGTATTAAAGTATCCACAACATTTGCCATAATAAGGTCACTGGTGTCTCTAAATGGACAGATCCAGAAAGTGATGCAGTTTGAAATGCAAAAGGGAAATAGGGAAACATCTGCCAGAAAACACAACTTGAATCTATCTCCTCACCTTGTATACATACATAATATTTACAGAGATTATCTGAAGGTGATACAATCCTTTCTTTCCAGAGATATCCTAAATTCTATGCCTGGAACAAGCAGGACCATCAGAAAGGAATCTATGTATAAGACCAAGGTGTTTTGGCCCCTAGAAACCTGGATTGACTGAGTTCACCTTTGACAGAAAGTGCCATGCTTCCCCTGAGGACCAACTGCAGACAACAGGCTGCACTGATTTCAGGTACTCACTTAAAAAGTATGTACTATGTTACCTATACAAAGACCAGGAAAGGAACATTGTCTAGACTTCAATGCCAAGAGCTCTAAATGCCTCATGAGGATTTAGCATGATTTCTTTTAATGGTCAATGCAAAGTATATCACAGAGAATGTCTGCATAGTTGCTATGACCTGAAAAAGATCAGACAAATCAGCTGTAACATCATAGCACCTACGTATTTCTGCATTCTACTTTGTCCTGATATTGATGGACTTCTGTGTCCCTGATTATCCCTGATGTTAATTTCCATCAATGTCTACATTCCCATTCTAACCTACGGACCCTTAAAGACCTCATACAAGACACTGTAAACAAAGTAGGGAATAAAATAAACAGCTCACCTGAGATCTGTCCATTTTCTGGTGCTCTAGGAAACAGGTAGAGAACAATGAAGGGGGAGCTGGGGAAGAAAAAAGAAGGAATGAGATTACAAGAGGTCTAATCTGCCTTTCCCCTCCTGGATTCTCTTGCCTAAAAAGCTCCACCAGCCAGGTGAATGGAATGCCCTCCCATAGGAAAATGTCCTCTAGCCCTTCTCTATGTTGGTAGTAGTTTTCCATCTTTTGGTAGAAACTGGTTTTGATGGGGAGCAGGTGTAGTTCAGTGGTTGAGTGCCTGCTTCCCATATTTCAGGTCCTGGGTTCAATCCCCAGTACCACCTTTAAATGAAAAAGAAAAGAAAAGAAACTGGTTTTGACTTAACTATGTCAGAAAACCTGACTGCACATTCACCCTCTTGGACTCAGCAGTTTTCATCTTTCATGTTAGGCAGAAATTGGTAATCCAGGAAGCCCTTTCCTGCACAACCTTCTGAGTCCAGGAGTCAGGATGGAAGAAGCACCTCTCAATGCCCCATCTGGTAAGGAGCATGGAGCCAGGGCCCCTGACCATCTGCAAATAGTGGAGTGTTTGAAAGGAGTCAGGGGCAGTTAAGGAGGTCTGAGAGGAATTCCTTAGGATAGGTGGTACTTCTTTACCACCCCCCAGACCACAGGCTCTCAAACTCTCAAATGAAGCAACATTTCTTGGCACCAGCTCATTCGTCTCTTCTGAAATTTGTCTCAAACCTCCTATTGTCTTACAGTTTGGGGTGGCTTCTGCATGGAGCACAAGGATTGCAAATTGCTTCTAGCCATTCACAGGTAGAGTTTGCTCTTAGGCTCTTCCACCTCTGCTCTGAAGCTCTGAGGGTGGGCGATCTTCCAGGGAGGATTCCTCTTCCTAAGGTTCCCTCTTTCCCGCACAAGAGCTGCTTTGTTCCTAGGAATCAGGACCTGGGCCTAGGGGACAAAATCATTCCAGTTGGAACTGACATCAGGGCTCCAAACCTTGGCACTCTCTGACCGCTGTATCTCGGGCTGGTCTTTCAAAAAACGCAAATAAACCCGGACCTCTGAGGATACATAGACTGGCCGGTCCCGACCAGGCCCAGAACTCTTAAATATGTAGGGCTCTGATAAGACACCGAGGACCCCAGAAATACAATGGCCACATAATAAAACGGAGTCCACATTTTACACTTGACAATGACGTCCTTGGGCTCTCTGCTGTAAAGGATACAATGCTGAATTGGGGAAGAATCGCTTTTTAGATGGAGCAGGAAACGGGGAGGGAGGCCGACGGCGACGTGCACCGGAGCCCGTCCCCTGTGGACTGCGGGGTCTGGAGGGACGCGCTTCGGCTCTCGGAGCACCCTACTTGGCAAGCGGTTCTCCCGACCACCCGAGTGGGCGAGGGCTCAACGCGATACCTCTCTGAGGCACGCAGGGTCCTTCAGGAAAGGAGCGGCTCGCATGGCTAAGGGCATCCCAAATAAACCCCAAGAACGTCCCACTCCGGCCTCCCCAGAGGGACCGCTCCCGCTCAGCCGCAGCGCCGCGAGCTTCTCCGCGCATGCGCCCCCGCCCCCACCCCCACCCCCACCCCCACCCCGCCCCGCCCCGCCCCGCCCGGAGACCAAGCGAGGTGGTGCATGCGCAAAGGGGCCCTTCCTGTTTCCCGCGCAATAGAGACCAAGGCCCATTTCCCGTCAGCCCCAGCGGCTGATTGGCGCCATGGCCTCCGGGCGCGTGGTTCGCTGCGGGGGTCGGGAGGGGCCGCCAGGGCCCCCGCCCCCGGCCCCGCAGAGCCCGGCCGGGGGCGGGCGGGACCCGGAGTGGAACGCCTGGGCGGGACCGGCAGCGCAAACTGCTGGAAAGAGCAACAGCGCGGTGACCGCAGTCCTTTGCCCACGGCGGTAAAACAGCACAGGGCTGGTCGGGTAGCAGAATGGAGATGAAAAAATATTGAAATGCTAGTGTCTCAAAACTACTTGCAATTCACAAAATTGTAGTTGAGTAAAAAAATGCACGCCAACTGAAAGGATTTCACCTTTATTAGGGTTTTCTAGGGAAACAGAACCAACAGGTAATAATCTGTAAATATTATTGAGATTTTTATATGAATTGTCTCAAGTAACTGTGGGGATGCACAATTCTGTAGGGCAGGCTGGGAACTCTGATGAAAGTTTTCCATGAATTCCCCAGGAGATTCCGGCTGGCTGAAGTAGAGATGGAAATTCTCTCTTCTGGCTGCTGAAATCATCACTTCTTTTAAGGCCAACTGATTGGATAAAACTTTTCTCCTCCTTGAAGGCTATCTCAGTTGATTGTAGATGTAATCAGCCATAGATACAATCATCCTACTGATGATTTATGTCCAAGAAATGTCCTCACAATAACAATCAGGCCGGTGCTTGCTTGACCAAACAACTGGGCACCATCACCTGGCCAAGTTGACAAATGAGCCTATCACACACACTCCGGTAGTTTCTTTTAGTTTCCTTAGTCTGTTTTATAAGGAAACAACTATCACACAGCCTCATTGCTCTTAAAAGGGCTGTGCACAACCTTCTAACATTTTACAAAAACACAGTTTTAAGGGCTTAAGTGTTACATAGCATGTTTCAGTAAACAATATAAACTTTTTCTTGGTGAAACAAAACCCCGCTTTTTCTTACGAAAATTTCAAATAGAAATGCAATAGAATTCAGTGTGCAGATAGATATATACATACGAGAGTCAACAGTTGTTAATATGTTGACATATTTTCTTTATTTATATATACTAATTTTAATTTATGCTGAGCCATTTGAAAGAAATGTCAAAAAAAAAAAAAAAAAATCTGCACTGGACCATGGGAAACAGGCAAGGATGACTTTATTCATAGCTACCAAGGACGGGGAGTAGACCTCAACTCCATTGAAACAAAGGACACAGCAAGCTTTTTAAGGGTTGGGTGTGGGTTGGAGAATGGTGGATGTTTGATCTTTGGCACTGGCAGTAATTTAATGGGATTGCAGTTAGGAACACTTGGTTGGAATGTTTTACTTTGCAGTAATTAGGCCACCTGTCATCTGTAAGAGCTGGGACAGAGGAAGGGAAGAGGAGGAAGGACGGCCAAGGTTGATAACTTGGAATAGCTAGTATCTGAACTTGTCTTTCCCCTCCTTTTTCCCCCTGCAGTCTGAATTGTTTTTCTCTGCAGTCCTTCAGTTGCAAGATAAATTTCAAAGTAGTTATGTTGGAGGAGGAAGTCTGTAGGGGCATTCAAGGAGCAAGGCCAGCAGCCTGTTCAAGAGAAAAACAGTCTTGGTCAATAAATTGCAGACATGATGACACTTCAGCCCTAAATATGTCATCATGAATCTTCCATGATTAAGGACATATTCCTTCATAATCACAATGCCATTAACACATCTATAAAACTTAACAACCCCCCCCCCAAAAAAGTCTATCAAGTTCAAATTTTCCCATTTATCCCAAGAATGTCTATTACAACAGTTTTATCAATATTTTTGAAGATAAAAAAAAAACAGGATCAAATCAATACATTGTACTTGGTTTAGTCATCATTTTACCCTCTTTTAATTCCAAACAGTCCTCACTCTGCCACCGCTGCTTTGTTTTAATAAAATTTTTATTAGAGGGAAGTGGCTGTGGCTCAATCAGTGGGGCTCCCGTTTACCATATGGGAAGCCCCGGGTTCGGTTCCCGGGGCCTCCTGGTGAAGGCAAGCCCGCCCGCACGGCGTGGTTGGCTGACCCAGCGAGCACAAGCAGCAAGGGGGGGATAGATGAATGAATAAATAAAATCTTTAAAAAAAAAAAAAAAAATTTATTAGAGAAGTTGTAGGTTTACAGAAAAATCATGCCAAAAATACCAAGTTCCTGTATACCTCCCTCCCATTATTGACACTTTGCATTAATGTGGTAGATTTGTTACAATTGATAAAACAATACTATCATAATATTATAATTGTACTATTAACAGTAATCCGTAGTTTCCATTTGGGTTGACTGTTGGTGTTGTACAGTCCTATGGTTTGTTTAGTTTTTTTTTAAATTTTTATTCTAGTAATATATATATAACCTAAAATTTCCCCTTCTAACCACATTCAAATATATTATTCAGTGCTGTTAATTACATTCACAATGTTGTGCTCTCATCACCACCCTGCTTTGTTTTTCATGACATTTCCTTTATCTTATCTGGGGGAACAAAGAAAGTAGAAGGTGAGCCTGAGACATTGTGATTTGACAAAGTACAGGGAAGTGCTCAAAGAATAACAACATCATGTCAAAAGGGCACCAGAGGGAAGCCAGTGTGGCTCAATTGGTTGGGCTCCCATTTACCATATGGGAGGCCCTGGTTTAGATTCCCAGGGCCTCCTGGTGAAGGCAAGCCAGCCAGTGCGGTGCAGTGAGCTGACACAGCAAGATGACACAACAAAGGGAGACAAGCAGACACAGAAAAACACACAGCAAATGGACACAGCAAGCACAAGCAGCAAGGCGGGGGGGGGGGGATAAATAAATAAATAAATAAATAAATGGCACCAGACCCAATATGAAGGGGCGCCCACTGGATAAAATTTGAGACAATTTGAGCATTACATAGAAAGAATGGAAAATAAAGTAGACATACTTCTCCTGTTCTAACTAAGCTAAAAGCCATGGACATTATATACAAACAATTATAAGACTAAAAGTCAGGGATAAGAAAGTACATGGCTGGGGACCTTAAAACCCCAGGAAATAAAATGTATCAATAAAAAACAAAAAACAGGAGAAACATAGCAGTGAGTTCCAAGGATTTTCTTTTTGCATTATATATCCCAGACTGGGAGCTGGAGAAGCAGGCAACCTGGAAACACTGACAGGTACAGATAAAACCAACCCCAACAAAAGCCATAGTTCTCTAGCCAATGGACCAGGAAAGGGGCAGCATACAAGACAGAAAACTTTTAGGCAATAACTGGTCTACTTCAACTATACACAATAACAATAATAATAATAAAATCTTCAGCCCTCCCTCCACCCAGTGGGGAGCTTAGCCTTCCACCCTTGCCTAATTGTAGCTAGCTCCATCCTCCAACAGTGTCAAAAAAGGCCAAGTAGGAAGCTGGGATTTTCATGAACTTCCAGCAATAAGCCCCCATACCTGCTCTAAAATGTCAGTGTAGACCACTTATGGAGGAGTAACTAGGCACTTCTCCCTCTCCCACCTATGTCGTGTCCTCAGGGAAGAGCCTGGGCTCACACTCCTACCCAGTCTTACTGAGGAACATTTATTGCTCCCTGTTGTCAATGGAGGCTAAGAGGAGAACTCTGACTTTCACCCCCACCAATGCCCCCTTCCCTGGCCTGTGCTGCATCAGAGCTGGACTGGTGTAACAGATTTAAATAAGAGCCATAGTCTGGTAACATAATACCCAGGATACAATAAAATATCATTTATCATACCAAGAATCAGGAAAATCACAACTTGAATGAGGAAACACAATCAATTGACACCAACAGTGAGATGAACCAGATGTTGGAATTAACTGAGAAGGATTGTAAAACAGCTATCATAAAATGCTTCGGTGAACAATTTTGAACATGCATGAAACAAAAGAAAAAATTAAAAGTCTCAATAAAGAAATAGAAGATATAAAGAATGAACAAATGGTAATTTTAGAACAGAAAAAAATACTAGTAAAATAAAATACTCAGTGATGGTTTCAACAGTATAATAGGACAGCTGAAAAAAAATCCATGAACTTGAAGACAGAACAGTAGAAATTGCCCAATCTGAAAATAAAGTAGACTGAAAAAAAAAGAATAAATAGGGCCATGTGGGAAAATAATAACATTTACGTCATTGGAGTCCGAAGACGAGAAAAAAGGCAGAGCTGGAAAATCATTTGGCACAATAATGGCTGAAAATTTCTCAAATTTGACAAAAGACATAAGTCTGCAGCCTGAAGTCCAGACAGGATAAACCTAAAGAAATCCATGCCAGCTCACATCATAGTGAAACACAGATCACTGAAAACTAAATAAAGGTAAATAAAAAAATATGTATCTTGAAAGCAGTAAGAGGGAAGCAGATCTGGCCCAGGTAACTGGGCTCCCACCTACCATCATTCGGATCCAGGTGCCTCCTAAAGAAGACAACGAGCTGGCGGGACAAGCAGGCGCAGCAAGCTGACACAACAAGAGACACAAGAAGAAAAAACACAATGAGAGACACAACGAAGCAGGGAGCAGAGGTTCCCGGTACCTCCTAAAGAAGAGTGAGCTGATGCAATGGGCAAATGCAGCGAGCTGACACAATAAGATGATGCAACAAGAAATGCAGGGAGGAAAAACATAATGAGATGCACAACAAAGCAGGGAGCAGAGGTGGCTCAAGCAATTAGGAACTTCCCTCCTCATCAGAGGTCCCAGGTTCGGCATCCCGTGCCTCCTAAAGAAACAAGGAAGAAGAACAGACACAGCTAGTGAAAAACAACAAGGGGGTGAGAAGAAAGAAAGAAAGAAAATAAATCTTTAAAAAAAAAAAAAAGAAAGAAAGCAGCAAGAAAAAAACAATTCATTACCTGTGGGGGAAAAATTATTTGAATGACAGCAGATTTTTTCATCAGAAACCATAGAGGCCAGAAGGAAGTGCCACAACATTTGTCAAGTGCTAAGAGAAGAGAATTATTAGCTCAGATCTCTATATCTAGCGAAAACATCCTTCAAGAATAAATGGAGGGAAGTGGATGTGGCTCAAGCAACTGAGCTCACACTTACCACATGGGCGGTCCAGGTTCAGTTCCCTGTGCCTCATAAAGAAGATGGGCTGGCCCAGTAGGCTGACACAGCAAGATGACACAGTGAGATGACTCAACCAAGAGACAGCAAGGAAACATAGTGAGAGACGCAGAGAAGCAGGGAGTAAAGGTGGCTCAGGCAATTGGGTGCCTCCCTTCCACGTGGGAAGCCCTGGTTCCGGTTCCCCATGCTTCCTAAAAAGAAAAGACCGGCACACAATGAACTGACACAGCACATGCAAAAAACAAGAGGGTGGGGAGAGAACTTCCGGGAAGATGGCAGACGAGTAAGACACAGGAATCTCTTCTCCAGAAAAATAGCTAGAGGACAGGTTGAAACAGCCCCCAAAAAGGTCTTCTTCTAAGGTTTAGGACAGCAGGTGAAAGCTGCACACCACCCAGAGGAGAGAGGGACAGAAGAGGGAAATCGCGACTACAGAACCATGAGTTGTAAGAGGCACCCTCCCCCACACTCTGCTGAATTCTCAGGCCTCTGGGCCTGCAACCACAGACAAAGGGGGCTCCAGGGATGTACCACTCCCGGAAAGGGGAGAGAAAGAGACACAGCCTTAAGCTGACTCAGGTTCTGACCTGTAAGTTTGGGCTGCGGAGCCCCACGGACCCTTCCACACGGCGGTTTGCTCTTGGAGCCTAGAAAGGACTGGAGAAATCCGACCCTCCCAACCTCCCTCTCTTATAGCCTGGACTAATGGTTGAGGACTCCACAGGAGAGGGGTGAGAAAGCCTGGAACTGACCCTGCTTTTGACTCCCAGGTTTGGTCTGCCATGTCCCAAGAGCCCTTCCAGGCAGGGTGGGGCTGCACCATTGTTTGCCTTGGAGCCTGAAAGGGGCTAAAGATATACAAACCTCCCAATCTCCTCCTCTACTAACAGGGACTGATTGTTGACGATTCAGAAGGGAGTGGAAATATTTCCTAGCTGGGAAAAGGGGGGCGCTACGAGAGAAGTCTGGAGAATTGTCTCAGAAAGATTGAATTATAAGGCTCTTAGCCCCCAGACAGGAAGCTCTATCACATTGATCTGGTCTATGTCACAATGAATAGGCTCCGACCAGGTATTGAATTGAGAGCTGCCAACAAGCACCATCTCCTGGCAGATTAAGGAAGTACACATAAGAAAATTAATAAGGGAAGCGGCTGTGGCTCAATCAGTAGGGCTCCCGTTTACCATATGGGAGGCCCCGGGTTCGGTTCCCGGGGCCTCCTGGTGGGGGCAGGCCCACCCGCACGGCGTGGTTGACTGACCCAGTGATCACAAGCAGCAAGGGGGGGATAAATGAATAAATAAATAAAATCTTTAAAAAAAAGAAAGAAAATTAATAAGTAGGAGGGACATTTCCTGGCCTCCATAGCCTCCCTGTCCAAGGCCCTAGGAAACAACTCTACAACCAATTACTGGGTCCAGTGCCCAGTTTTGAGCAACCAGCAGAACAAACCTAACAATCAAGGTCGAGCCAAAAATCAAAGAGCTGTGGTAAGTCACATCCTCCTGCCACTAAAACCCCATAAAAGAGAAAGAGATAGAACATATAAGTAAAATACAAATTAACCAGATGCTTAAGCACCAGCAAAAAATTACGAGCCATACCAAGAAAAAGGAAGACATGGCACGGAAAGCGGCTGTGGCTCAATCAGTAGGGCTCCCGTTTACCATATGGGAGGCCCCGGGTTTGGTTCCTGGGGCCTCCTGGTGAAGGCAAGCCCGCCCGCACGGCGCGGTTAGCTGACCCAGCGAGCACAAGCAGCAAGGGGGGGATAAATGAATAAATAAATAAAATCTTTAAAAAAAAAAAAAAAAAAAAAAGACATGGCCCAAGAAAAGGAATACAGCAGAGTCCCAGAACAGATGCAGAATGTGAGAGAACTAATCAGTGAGATGAGCACAAATTTCCAAAATCAAATTAATGAGATGAAAGAGAATATGGTTAAAGAGATAAATGACATCAATAAGACATTGAGCAAACGCAAAGAAGAATTTGAAATCTTGAACAGAAAAGTAACGGAGTTCCTGGGAATGAAAGACACAAAGGGTGAAGTCAAAAACATATTTGAAGCACACAACAGCAGACTCAAAATAATAGAAGAAAGAATAAGGGATACTGAAGACAGAGCAGCTAAAATTGAAGAGAGAAAAGAATGGAAAAGGGAAGCGGCTGTGGCTCAGTCAGTAGGGCCCCCGTTTACCATATGGGAGGCCACGGGTTCGGTTCCTGGGGCCTCCGGGTGAAGGCAAGCCCGCCCGCACGGCATGGTTAGCTGACCCAGTGAGCACAAGCAGCAAGGGGGGGATAAATGAATAAAAAAATAAAATCTTTAAAAAAAAAAAAAAAAAAGAATGGAAAAATTGGGCAGGGGCTCAGAGAGTTGAATGACAACACAAACGCAACAACATATGTGTCATGGGAGTTCCAGAAGGGGAAGAGAAAGGAAAAGGGGCAGAAAGAGTAGTTGAGGAAATAATAGCTGAAAATTTCCCAACTCTCATGAAAGAAATGAACTTACATGTCCAAGAAGCACACCGTACCCCAATGAGAATGAATCCAAATAGACCTACGCCAAGACACGTATTATTCAGAATGTCAAATGTAAAAGATAAAGAGAAAATTCTCAGAGCAGCAAGAGAGAAGCAAACGATCACGTACAAAGGACGTCCAGTAA
>JAKSZT010054380.1:3204685-3231889 GCA_026826555.1 Tolypeutes matacus
TAAAAAAAAAAAAAAAAAAAAACCTGAAGGGAACTCAAGAGAGTGTTTTTAACAATGCAGAAGAATGTATATTATATGGTTATATACAAAAGAGAAAATTAAACCTGATATTTAATAAATACAACAAGCTATTTCCCACAGTGAAAAGTCAATACTGTTATTTTTGGAAAACCAACAGAGAATAGGAGAAAGTATGGATCAGAGGGTTTTATGTATATAAGCTTGATGTATGTACATTATTTTTAGGATTTTCCCTTTCAATTTAATAAAGAATTTTAGGTACCATCCTTTATGGTGCAAAGAGTATTGGGAGCTTTTTTAAATTTGAAAGAATGGATATGAAAGTTTTAAATGGATATACAAAAATAAAGATGTTTTGCTGTGAAATTAAAAAAAAAAAAAAAAGGGAATTACAAAATAAGAAAACACCACTTTGCAATCTCCAATGTAATCATTGATTGAGGAAAGTATAATTGATATAAGCATACAGTGTTAGATTAAAATTTGTTGGGGAACAAGGTATTCTCAAGGTGTCAAGGATCACCCCAATTTCAAAGGGAAACAAAGTATCTTTCCAATGGAAGATACTGTAAAACAATTAATTAAACATAGTATTATTGATAGATGACCAACATAATATCTATCATTTCTTCTACTCCAAGAAAAGGCAGAATATAAATTCTCATTTACAGTAGCATCAAACATATACATTAGTTAGCATTAAAATTTAAAAAAAAACAAAAAACAGATGATCTGTGAAGAAAATTATAAGCTGGACTGTGTTACACTGGGGGGAAAAAAGTCTTGAATGAATATAGATACATACCACTTTCCTAAATGAAAAGACTGAATTTTAATCCAATCAAATGTCAACAAAGTTTTTTTTTTTTTTGTATGTGTTTCTGTGCCTTGCTGTTTCATTTTATTTTGTAAAATTGTATTTAAATATAATTTATTTCATGGTAAGTTTATATCATTAGCATTTTAATAATGGCTGGTTAGCAACCAAAAAAATTCCTGAAATTACAGGAATCAATACAAGCCTGTCAGTACAAGCTAGCTCTAGCATAACATTGTATATGCTCCTCTTTTCCAAATAGTCTAAATGATATATTTAACTCAGTAATTTTGAAATAATTATAGATTTACAGGCAGTTACACAGATAGTACCGAGAAGTCCCATGTACCTTTACCCAATTGTTTCCTTCACTTCCCCTTTATTCTGTTAGTATGGGAGGACCTCCTGCCCTCGGGTTCTGGAGAAGGCAGAACACATGACACCTCACACTGGACAGATGCGATCAATGGCAGTTTATTGGGTCTATATATATATATATATTTATATATACACAGCCTGGGCAAGAGAATATCAGGTTCCACGCAGGGCCACACGGGGGTTGCACTCGGGAGCAGAGTGAGCAAGGAGGGGCTGTGGGGAGTAGGCTCTGGTTCCTGCTGGATATGTGATTGTTTTATTGGAATAATACCCCGGGCTGGGCAGGGGATTGAAGCCCATTACTGGGGGATAATCAGGCACCGTGCCTGGTCTCGTGATAAGGAGGGTTGCTTGGCTAGGCTCTTATCCACAGGAGCAGAGTCAGGTTAGGTCTTTCCAGGCCCTCCTGGTTCTACCAGATGTCAAGGCAGCACTTAATATTGAATTTTCAATGAACTGGAACAAATGGATGTCACTAATTACAAGATGTTAATAATAGGGTGGTATATGGGAAAAAATACACCTAATGCAAACTATGGACTATAGTTAACAGTAATGTTTTAATATTCTTCCATCAGTTGTAACAAAGGTACCACTCCAATGCTAAGTGTCAATAATAGGGAAGTATTAGGGGTGGAAATTTTTTCTTTTTGGAGCTGTGAAAGTGTTCTAAAATTGACTGTGGTGATGAAAGCACTACTCTGTGATTATACTGAGAGCCACTGATTGTATATTTTGCATGGATTGTATGGTGTGTGAATAAAACTGCTTTAAAAATATATATTAAGTAAAAATCAAAACAAAATAATTAAAAAATTAAAATATATTTGGGGGAGCAGATATGACTCAAGCAGTTGAGTACCCACCTCCACATGGGAGGTCCCGGGTTTTGTTCCTGGTGCCTCCTAAAGAAAAAAAACAAAACAAAACAGACAGCGAGCAGACAACGAGCAAAAACAATGAGGAAACAGACAAGGGAGCCATCTGGGTGTGGGGAATATATATATATATTGAGTCTGTTTCTGGCCTTTCAGGACACATTTCCCCCTAGTTTATAATTTTCCTAACTGTAGTACATTATCAAAACCAGGAAACTGATATTGGTATAAAGTATGTGTTTAGTTCTATGTCATTTTACATGTGTAGATTTGTGTTAACACCACAATCCAGATCCATCACCACAAAGCTCTCCCCCGGGCTCCCCTTTTTGGTCACACCCACCCCCCACCACCCCTAACCCCTGGCATCCACTTATCTGTGCTCCAGCTTTAATTTTGTCATTTTGAGAATATTATACAAATAGAGAATAGATACATTATGTGGCCACTTGAAATTGGCTGTTTTTCACTCAGCATAATGCCCTTGAAATCCTTCCAAGTTGTTGCATGTATCAATAGTCCATTTCTTTTTATTGCTGGGTAGGATTCCATGGTAATGGGATGTACCAGTTTATTTAACCTTTTACCTCCTGAAGGACATTTTGGCTGTTTCCAGTTTTTAGCTATTACAGTAAGGTGCTAGGAACAATTAAATACAGGTTTTAGGGAGGACTTGAGTTTTCATTTCTCTGGGATAAATGCATAGAAGTGTGGTTGCTTGGTCATGTGGTAATTTTCTGTTTTGTTTTTTAAGAAACCCCTATTTTCCAGAGTGGCTGTACTATTTTACATTCTCACTAGCAACATGAGATCCGGTTTCTCCACATCCTTGCCAGCATTTGGTGTTGTCACTATTATTTTCTTTTATTGTTTTTTATTTTAGCTATGCTAATAGGTATGTAGTGATAACTCTTGTGCTCTTGTGGTCTTAATTTGCATTTCTCTAATGGCTAATGATGTTGAACATCTTTTCACATGTTTATTTGACATCTTTATATCCTCTTTGGTGAGATGCCTCTTTGTGTCTTTTGCACATTTTCTAATTGGATTGCTTTTATTGTTAAAATTTAAGAATTATTAATATATTCTAGATATGAGTCCATTGTCAAATATGTGGTATGCAACTATTTTTTCCCAGTCTTTAGTTTCTCTGTTCATCTTCTTAATAGGGTCTGTAGCAGTTTGATATTATTTATGAATTCCAAAAAGAAATATAGATTGTAAACTGGTCAGTCACTGGCATGATAACCCTTTGATTGTATTAGATTCAGCTGAGGTGTCTGATTAAATTATTTTAAGATTAGGGCTCTGATCCAACCACGGCATTAGAGTGTGACTCAGCATTGAGTCCCAGCCCCCTTGAGGATAAAACAGACTCTCACAAGAAAGTAAACACACAGAGAAGAACACAGAGGAAGAGAGAAAGCTCATCAGACAGGATCCTGCAGCCTGGGAAGAGATGAGCCTGACAGTCTACAGCTGACCTTGTGGTGAGACCAGAGCAGCTGAGCCCAGAAACAAGCCCTGGGAAGAGAGACAAGCCTTATACCAGCCTACAGCTGAGATCAGAAGCTGGAATCACAGAGCCTTAAGAGGAAAGGGGAAGGCTGAACCTTCACAGACCATGGCCCACCATCTTGCTTCAACAAGTGGCAACAGACTTTGGGTGAGAAAGTACCTCTTAAGTAACCTTAAACTGGACTCTTTAGGGCCTTGTGACTGTAAGCTTCTACCCCAAATATATACCCTTTATAAAAGCCAACAGATTTCTGGTACTTTACATCAGCACCCCTTTGGCTGACTAATACAAGGTCCTTCAGAGAGCAAAAGATGTTTATTTTGACAAAATCAAATTTATTTAGTTTTTCTTTTATGGGTTATGCTTTTTATATCATGTCTACTTACTGCCTACCAAGTTTGAGTTTCCAGAGATTGTCTCATAGATTTCTTTCCAAAATTTTCAGAGTTTTACAGTTTACATTTAAGTCTTTGATCCATTTTGCTATTTTTTGAATAAGGTATAAGGTTTAAGTTGAGGTTTGGGGGCTGTTGTGTTTTTTTTGTTTGCTTTTTGTTTGTTTTGTCTCTGGATAACCAATTGCTCCCGCACCATTTGATAAAATCCTATCCTTCCTCCATGCTTTTGCACTTTTTTAATGGGGGTTATCTCTGGATCCTCTATTCTGTTCCATTGATCAATATATCTCTTCCTTTGCCAATACCATACAGTTTTTTTTTGTTTTGTTTTGTTTTTTTTAAAGATTTTATTTATTTATTCATCTATCCCCCTCTTGCTGCTTGCGCTCGCTGGGTCAGCCAACCACGCCGTGCGGGCGGGCCCGCCCTCACCAGGAGGCCCCGGGAATCGAACCCGGGGCCTCCCATATGGTAAACGGGAGCCCTACTGATTGAGCCACAGCCGCTTCCCCATAGTTTTTTTTTTTTTTTTTTAGATGATACAGTTTAATAATTTTGATGATATTTACCATGTCCTGTGTCCATTACTGAAAGGTAATGAAAAACCTTCCCCATGACCACCAAACAACCCATTAGATCTTGACTGTTCCCTTCTCCCCAGCCCCCCAGGGCCCATGATACCCCCCTCTCCTAACCCATGGAATGTCAATATTCACAGTTACATGCCCTGGGGATCCCATACAGTTTTAATTATTTTGGCTACATAATAAGTCTTGAAATTGAGTAAAGTGGCTCCTCCCACTTTATTCTTTTTTCAAAATTATTATACCTTGTTTCTTTATGTTTCATATAAACTTTGGAATAATCTTGTTTATACCTACAAAATCTCTTGCTAGAATTGTTATGAGAATGTTAACCTGTATATCAGTTTGGGGAAAATTGAGATCTTTACTATGTTGAGTCTTTCAAACCACAAACACGGTATTTAGATGCATTTCTTTAGAACTTCTTTGATTATCGTTCATCACTATTTTGTAGTTTTCAGCATAAAAGTCCTGGGGTATGTTTGTTTTGTTAGGTTTACACTGAAGTAGTTCATCTTCTTTGAGTGATTATAAATGGCACTGTATTTTAAATTCCAGTTTCCAAATATAATGGCACAATTTTTAAAAACAACTTAAGTGAAAATTTTAAATAGAACAATTCTAATCTTCATCAGAAGAAAAAAATGTAAAATAACAGTGAGAAAACTCTTGATATGAATGTGTGATGTACACAATGATATGTAGGTATGTATAATACTACTGTAAGACTCAAAACTGTTTGGAAGTGCTTCCATAGAAGAAAAGTACCAGAACCAAGAATACTTTGGAATTTCTTACATGATAAATGTAGTATTTCAAAGCTATGGGGAAAGAATGTAATCGTCAATAAATCTTGTTAGGACAACAAGCCATCTGGAATAAGGTTATACCTGTACCTCATGCATTATAATAAAGAATTTTATATGCGTTCAGTTTTTGAAAATTTTAAATAAATCACTGTTCTTAAATAAAGTGAATAATGTAAAATATTTAGGTGGAATGTACCTAACGCTCAAGGCAGAAACCATAAAGTTAATGACTGACAGATTTTATTATTGAAAAGTAAATGCAAATGTAAAAAAAACACAAAAATACCATTTTGCCTTATTAGAAAATTTTAAAAAGAATAATCATTATCTATGGTTGGTTGGTACAGGTTTGGGCAACGATTCCTGGCCATAACCATTTTTTACAACTTTTGGAGGCTACTGGGATATGAAAATATAAATGCATTTTAATCTGCCAAGTCTATTTCTAAGATTATATACAAGCAAAATAATTGTCCAAAGATATATAAACAAGGATGTTTCACAGTTTAATTTTTAGTGGCCTAACTTAAGAAGCAATTGAAACATCCAACAAGAGAGTATAGAGGGAAGCGGATGTAGCTCAAGTGATTGGGCTCCTGTCTACCATATAGGAGGTCCAGGGTTCGATTCCTGCAGCCTCCTGGTGAAAAGGGAGCTGATCCATGCAGAGAGCTGACACAGCAAGATGACGCAACAAAAAGAGACACAGAAGAGAGACAATAAGAGACACAGCAGACCAGGGAGCTGAGGTGGCCCAAGAGATTGAGCAGCCTCTCTCCACTCCACAGGGTCCCAGGATCGTTTCCTGGTGCCACCTAAGGAAAGTCATGTAGACACAGAACACACAGAGAGCAGACAGTAAGTGCAAAAACAACAAGGGGGGTGTCTGGAAATAAATAAATAAATTTTAAAAGAGTGTATAGAGATAATATTTATGTAATCTAAGTATATTTTTAAAAATTAAAAAACTATTTTAGGGAAGCGGCTGTGGCTCAATCAGTGGGGCTCCCGTTTACCATATGGGGCCTGCTGGTGAGGGCAAGCCCGCCCACACGGCGTGGTTAGCTGACCCAGCGAGCACAAGCAGCAAGGGGGGGATGAATAAATAAAAAATAAAATCTTTAAAAAAAAAAAAAAAAAAAAAAAACTATTTTAAAAAAAGAAGGAAAAAAATACACTAAGCGGTAACAACAACAACAAAAAAAAGAATGTATAGAGAAAATGCATTGTGGTCACCCCTAAGGTAGAAGGCAAGGGCAGCATAAATAATGACTCAGAAAAAAAAAAATAAATAAATAAAAATAATAAATAAATAACTCAGAAATTCACTAGATCATGTAGGAGAATATTTACAATGCTTTTAAATGAAACATGCAGCTTATACATGAATATGTAGGGCATGCTCCCATTCTTGTAAAAATTCCATGCATATCCTAAAGTATAAAACCAAAAATGAAAAAACAACAACAAAACCCATGTTACAACATACAGCAGTGAAGCGCGGAATGTTTAAGTGAAGACATGGCAAGAATCACTCCCTAAATAATTATTAATTTTCCCATTGGGAAAAATATAGAGAGGATGCATCCTCAGAGAACATAAATCTACAAATGTTCTAAAGAAATTTTGTTATAATCTGCTTTTTATTTCCCCAGCATTTCTCAGTTGACTATCAATTTAACTGCACAATACTCAAAATCAAATTTTATTAAAAATCAAAATCTATTCCAGAGTTATCAATTTTCACACACATTTTACAGAATAATCATTTACATCACTACTAAATGAATACTTGGGTGAGCTGGTTTTTAAAAAAAGATTCTGAATTACAACAACACTGAGTAGTAAAACAGCAACACAAGTCAGCAGAACAGTCACAAAAGTGTCTAAGCCATACAAAACATTTAAGGAGACTGGCAAGCAAGGAAGTTAACTTTTGAGTGCTATTTAAAGAGGACCATAGGGAAGCGGCTGTGGCTCAATCAGTAGGGCTCCCGTTTACCATATGGGAAGCCCAGGGTTCGGTTCCCGGGGCCTCCTGGTGAGGGCGGGCCCGCCCGCGCGGCGTGGTTGGCTGACCCAGTGAGCACAAGCAGCAAGGGGGTGGTAAATGAATAAATAAATAAAAAATCTTTAAAAAAATAAAAAAATAAAAAAAAATAAAGAGGACCATATACAGTAACAACACAGTTCCTATTTTACTATTCAAAGAGTTTTTTTAAATTCTGTGATTCCTGATAATTTTTAAAATATTAAGAGAACTGCCTACAACTTTCAAATATTTATTCCTATTATTTTAAATTTGTGTGAATCCTGATTTAAATTCCCATAAAATGTGACAGCACTATACTACAGAGGCAGTCCTTGCTTTGCCAGGGTTTTTTGTTTTTTTTTTTTCAGTATTAGGAGAAGTTTATTAAATAAAGAATTTCTTTATTGATATTAAAAAAATACAGTCTCAAAAGCACTAAGAAATTTAAATATCTAAGTTACAGGTAACAGGTGGCAAGTCAACATCCAGGGTTGACAGAATGCTTGAAGGAGACTGCTAGAGTAGACTCCCACATCAGAGAAGGCATCAATTAAATAACACCAGTCTCCTAAAAGCACAACTCAAATTTTAGTTACGATAGCATAGTGAGTAACTTCTATAAAAAATAACAGCCACTCACTCCTCCTTGCATAGACTGAAAGAAGAGCATTTTCCTATATAACAAGCTATATCAACCTGCACTGTCTTGACTAGTACCAAGTGCATCACTGTACTTCAGCACCCCATCCATTTTGGCTCTAAAAGACTTGAATTTTTTTTTTTTTTTTTTTTTTTTTTTAAAGATTTTATTTATTTATTCATTTATCCCCCCCTTGCTGCTTGTGCTCGCCGGGTCAGCCAACCACGCCGTGCGGGCGGGCTTGCCTTCACCAGGAGGCCCCGGGAACCGAACCCGGGGCTTCCCACATGGTAAACGGGAGCCCCACTGATTGAGCCACATCCGCTTCCCAAGACTTGAATATTTAAGTATGTCTGTGTCCTCTGGTTTCTCTGACCTTTTTTTCAGAGCCATTTGATATAATCTTTTGCTGTAATTTTTTGCTGTGATCCTTGGTGCAGATGAAATGAAAGCCTGATGCTCTGTCTTGAATTTTGCAGTCAAAGAGGAAATTCTCAATAGAGCAAGACCAGGGCAAACCACAGAGCTTGATCACGAATCCTTTGCCTCCCTCAGAAACCAGCATCATGGAGACTTGACAGGACAGGCATCAAACCAGCTGGTTATGCAGGTTCCTGTGACTTAAAAAAAAGAGAGTGATATTAAATAAAGGCCTAAAAAAAGACATTTTAGGGAAGTGGATGTGGCTTGAGCAGTTGGGGACCCTCCTACCACATGGGAGGTCCTGGGTTGGGTTCCCCATGCCTCCTAATAAGAAAGAGAGCACACAACGAACAGAAAGCAGACAGCGAGCTCAAACAACGAGGGGGGAGGGAGAAATAAATAAATAAATAAAAATAAATCTTAAAAAAAAAAAAAAAAAAAAAGACATTTTAGAGCTGAGATTTAATTCCAGGTCTCCCTGATTCCAAAGCTTATACAACCATTCTCACCCCACCCCCAAGCACTACCTAACACTTCTCATAGAGTATGCACAATTACAAAAAATCAAAGTGGCTTTCAGAGCACATACCGCAGTGTCTTCTCTGACAAAAACCTGTAGAAATGACAAAAGGTATTTTTAAAATATAAATGGAAATGAAAAAATGAAAAATGTCACCCTCAATGTACATAAAATTTTGAGGAATTCAAAGAAGATAGGAAAATAAATAAACAAACAAACAAAGAAGACAGGATGACCACAGGCTTAGATCCATCACCCAGAACCCTGTAGGAGATGGCAGTTGAAAAGCTGCAAGAAGTTCCAAGGGTGGTCTGAGCTCTGAGGCTCCCTCCACCCTGTGCCTGGAAGACTGGAAGGCAGCTGTTCACTCCCCAGGCTGAGGGTGGCCAATGACACAGCAGCAGTGGCCCCTTCACTCCCAGCATCCAGGGCACCTTGGGAATCCCACGCCATTACACTGACCCCTGGCACCTCACATTCCACTGAATCTCCTATCCTGCTTTTAAAAAATACAGGTAATTGGGAAGGAGATGTGGCTCAAGCAACTGAGCTCCCGCCTACCACATGGGAGGTCCGTGGTTTGGTTCCCAGTGCCTCCTAAAGACAACAGCTAGCTAGCGTGAGGGGCAGGCATGGCAAGCTGACACAATAACAAGATGACACAACAAGAGACACAAGAAGAAAAAACATAATGAGAGACACAACAAAGCAGGAAACGGAGGGGGCTCAAGCAATTAGGCGCCTCCCTCCCACATCGGAGGTCCCAGGTTCAGTTCCAGGTGCCTCCTAAAGGCATAGCACACAGCAAGTGCAAACAACGACGGGGTGGAGAGAAATAAATAAATCTTTAAAAAAAATACAGGGGAGCGGTTGTGGCTCAAATGGTTGGGCATCCGTCTGCCATATGGAGGGACCTGGGTTCAATCCCCGGGACCTCCCGGTAAAACAAAACAAAAATATATATAGAAGGCGCATGGGTTGCCAGGCTCTGTGTGCTGGTGAGCCGCCAGGCCCCGGGAGCCATGCAGAAAGCCAGGAACTGAGGTGGTACAGGTGGCAGAACACCTCTTTTCTACATTGGTTTTCTACTTTGGAGATCAAATCCTGCTGAAGACTGGAGGAGGAGGATGAGAAGAGATGACAGGAAACAGATACAGAGAATTGCTCAGCAAATGGACACAAAACAGCAAACGGGGAAGGGGGTGTTTAAAATGGATAAAGTAAATAAATAAATCTAAAAAAAAAAACAAAAAAAAATACAGGTAATGATTGCACTATTATGAACTAAATATATTGTGTAGACTCATGAAGTTAATAATTAGAATATAGGTCACCAGAAAATAGAATGAGGTTAGAGAATGGAAAGCTGAGATTTAATCTGCGCAGAATTGGTAAAAAGGTTGTTTGTAAATCTTTGGAAATGCACAGATATGGTGAAATCACATCATAGTGTTCGTAACTAGCAGTGTTAATATATGGGTATGATAGTGGTTGAAAGGGAAAGTCTAAGGTCATGTACAACACTAGAAGGAAAGCTAAAAGATGTAACATGGGACTGTATAGCATTGCAAAACCTCATGTGAAATATGAGTATGGGTAACATTGCATATATAAGACTGTTTTTCTTTGAAACAGAACAAATGTATGTTAATGATACAAGATGTTAATAGGCAAAAATACAACCAAAGCAAACTATGGACAATAGTATATAGTAATACATTAACAATCTTCCATTAAGGGTAAAAAGAAAAAAAAAAGAAAAAAAAAAGGAAATATACTAAGTGAAAGAAACTAGACAAAAGGTACTATATTGTTTGACTTCATCTATACAAAATATAAATACAAATAAATTAGAGAGATGAAAGCAGAATAGCAGCTATGTACAGCAGGGGAAGGAGAGAAAGATTAAGGAGTAAAGTTTTTTGCTTGTCTGTTTTTATTATTATTATTGGAGTTAGGAAAACACTTTAATATTGATTGAAGTGATGAATGCACAACTCTGTGATCACATCAAATACCATTGACTATATACAATTTGGATGGATTGTATGCTTTATGAATATGTAATAAATAAAATTGATTTAAAAATAATAATTTAGGGAGCCGATATGGCTCAGCGGTTGAGCTGCAGCTTCCCACATACGAGGTCCCCCAGGGTCAATCCCCAGACCCAGTACCTCAAAAATAAATTAAAATGCACATATATGCATATATATTTATATATCATTTTACAAATTTTAAAAATGGGCAAAATTAATTAATTAATTAATTAATTTAAAAAACAAAATAAAATAAAAGTAATTTTGCAGATGAAGGCATCGGTGCACTAATATTCTTTTCTTTTCTTTTTTTTTTTTTTTTTTTTTTTTTTTTACCGGGAGGTACTGGGGATCGAACCCTGGTCTCTCCATATGGTAGACGGACGCCGAACCTCTTGAGCCACATCCGTTTCCCTCTTTTTTTTTTTTTTTTTGAGGTACTAGGAATTGAACCTGTGGCCTCATGTGTGGGAAGCAGGCGCTCAACCGCTTGAGCCACATCTGCTCCCCTGTACATGGCCTCTTCTACCTATTTTCTTATTTTCTTGGTTGTTTTTAACCCCTTGGAAGTAAATTTTTAAATATATTAAAATAATTAATTAAATCCATACAAAGGTAAAAAAGAATACAGGTAAACAAATGGAGGGCTTAGAGTCAGTCTAGCAGGGACTTTCCAGCAGAGCAACGCAAACGAAAGCGTTGGAAGAAAACCAACACCCTAAAGAGCATCACCCAGTTGAAAGGACAAAAGCTAATACTGAAAACACCAAGCCAATACGGAAAAAAGGGGGATTTTGAAAGATGTTTACTTGATATAGTCAAAGAAATGAGAGATGATAAGACATCTGTAAAAGGAGAAATGCCTATTATGAAAAAGAACCAATTTGGGGTAGCGGATGTCACTCAAGTGGTTGAGCGCCTGCTGGGGTTCTATCCCCAGTACCTCCTAAAAACAAAATCAAACAAACAAATGGAAAAAAAAAAACAACTCGGGGGAGCCAGTGTACATCAGTGGTTGAGCACTGGCTTCCCACATACGAGGTTCAATCCCCAGACTGGGTACCTCATAAAAAAAAAAATTAGGAGTCTGAGATGTTAAAAAGTATCAAAATAAGAAAAAAAGTATACAATATTAATGAAATAGCAAAAATGAGGGAAATTTGAAGCATACGACAGTAAGCTGGAAGATCTGGTCAATGTTCCAGGATGCAGTGCCAAAGGAAAGAGTGTGATTTTTAGTTGTAAGGGACTGAGCTAGGTTTCTAGTGGCCAATTACAGAATGTTCTAGAAGAAGAGGAAAGAGAATGCTTTGGGGGCAGTATTTTAAGAAATAGTAAGAAAATTTCTCCAAACTGGAGAAAAAATATGACTCTATGGATTGTATGTACGATTATATTAAATCAGGAGACTATTGAACATACTGGGAATATAAAAGTCAGGTTAAGGCAAGAATGCTTTCTTGTTAGGTTAATATTCATTCCATATATTATCATGAAATTTTTTTTGATAATTTTATTACAAGGGACTCTTCTGTGATAGTCTTAATTATAATTGTTAATTACAATAAAAACTCTTACACTTAATACTTGCTTACATATTTATGGTAGGAGGAATATTTTCACAGGATATAACTGGTGGTGGAAGTTGAATTTCACCTTCATCAAACCTTTTCAATTTTTACCCACTGTCTAGGACTTTAACCATGATGTTATAATTAACAGAACCAATAAAATAATGTGCCTTGTGATCAGGAAGAACCACTTGCTTTACCCTTATAAGAAATTTTGGTTAAAGTGAAAATGAATTATGAACACAGCAGGACTTTTGGCCAGCTCTAGAAAGGAACCACTATCTCAACCTATTCTCAAATTTTAAATGAGTATAACTTTCTGGAAAAAAACAACAACAATAAAATAGAAAGGAACCAAAATCAGATCAGCAATAATGTTTGCAGGAATACAAGAGAGCAACGGCTTCCATCTGCTAAAGGAATATAATTTTGATCCTAAAATTCTCAAATAGAAAAAAAATCAATCAAGTATAAGGCCTATCAATGCAGGTTTATTTCGACCCATGAGCACTATTTGAAAGAATCATAGAGGTTATAGTGTATCAAAATCAAAACCAGATTCTAAGGGGCACTCGAGGCTGGGGGGGCGGCACGAGCTGAGTCGGCCCTGCCCGGCTCCCTCCAGGTCCTCGAGCCCCGCGCCCGTGCCACCGCCCCCTCCCGCCCGGTACCCCTGACCCTCCCCGCGTGGCCCGGCTCCCTGCCCGAGTGTGCTCGGCCAGCGTCGGCCTCTTAGCGCTCCTGGCCTTGCACCCGCGGTTCTGTAGCTCTCCGATTATAAAGAACTTTGCTCTTAAAATTCCCTGGAGAACTGAAAGCCCTCTTTACCAGCTGGATGTGGGTTGGCCTAAACATTCAGAATACTTTACTGGAGCAACGTCTTGTGTTGCAGTTAATTCCCTCAGCTTATTGGCTTCTGCAGCACAGCACAAAGAGGGGATCGCATCCCAAAGGTGTTAGTGTCCACAGAGGACAGGTATTTCCTACGAGCCTGGAATTTCACAGTTGACACACCTCATGGCATGTTTGCAGCCGCACACCACGTGAGCGGTCTGGATCACGGCTGTTGGAAGTAGATCCTACGGCCACACTGTTAAAAGCACAATTCCTTTGGTGATTTTGTTCAGGTACCGGGTACACGAGGCAAAAAGGGTACTGAGGGGAGAGAATGTGGCTCAAACGGTTGAGCGCCTGCTTCCCCCATGGAAGGTCCAGGGTTCGGTCCCGGTGCCTCTTAAAACAAAACAAGCAAAGGAGGGAAACAACTCAGGGGAGCCCATATGGCTGGTGGTTGTGCGCCGGTTTCCCACACACGAGGTCCGGGGTTCAATCCCCACCCTGGTATCTCAAAAAAAAAAAGGGGGGGGGGGGGGGGGGGGGGCCCCGGTTATCTCCCCCCCCAACAAATCAACCCCCAAACCCCCACGTGGAGGAAAAAAGCCCCGGGGGGGGGGGGGGCGCGGGCGGGCACTGGTTTGAATCCCCTGCAACTTGATAACCCTGCAGAATTATATGTAGAGGACACAGGAGATATTTACAAATGACCTAGGAAATAAAAGAATACAAGTGTTTGATAAAGACACTGGGGAATGTTTAAGAGCCTGGACTAATTGTTTCACAGAAGAGGGACCTTCTTCCGTCCCATTCACTCCTGATGGGTAGTACTGGATGATGGTGCAGCTGGATTTTATTTGTGGCAGCACCCCAGTGGGATGCATTGGCTTCTGTTTTATGGTCAGCACCATCCAGCTTGGGGATGAAGTTTCATCTCATCTTTTTTTTTCCTTAGGAGTTATGGGGGATTGAACCCAGCACCTTGTATATGTGAAGCACGCGCTCAACCACTGAGCTGAACTCTTAGACGTGCACTCACCTCAACTCTTAGACCTGGGTAGGAAGACTGGAGCAATCTACGTGTCAGAAATTGGAGCAAAACAAGTACAAAAATACGTCCCTTTGAATAGCTATCTTCATTTGATTCATGAGTTTTCTTTTCCTGGAGGTCTTTCAAGTAGAAGTTTAGAGCCTGAAATTCATCAAGTTCTTAAAAATGAAATTCAACTACAAGAATGTTTATTTTTACCTAATCTAGTATCAAAAGATTTGTTTTTATATCATTAAGAATCATGTTTGGGGGGGGCGGATGTGGCTCAAATGGTTGGGCGTCCGTCTGCCATATGGAGGGACCTGGGTTCGATCCCCGGGACCTCCCGGTAAAATTAAAAAAAATATATAGAGGGGGTCGGATGTGGCTCAACTGGTTGGGCATCCGTCTCCCATATGGAGGGACCCGGGTTCGATCCCTGGGACCTCCCGGTAAAAAAAAAAAAAAGGAAAAAAAAAAAAAAAAAAATATATATATATATATAGAAGGCGCATGGGCTGCCAGGCTCTGTGCTGCTGAGCCGTCGGGCCCCGGGAGCCATGCAGCAGGATGATGACGTAACAGGGGAGAGACAAGAGGAGATGCTCCGAAAGCTGCAGAAGCCAGGAGCTGAGGTGGCGCAGGCGGCAGAATAACTGTCTCCTGCATCAGAAGTCTCCAGGATCGAATCCTGGTCAAGACTGGAGGATGAGAAGAGATGGCAGGAAATAGACACAGAGAATTGCTCAGCGAATGGACACAAAACAGCAAGTGGGGAAGGGGGTGTCGGTTAAAATGGATAAAATAAATAAGTAAATCTTAAAAAAAAAGAATCATGTTTGGTTGCCTTTCTTGGGACTTAGTTTTACTTATAAATTCATAAGGGGATTTTTCTCCCCGAGATGGCTCCCTATGCTCGCTGTTTGCACTTCGTCTGCTTGTTATTTTTCTTTAGGAGGCACTGGAGCCAACCCATGTGGGAGCCAGATGCTCCAGTGCTTGAGCCACATCTGCTCCCTGCTAGTTTGTTTTTGCTCCTCTACTCGTTGTTTGCTCCTTGTCTGGCTCGTTTTTTTTCCTCCTTGTCTGCTTGTTGCTTTGTCTTCTTTAGGAGGCACCAGGAACGAACACCTGTGGGAGGCAGGCACCCAACTGCTCCCCAAGGATATTTTAATGAAATAAATGTAATTCTGGAAAAATGAGGAGGGACTCACCTAGTTAATTGCCCTGGTAGAATAATTCTTCCTGGGGAAAAATGGGAAAAACAATAGATTGAAAGGATATTTGATTTTCACGTGAGGAAGTGAGAACTTCAATGTTTTTTCACCTTAGATAAAATGAACTGCTTGAGATGAGTCAGATGTGCTATGTTAATTTGCATACCCACTAAGCTCTAGGTCCTTTAGATTAAAAAATGAAGGGCAGGCTTCCTCTGCCTTTTGAGTAGCTTTTAGTCCCGTGGGGAGACCAGCTTGCCATCAGTGCTAACGCAGCAATGGCAGCCTCCAGGCACAGAGGGCCTCGCCTTCCCAAGGGAGGAACGCCATGCATCTGAGGGAGGCTGGGAGGACAGTGCCGGAAAAGCTATTTGAGCCAGGACTTTAACAATCCAGGAGCTTGCCAGGAAATGAGGAAGGAAAACATGGTCCTGGTAAGGACATTATGTGGTAAATTTGCTGTGAACCTCAGTAGGTTTGCTGTTTTTTAAACCCATCTTGGCTTTGGTCCTTTAGTTATAAGATACTTAATATCAACTTTTAAATGTAGGAATAAAATGGCATCTAATCACTTTATTGAAAGGGATTCCTCCAGATAACGTGAATGTTTTTATGGGTAGCATTAAAAGTTGAGCCTCTTCTGTTTCTTAATTTTTTTTTTTTAACACAAACTCAGTTCACTTCCAGACTTGCTTACCTCAAGAAGCAGGAGATGGGGGGCAGATGTGGCTCAAATGGTTGGGCGTCCGTCTCCCATATGGAGGGACCTGGGTTTGATCCCCGGGACCTCCTAGGTAAAAAAAAACAAAAAACAGAATTATTCACATGGCGATGTCCTTCTGTTTCAACACCTCTTTCTCTCCCCCTTGGTCTGAGTAGTGGCATTCCAATAGAGGCCATTTTTTCTTTCTTCTAGTTTAGGCTGTTTGGCAAAACCTTGCCATATCATGACCTTTCGAATCATTTTTCCCCTTTCCTATCCATCAACCCCCTCTCCATTCCAGGTTACACTGTAAATTTTCTTACTCTTATGGTTGGAGTTTGTTTTCTAAACTTCAAAGAATTCGCATTTGTTTTTTAATGCTTGGATCATATATAAATGTAGTTAAGGTAAATGTGCCAACAGGAATCCCTGTCCTGAATACCAAGGCTGCTTATAAATGTGCTTGTGCCACTGACCAAGCTCTATGATCTTGAGTCACTTCTCTGTGCCTTAATTTTCTCTTCAGTAAATGGGAATCTGTCTTTCCACCTTCACAAATGCTGTATATTAAATGCATTTTATTAATGTCCTTTTAAATGTGATATTTATCTGATACCAACACAGGTTTTCTTAATTTTGCATTTATTGCTTTTATCAAAACATATCCTTATAATGAAAATGCTTTAATAATGATTGAAGTGATGAATGCACAACTATGTGATTATACCAAATACCATTGATTTGTACACTTTGGATGAATTGTATGCTTCATTATCAATAAAATTGATTCGTTAAAAAAAAAAAAACATATCCTCATGGGCTTTATGCAGTTTACCGAATACATTAAGTTGATTTGGATGAAAGAGAGTAATATGAAGGTTTGAAAGCCTGATGAGTGCAAATGTCTCTTTGAAGAATGCAAGTTAGGTAAACTGTTGTTGTCAATTTTGAAATGTTTTATTTACCTGTGTTTTATAACAGATTGTTGAAAATATCATTTTTGTCTGTCTTGTAAAGAGTTTCTTTTATTAAGATACTTGAAATCATAGTATTTCAGTTTTTTTCTTTAGATTAAGTGGCTAAATGAATGAGAAATGTGTTGCATTTTCAATAAATAAATACAAATTAAGATTCCAGCAAGACAAAAACAAACAAACAAACAAACAAACAAAAAGATTCCAGCAAGAAAGGCAATGTTGTCTGGTTCTCCAATTAAAGTTTGATTTTATTGTCATAGAAGCAGGTTATAACATCTTATTCCAATTAAAAATTTCAGTCATGAAATCACAGGGTGGTTCTGAGAGGATATCCCCTACTTCATTCACCCATAAAGTATAGGCTGAGTGCATAAATATGACTAGAGGTTGCTTTAAAAGACTGAAACAGTGTGGCTTGTTGGGAGATGGTGGGTGGGTACAAGCGATAATAGTAAAGCTGACAATATTTCTACATTAGAAACGGAACTTCTTTATGCCTCTTCTTTATAGTATTCTACTATAGGCATATTGTGATTCTAGCAATGGAAGAAATTAAAACATTGATGTGGAGCCAGTGGCCACTGGAGACTCTGGGGACAGGGAGAGGGAAAAACAGTTGTAATACGGGGCTTATTAGGACTTGGGAATCGTCCTGAGTGACGTTGCAATGACAGATATAGGCCACTTTATATCATCACATAACACGCAGAACTGTGTGGGAGAGAATGTAGACTACAATGTGAATTATGGTCCATGCTTAATGGCAAAGCCCCAGGATGCGTTTCTCAATTGCAATGAATGTGCCACACTAATGAAGGATGTTCATGTGGGAGGGTGTGGGAGGTGTGGGGAATATGGGAATCCCTATGTCTTTTGTGTAACATTTATGTAATCTAAGTATCTTTTAAAAATTAAATATATATATAGCCAGTCTAAATTAATATAGATTTTTTAAAAATAAAATTCCAAAATCAGGGGGGCGGATGTGGCTCAAATGGTTGGGCGTCCGTCTGCCATATGGAGGGACCTGGGTTCGATCCCCGGGACCTCCCGGTAAAAAAAAAAAAAAAAAAAAATTCCAAAATCAAGATTGCAAATAATTTCCACATGGAAGCTATCAAATAGAAGGAGGTAGGGCAGACATGCATGTAATATGGGACCTAGTAATCCTGCTCCTGTGAATTGCCCAAGAGAAATTCTCACAAGTGAAAGGGGGGAGGCAGATGAAAAAGAATCAATTAAAAGTGGTAGATAAGGGAAGCAGATGTGGCTCAAGTGATCCAGCTCCCATTTACCATATGGGAGGACCCAGGTTTGATTTCCAGGGCTTCCTGGTGAAGGCAAGCTGGCCCACGCCCCACAGAAAGCTAGCAGAGCAAGATGACGCAACAAAGGGAGATAAGCAGACACAGAAAAATGCGCAGCGAATGGACAGGAGCACAAGTGGCAAGAGGGGGGAGATAAATTTTTTTTTTTAATTAAAAAAAAAAAAAAAAAGATAAGAAAGCATCAATTAGAAGCAGCCTGAATGGAATAAATACACATATAGGAACATAGGTGACAAAAGAACAAAAATTCACCGGTAGAATCTTGGTTATGTTCATTGCAAAGAAGTAGTCATAAAAAATATATTTTACAAGTTCACATATAAATAAAAGGATATGCATAATACACATTAGAATTGCTGTCTATATGAGTTCACGGAATGGAAATAGAAAATGGGAATGAAAGGGACTAAGAACAGGGTCGGATGTGGCTCAACTGGTTGGGCGTCCGTCTCCCATATGGAGGGACCCGGGTTCGATCCCTGGGACCTCCCGGTAAAAAAAAAAAAAAAAAAAAGAAAGGGACTAAGAACACAAATATAACAAAATAGACCATAAGAGTATTATAATATCAGGGCCCATGTTAACCTACCCACTTGAAACATTCCCAAAATTGACAAAACATATGAAACAACAGTTTTCAGGCAACAAAGAATAATCCCTGATAAATGGGAAATAAATGAGATAAGCCCTACAATTGCCCCAGTACTTCCTGGAGAGAGATTTTAGACTGAGTTACCAGGGCAGAAAACTGAGACAGGGCCTGGAGGACTCCCTGGGTTTAGGAGATGGAATTGAAGGTCTGGGGATAACAGAGCTAGCCACTGTTCATAGGAAAAAGTATCAAAGAGGAAAGAGTTGCACAGAGAGGAGCCCCAGAGATCTGCAGAGGGTCCCCTTGAATATTCATTTGACAGTATTGATCAGCATATATGTATAAGGAAATTGCTCAGGCTCGGAAAGAGCCATCCAAAAGGATTGGAGGGAACAATGCTCAGGACTCTTAGAGGACCTGGAACAGTGCCTGCAGATGACAGAACTTCATAATTCATAGGCCATTGGGTAGAGTATGCAGGAAGAGCTTGCCTCAGAGGTGGGGGGAAAAATAACTCTCACCTGAGCAACGCACTGGCCTTCCCTAAGAAACAGTACAAAGAAGATGAAGAGCTGAAGAGGACAAAACTATTTTCAAGGAACTTAACTACATCCCAAAATAAAGCTCAAGAAGATTTATTGTAATACAAAAATATCCAACATCCAACAAAGTAAAATTCGCAATGTCTAGCATCCAATAAAAGATTACTAAGCATGCAAACCAGCAAGAAAACATAGCCTTTAAAAAGGGGAATAATCAATGAATCAAAACAGATCCAGACAGATGCAGGTGCTAGAATTAACAGAAAAAGACTTATAAAGATAGTTATTACAACTATATTCTATACATTCAAAAAGTTAAGTACAGGCTTGGAAGATATAAAAAGACCCAAATCAAACATCTAGAAATGAAAACTAGAAAGTCTGAGATGAAAAATCACTCGTCATACCAGGAAGAGGGAAAAACCTGAATGAGAAAAGAAAATCAACAGTCATCAACACCAAGATATTAGAATAGCTGCCAAGGATTCTAAAAGCAGCCATAATAAAAATGCTTGAATGAGCAACGCAATTATGAACATGCTTGAAACAAATGAAAAAAAAAAAAAAAAAAAAAAAAATCAACACAACAAAGAAAGAAGAATTTAGGAAGCATAAAGCAGAAAATTCTAGGACTGAAAAATATAATTCCCAAAATAAAGAAAATCTCTGGATGAGCTTAAAAACAGGATGGAGCCTGGAGGAAAAAAAAAATCAGTGAAAAATAGAACAATAAAATTACCCAATCTGAGAAGAGAAAATAGACAAGAATGGATAAACTAAAACTTTTACATTTTACCTTTTAAAAACTGACAATACCAAGTGCTGATGAAGATGTGGAGCAAATGGAACTCTCCCTCATACACTGCTAACGGGAAAGCAAAATGCAAAATGGTACAGACACTGGAAAAGTTTGGCAGTTTCTTATATAGTTAAACAAACTTTCTATATGACTCTGCAATCCCACTAGTTTGGGGAGGTAAATTGGCACAAGTTTTTTTGGAGATTGTCCTCATGCGATGAAGTTCCATGTGGGTGAACCCTATGACCCAGCAATTCCCCTGGTAGGTATTGAGCCTGAAGCAACTCTTGCACATGTGCCCCAGGAGACATGTGCCAGCAATCCCACTGGAGTTTGGGGAGGTAAATTGGCACAACTTTTTTTGGAGATTGTCCTCATGTGATGAAGTTGCACGTGGGTGAACCCTATGACTCAGGAATTCCCCTGGTAGTATGGAACCTGAAGAAACTCTTGCACATGTGCCCCAGGAGACATGTGCTTGTTCAAAGAACTACTACTGGGAAGCGGCTGTGGCTCAATCAGTAGGGCTCCCATTTACCATATGGGAGGCCCCGGTTCGGTTCCCGGGGCCTCCTGGTGAGGGCAAGCCCGCCCGCACGGCGTGGTTAGCTGACCCAGCGAGCACAAGCAGCAAGGGGGGGATAAATAAATAAATAAAATCTTTAAAAAAAAAAAAAAGACACTTATGTATAAAGTCCAAGGACATGAAAACTATTTAATAAAATTTTTTATGTGAAAAACAGTTTTAGTCAAATTATAGAGGAGGGAAACGGTTGTGGCTCAAGAGGTTTGGAATCTGTCCACCATATGGAGGGACCTGGGTTCGATCCCTGTGGACCTCCTGGTTAAAAAAAAAAAAAAAAAAAGAGAGGAAAGCAAGTAATTAATAAACATAAAATTCAGGAGGGTGGTTACCTGAGATAGTGGAGGAGGAAGTTCTGATGATTGGGACTACAAAAAGCTCATAAAAATAAAGGTAGCGTTTTAGTTAAGATGAGTAGTAGATACACAGACCTTGGATTGAGTAGCAGTCTTTATACTTTGCAGATATGTTTTATATTATCTCTTGAGTGTCATATTTCTTAATTTTAAACTGGGAAAAAAAATACATATAAAAATATTGATCACACAATAGTTGCAAAGGTCAGATTGGCTTATGCCAATTCACTATAGATAGATAGATAGATCATAAAGAAAAGATGAATGCCTCAGACAAGGCCCGGGACCCACTCCCACTACCTGCCAAATTCTATTTTATTCCAAGGTGAGTTGTCAAAAAGGAATCAGGGGAGCCGATGTGGCTCAGTGGTTGAGCGCCGGCTTCCCACGTATAAGGTCCGGAGTTTAATCCCCGGCCCGGTGCCAAAAAAAAAAAAAAAAAAAAAAAAAAGCATCAGTACAAAATGTATTCAAGGGTATGACTAGAAAAGAAAAAATGGCTGATTACACACACGCCGCAGAAAAGTGTGGCCAGGAGGCCAAGGAAACCAATTTCAGACCAAAGTATACACCTTTAGGGAAGCTGATAAAGACCGTTGGGAAGAAATGCTGCTACAAGAAACATCTCAAGGTTTGAAAATGTTTCCTCAGGAAGCAGAAAATGGCGGAAGATGAAAGAGTGGCTGTTTGGGTAACACAGCCTTGTGCAAGTCTGTGACTTCTTTCACGTGAGAAGGTATTGCTTTGGTTAGAAAAACAATATGAACAAAAAAACTAAGTGAAAAGAGTCTTTTCCCACCACGACGCCATGCTCTAGGCACTGTCCCTGCAGGCGGGATGGGCTGTCGCACACCTCTAGGGCCTGGAATGCCCATCCACCCAGGACCTCCGAACTTCCCTGCCCTGGGGAAGCAATTCCTCACACTCGGCCCCTTCTGGCTCCCCAGTCTCTCACCCCGAGCCGGCTGGCCGCTCCCTGCCTCTGGGAGCCCTCTGCCACTACACCCCGCCCCGTCATCCCCCATCCCCCCACCCTGACCCCCAAACCCCACTCCTCGCAATCCCCGCTCGGCCCCGGGCTGGCGGCCTAGGCCCTGGGCTGCCCCTCACCGCGGGCTCAGCGTCTCCACACTCGGGCTCTCCACGTCTGCACCGAGAGGAGGCTGGAACTCGCGGGACTTGGCAGTTGCAGCAAAGGCTGTTGAGGCTTGTTTACTGTAACCATGGAAACTCTCCCACCAGGCAGCGCGCCCAGGCCTCGGTGGCTGGGGACCCGGCACCACTGTGACGTGCCCGGAGCTGGCCCGGGATTGGTCGGCCGGGCACGGGACGGGGCCGAGGCCGGCGGATAGGGACTGCTCTGGCCCAATGGCCTAACGATGCTACTTGGCTCCGCCCCGGCCCGTCCGAGCCCACCGCCCCTGCAGTCCGTGATGCCGGCCCGCCGCGCTGCTTCGCGGTAGGGCCTCCTGGGAGCTGGGCGGGCGCGGCGCATTCTGGGCGCGGGGGAGGGGAGCGGCGGGAAGCTACCCGCCGAGCCAGCGCTCCTGAGCACCGGGGAACGCTGAGTCGGGTCCCCAGTTGAAAGCCAACAGAGTGAGCCCGATTTGGTCTCTGCTGGGTTAAGTCGGCTCCCTGGCCGCCTTCCTCCAGCAGGCAGCACTTTGGCTTCAGGCCTGGACCTCAGGATAACTTGCTGAGCCAAGAGTATGTTACCCCTATGACTTTCGCTGCTGGAGAAACAGGTCCAGTTCATATCATCTGAGGTCCTATCATAGCCAGGCCAGCTCTGTTTTTGCTTTTAAAAACGACACTTTCCCAGCCTTAGTGGGGAGTTCTTTGTTGGGCACACTTAACACAATCAGAATTAATATCAGGGATCAAGGATTGCCATATTTCTGTAGCAAAAGCTGCTAAGCAATATTCTTTTGCATTGCTTTCTGTCACCATACTCTGTAAATTCAATGCTGCATGTGATCCGATGCAGCACTGTTAAGGAAAAAGGAAAAAAGCAGCCCAGAGCCACAGTTGGTAGCAGGCCTGATGAACAATCTCACAGAATATTGACATGAAATGTGGGCTCTGACGTGATGAAAGAGAAGGAAATAAAACCACTCTATAATCGTGCCTGAACAGATAAACTGTGTAACTACAAATAGGACCAAAATAGTCCCTTCCCCAGCTAACATGAGTGACTGCTGCTCCTCCAATGACAATTCTAGCCCTGCTCCATTATGCTTTTTACATAAAAATTATTAAGGTACTGGTGAGCAGGTGTAGCTCAGTGGTTGAGCGTCTGCTTCACATGTACGGCCCCAGATTCAATTCCCCGTACATCCTAAAAAAAATTATTAAGGTACTCAATCATTAAATTACCCCTGCTGACAGCACCCTATCCCAAAAAGACCTCTCTTTCCTTGAACCCACCCCCAAACCACCTAAAGCAAACAATAAATCTTATTTTCAAAAAAGCCCTCTTCAAATACTGTATGAATGTGTTACTATGAACCAAATACATTGTATAATATATTGTTTGATTTAAAAAAATAATATGTATCCATTACATTTAATTGAGAAATGTATATATTTATTCATTTGTGTTTACTTTTTAGTTTTTAATTGTTTATATTTTCAATTATTAAATGTATAAAATAAAGTTAAAAAAAGTTAAAAAAAAAAAAAAAAAAAAGCCCTCTTAGCATCCTCTTTCCCATGATGTGAGGTCTCCCTTGCTGCAGTAATAACCCATCTTTGTATGTATGGCCCAGGTGGTCTCTGAATGATAGGCATTGCAGGTATAACCTTTTTATATGTATTATACATAGCTCATACACAAAAAAATAAAAGTCTATACTCGAATGAGACATCAAAAACATTTCTAACATGAATGGTAAACTGGAGCAAAATCTTATTTAAAAGTTATATGCACAATGCAATATGCAGTCTGGGATTGTATTTTAGAACAATAAATAGACTTTAATGCAAAAACTGGTGAAATCAGATTAAAGTCTGTAGTTTGCTTAAAATATTGTACCAATGTTAATTTCTTAGTTTTAACAAGTGTGCCATGGTTATGTAAGATGTTTATTGTAGGAGAAACTGAAGGGTATACAGAAGTTGTCTGTACTATTTTGCACATTTTCTGTAGAACTAAAATTCTTCCAAAATAAAAATTTTGTTTCTGCTTTTGATTTTTGCTGGGGTAGTGATGATGGGTATTACATCATGAATGATCCTGGTAGGAGCTCCAGCCTCTGGCTTTTTCTCTACCTGACATCTCAGGGTTCCCTCCTGGGTCCCCACACCCCCCTCGCACCCCTCTGTACTGTAGTCACTGAAAGCAACCATACCTGGATGAGGTCCTGCCCCACTATTGCACTGTCACGCGGACCCAAGTAAGTCCAAGATTCCTGGCTGCCTTTAGAGTGGAACTAGCTCAAGCTGGAGATGGATTAAAACCACCAGTGCAGGGAGGCGGCTGTGGCTCAGTCAGTAGGGCTCCCGTTTACCATATGGTAATATGATATTGAATATCAATATTATATAATATAATATGATATATATATAATATATATCATATTATATAATATGATAGTGAAGGCAAGCCCGCCCGCACGGCGTGGTTAGCTGACCCAGCGAGCACAAGCAGCAAGGGGGGGATAAATGAATAAATAAATAAAATCTTTAAAAAAAAAAAAAAACCACCAGTGCACAAGAGTTCTGTCAAGGCGGCACTGTCAAAAGAAAGGAGAAGGAAGATGCCTGTCTGGGCCGTACAAACACGTTAAGTTGGCTCCTGAGCCCTCCTTTAGGGCATGTGACCACACGCCACCCCCACCCCGCCCCCCAGCCTTGCACTCCAGGCTCAGGGGTTCATGGACGCTGTAAGGGAGGGCATTCAGCTCCCACGAAACAAACAGGAAACAGCAAACCCCAGCCTGGATACCAGCTCGTCACCGTGGGACTGGAAGTAACTAGAAAGAACATCGCAGCCCTTTGCAGTAATGGTGGACAGAAGTTTCCCTTCAGGGAATCCACGCGTAGTAAAAGGAAGATGGATGTGCACTTGTTAAAGGCAGAAGAGAGAATAAAGAGGGTTTATTTGGGATGCTGGGAGGAGGAATTTGTCTTCCGGAATCTGGTGACTTTTATTATGTGGTGGAGGTGGCAGTTAGATCTATAGCACTGCTGTCATATGATTAAAAGTGTAAAATTTTCTAGTAGTCAAGTTTTTTAAAGTAAAAAGAAATAGGTGGATTGAGAGGTAAAGAATTTTATTTGTTTTTTTATTATAATTATTGAAATAATGAAAATGCTCTAATAATGATTGAAGTGATGAATGCACGACTATGTGATTATACCAAATTGCAGGCAGAAAGTTTATTGTGAAACTCTCCCTACTGAGGGGGTCTGAAGAATAGACTTCAGCTCCCCCACCCCGCCCCCCAGCATGGCAGGGGTCTGAAGAGAGACTTCAGCCCGCCCCCAGAGGGTGGTGGATCTGGCTTTATAGAGTACATCAATAGGCAGGGAAACCAAGTACAGCCTGGGGCCAAATGGCCAGGGGGGAGTGGACTAGGATATCTTGGAATGTGGGAGGGGTTGGGGAGGGAGTGATGGCCCTTATCTGCTCCATTTTGTTTATTCTTGGGAGGGGATGAGCTGCTCCTAGGCTATGGCTTGCTTAATCGGTTATGGCTGGAGGCTGCCTTTCCTCAACCTTTGCCACAGGGGCATTGATTCTTGGTCCTATGACCTGTCAATCATTGCAAACCTGGTGAGGGGGAAACTCTAACAACCAATTACCACTGATTGTACACTTTGGATGAATTGTTTGCTTTATTAATATGTAACAATAAGATTGATTTGTTTAAATATATATATTTTTAAAAAGGAAATAGATAAAATCAATTTAAATATTTTCTTTTGATTTGATATATCCAAAATATAATTTCATATGTAATCAATAAATTATTGAGACATTTTACATTCTTTTTTTTGGGTGTTTTCTTCGAAATCCAGCGAATATGTCACACTTATAAAATTTAGTGTCTCAGCGCAGACACTAAATTTTCCCCAGGATACTTAATGTGTAATTTGATTTCATGAAATTTACAGTTGAAAAAGTGGATTCACATACTCAAGTTGTTCCAAACATACTTAAAAGTTTTCCAATAACTGGAATGCCCTTTTTTTTTTTTTTTAATTTAATTTAAACAAAATAAAATCAGGTCCTCAGTCACACCAGACAGTTCAAGTGCTCAATAGTCCTGTGTGGCTAACAGGCCCCCATATCACTTAGTGCAGTTTTTTGTTGTTGCTGGGTTTTTTTCAGTTTTTATATATTTTATTTATTTATTTATTTGTTTGTTTGTTTATTTATTTATTTATTTACATAGTGCAACTTTAGACTAAGAGCAACTGAAATCCTTCATCTGCCCCTCTGTGTAAGGGCTGCCCTGGAGCTCAGTCTCTGCTCTTAGCCAATACCTTTTTTTTTTTTTTATAACCAGTATCTTTCTTGACCATGCCTGGAGGAGAGGCTTAGAATTTATTTACTGGGAAGCGGCTGTGGCTCAATCAGTGGGGCTCCCGTTTGCCATGTGGGAGGCCC
>JAKSZT010054380.1:3231989-3263603 GCA_026826555.1 Tolypeutes matacus
ATTTACTGATCTTTTTTTTTTTTTTTTAAAGATTTTATTTATTTATTCATTTATCCCCCCCCCTTGCTCGTGCTCGCCTGGTCAGCTAAACACGCCGTGCGGGCGGGCCTGCCTTCACCAGGAGGCCCTGGGAACCGAACCCGGGGCCTCCCATATGGTAAATGGGAGCCCCACTGATTGAGCCACAGCCGCTTCCCATTACTGATCATTTTGATTGTGATAATTGCACTTCAGTTTGCTTTAGAGGCTTTCACTGGTATATACTGAAGAAAATGCAGCCTTCTAATATTTGAGCCATCCATTTTAACTCTCCCACAAGCTTCTCAGAATGGAGGCACATGTAAATCCACTGGGGACTTACGTCATTTGTCATCCCATAAAAGTTTTGCCTCAAACGGATTATTGCACACTGAAGCCACTGGGATCCAACTTCTACGATTTGAAAGTAACTTTTATGTAACATTTATGTAATCTAAAGCTTCTTTAAAAATAAAAAAGAATTATAAAAAAAAGTACACAAGGAAATTTTATAAGTGATGTGGATATGTTTACTCTTTTTATTTTATTTTATTTTATTTTATTATTTTTTTTTTTTTTAAGATTTTATTTATTTATTCATTTATCCCCCCCTTGCTGCTTGTGCTCGCTGGGTCAGCCAACCACGCCGTGCGGGTGGGCCTGCCCTCACCAGGAGGCCCCGGGAACCGAACCCGGGGCCTCCCATATGGCAAACGGGAGCCCCACTGATTGAGCCACAGCCGCTTCCCATACTCTTTTTTTTTTAAAGATTTATTTATTTATTCATTCCCTCCCCATGTACACTCTCTTGATTGTTATAATAGTTTCATAGGTTTATTTGTACAAATAAAGAGTACAAACTCTTATACTACTTTGTTAAATAAAAATAAATAAATAAATTCATTTGTGAAAAGCTTTAAAAAAAAGAAAGTAACTTGTTATAAAATCTCATTTGTGACCAGCATAGGCCCTTGGAATCTCAAGGCGAGAAGGTGAAGGAACCCCAGGAGCCATCATGGAGGGTTGCTCCTAAATCTCCCTCTAGGCCTTGCATATGGTTGACTTTTTTTTTTTTTTAGGAGGTACCAGGGAATGAACCCAGGACCCTCCTATATGGGAAGCAGGCGCTCAACTACTTGTGCTACATCCACTCCCTGGTTGACTTTTATTTTAGAACAGTATCGCATTCCTAAACAGTTATTCACAAATATATTTAGGGTATTGATTAGAGTTGTGTTATTTTTATATTAACCATTTTATTTTATAACGGTGATTTAATCAAACATTTTTGGTCTCAAATTTTTTGTTTTTGTTTTTTACAAATCAATTTTATTGATCATATTAATAAAGCATGCAATTCATCCAAAGTGTACAATCAATGGTATTTGGTATAATCACATAGTTGTGCATTCATCACTTCAATCATTATTAGAGCATTTTCATTATTTCAATAACAGTAATAATAATAAACAAAAACAGACAAAGAAAATTCTTCAGCTCTCAATCTCTCTGTTTTCCCTGGTGTACATAGCTGCTATTCTTGCACAATTATTTAGCAGTTTTATTGAGATATTTTCACATTTTGTAATATGATATATCTAAAGTGTATAATCACAATATTGTGCATCCATCATCACAAAAAAATTAGAATTATTTCATTACTCCAAAAAGACTTATTACATGTAGCTACTGATAATTTTTATTTTCTGAAAATGCATAATGTGTGGCCTACCCCTCAGGTTGGTGGTATCTCTCAAAGAAAGGATAGGGAAACGGATGTGGCTGAAAAGGTTCGGCGTCCGTCTACCATATGGAGAGACCGGGGTTCGATCCCCGGTACCTCCCGGTAAAAAAAAAAAAAAAAAAAAAGAAAGGATAGAACAATGAACTCTCACACTCATCAAGCACAGGGCTCAATAAGTTCTCCATTAGTATTTGCTCATCGCTAGAAATGTCTTTTCTGTAGGCATTCATGGGTATTTTAAATAAAAATTATCCAGTTTTATTTAACAAGAGTCAATTTCTTTGTTGCTTACCATAACCAGGAGCAGGGACCAAGTTTAGCTTAGTTATTGCTGTATCCAGACAGGCTGGTGTGGTCTTGCCTGAAGGACATGCTCAGATAGTGCTGAATTACTAAATGGAATGAATATCAATATCATGGTAAAGAAATGAAATTTTACTCTTTAAATTGCTTTAAGGGAAGTGGCTGTGGCTCAGTCAGTGGGGCTCCCGTTTGCCATGTGGGAGGCCCTGGGTTCGGTTCCCGGGGCCTCCTGGTGGAAGCAGGCCCGCCTGCACGGCGTGGTTGGCTGACCTGGCGAGCACAAACAGCAAGGGGGGGATAAATGAATAAATAAATAAAATCTTTAAAAAAAAAAAAAAAATAAATAAATAAAAAATAAATTGCTTTAAAAGGAATAGATAATTTTTTGTACTTATTGGTCCTTAGGAAGGACTCTCATATTTTCTACAGATTTTACTTTTTATTTTATTTATTAATTTCTCCCTATCCCCTCTTTGTTTGCTGTGTCTGTTCCTCTTCCTTGTTTCTTTAGGAGGCACCGGGAACCAAACCCGGACGTCCGAGGTGGGAGAGAGGAGCCTAATTGCTTGAGCCATCTCTGTTTCCCTGCTTTGTTGTGTCTCTCATTATGTTTTTCCTCTTGTACCTCTTGTTGCATCATCTTGCTGTATCAGCTTGCCGCGCCTGCCCATTGCACCAGCTTGCTGCCTCCTTTAGGAGGCACCAGGAACCAAACCAGGGACCTCCTATGTGGTAGGCAGGAGTCCAATCACTTGAGCCATATCCACTTCCCTATGCATTTTAAATGTTAAAAAAAAAAAAAAAGGGCATGGGAAGCGGCTGTGGCTCAATTGGTTGGGCTCCCGTTTACCATATGGGAGGCCCCGGGTTTGATTTCTGGGGCCTCCTGGTGAAGGCAAGCTGACCCACGTGGCACAGTGAGCTGGCGCAGCAAGATGACGCAACAGAAGGAGACAAGCAGACACAGAAAAAACGCAAAGCCAACAGGAGACAAGCAGACACAGAAAAAATGCAAAGCAAATGGACACAGCAAGCACAAGCAGCAAAGGGGTATAAATAAATAAATAATAAATATTTGGAAAAAAAAAAAAAGAGCAATATTCAACACCATTAGTCATTAGGGAAATGCAAATCAAAAACCACAATGAGATACCATTACATATCCACTAGAATGGAATTAAAAAAAAAAAAAAAGGAAATTAACAAGTGCTGGTGACAATGCAGAGAAATAGGAACATCCCACATTGCTGGGAATGTAAAATGGTGCAGCTGCTGTGAAAAACAACTGGGGTGATTCCTCAAAGAGTTAAGCTTAGAATTACCATATGACCAGGCAATCCCACTTTTAAGTATATACCCAAAAGAATCGAAAGGGAGTTCTTGATAAGATATGTGCGCACCAATGTTTATTGCAGCATTGTTCACAATAGGCAAAAGGTGGAGGCAACCCAAATGTCCATCGATGGATGCATGGATAGACCAAATGTGGTCTGTACAGACAATAAAGAATTATCCTGCCATTAAAAGGAATGAAGTTCCGCCACATGTTACAACATGGATGTACCTTGAAGATACCGTTTTGAGTGAAATAAGCCAGACACAGAAGGAAAATTTTGTATTATTTTGCTTATATGAAATAATTAGAATTATCAAATTCATAGAGACAGACAGGAGAGTACTGCTTACCCAGGGTAGAAGGAGGGAAAATGGGGAGTTATTGCTTAATAGAGCAAAGATGCAGTTTTTAACAACCTCCCAGATTCCACAGAGAGCAGCATTTTAGGGACCTATCTGACCCTGAGTGCATTTCAGCATCAGGAAGAGCCCTGCCCACAGGAGCGCAGGTGTGGGAGCAGGGCCACTCTCAGCTGTGGCCAGGAGAAACAAAAATCAACTTTGTGACTTTTTTTTCTTTTTCAATCAAAATTTTTATTTATTTTATTCCACAGTTGAATAAAAACATAAATTGCTAGATTAAATGTACATATAAGATTTTTTTTGAATCATACAATAATTTACACAATATAGTTGGTTCATAGTTACGCAATCATACAGTATTTGTCCTTTTGTGTCTGGCTTGCTTCGTTGAACATAATGTCCTCCAGGTTCATCCATGTTGTCATATGCTTCACGACTTCATTTCTACTTACAGCTGTGTAATATTCCATCGATCACAGTTTGTTCGTATCACTGCTCTCAGTTCTTCTGGGTATATACCCAGTGATGGTATTGCAGGGTCATGTGGCAAGTCTATATTCAACTTCTTTAGAAATTGCCAAACAGTCCTCTACAGTGGCTGTACCATTCTGCATTCCCACCAACAGTCAATAAGTGTTCCTATCTCTCCACATCCTTTCTAACACTTGTAGTTCTCTTTTTTTTTTTTTTTAATTTATTGAAGTATGTCATTCATACATGAACATACATAAACTATAAGTGTTCAGTAAACATCGTGATCTTACAAAACAAACATGCATAACATCATACAGGGCTCCCACACATCAACCCCACACACAAACATCCTGCATTGTTGTGAAACATTTGTTAACAAATCATGAAAGAGCATCGTCAAAGTATTACTACCAACTATAGTCCGAATCTTCCATCCCTATACATTTTTTTAAGGATTTATTTATTTATTTATTTATTTATTTTTATCCATTTTTACCCCCACCCCCGTTTTTGCTGTTTCTGTGTCTATTTGCTGGGCAACTCTCTGTGTCCGTTTCCTGCCCTTTCTTCTCATCCTTCTCCACCTGTCTTCATTGGGATTTGATCCTCAGAACCTCTGATGTGGGAGAGAGGCATCCTACTACCTCCTGTGCCACCTTAGTTCCTGGTTTTTCTATGCATCTCGTTTTGTCTCTCCCTTGTGTCACTCTCATGTTATGTCATCATCTTGCTGCATGGCTCGTGGGGCCTGACGGTGCATCCGCACACGGGGTCTGGTGGCCCACGCACCTTCTATATTTTTCTTTTTTTAAATTTTTACTGGGAGGTCCCGGGGGTTGAACCCAGGTCCCTGCATATGAGAGACGGACGCCCAACCACTCGAGCCACATCTGTCCCTCTGCTATATCTCTTCAGGTTGACCAAAGATACCCAAAGTTACAGTCTTTTCCCATACAGGATGGTCATATAATAAATCAGGCTTAGTTTATCACCAGCACTCTAAAAACCAGACCAAGGGAGAAAAACTAGGTCTGGGGACACATGCATGGCTTCTAATATAGCGAAAGTTTAGCCTATCCTGATTATCACAAAATCAGGACAGCGAGAATATTCGCAGCTCTGTCTTTTTAATAGTGGTCATTCTTTTAAGTGTGAAATGATATCTCATTGTAGTTTTGATTTGCATTTCCCTAATCATAAGTGATGTTGAGCATTTTTTCATATATATATATTTTTTCTCATTTGTATTTCTTCTTTGGACAAATGTCTATTCAAGTCTTTTGCCCATTTTTCAATCAGGTCATTTGTCTTTTTATTGTTGAGTTGTAACATCTCTTTATACATTATGGATATTAAAACCCTTGTCGGACATGTGATTTCCAAATAGTTTCTCCCATTGAGTCGGCTGCCTTTTCACCCTTTTGACAACTTTGTGACTCTTAAGTCAAACAGTTTTTTTGCTGGAGGAAAATGTATTTATAGTTCACGTTCTCAGGAGATGCCAAATTGCTTTTCATTGCATTTACATATTTCCATGGATTTATTTATCGAGTCTGTATTCATGAATGCATTGCAGATCTAGATAAAGGCTGTCAATTGAAGCCAGCGTCTGGGAGGACAGAAGAGTCACAGCTCAAACCCCTTCTTTCACTGTTGAAGAAAGGCAGCCCAGGAGAGTTAAGACACTTTTCCAAAGTTATCCAAATAGTAAACGGCTGTGAGGCAGACTAGATTAGGGAATAAAGAGACGAATCTGGAACCTGGCAGAAAAAAAACATCCGTGGAACACGTGACCATGGGAATCCTCCCTGAGGGAAAGACCCTACAAGATGGATGCCCTAAAACCTCGAGAGAATTCCCCATTCCGAACAGAATTTTGTCTGGGATGAAGGAAAAGCCCCGCATGTTTTCAAGGGGCCTTGCCATTGGGCCCCCTGGGGAACTGATGGGTAGGGCAACCAATCAAAACAGCAAACAGGTGGGATTCCTCCCCTGAACATTAACAAGGAGCGGGGTAATTAATGGTTTAAAAAGCACAGAAACTAAAACACCTCTTTTTACCCTTTTCAGTCCTGTTTCTTTCCCTTTCTCTCCCTGCCCGGATTAGCATGCAAGTAGACCTGGAGACTTGTAGTCTGTAAATTAGACCTTTTAAACCCTTTTCCTTTCTCTACCTGGAATCCATAATCTGTTATTCTCTCCCATTTTTCTTCTCTCATTTTCTTTTTTTTTTTTTTTTTTTTTTAAAGATTTTATTTATTTATTCATTTATCCCCCCTTGCTGCTTGTGCTCACTGGGTCAGCTAACCACGCCGTGCGGGCGGGCTTGCCTTCACCAGGAGGCCCCGGGAACCGAACCCAGGCCTCCCATATGGTAAACGGGAGCCCTACTGATTGAGCCACAGCCGCTTCCCATCTTCTCTCATTTTCTTAATGAACTACTGGCCTAACTGAACTGGCCTGTACTTAAAATTCTTTTTTGTAACATAGCCAAGAACCTAGAGAAAATCCGACAACAGCTGCATAAGAACTGTGTTCCTGGAGCTTCTTTTTTAGCCAGACTGATTATTATGTGTATGTATGTGTGTGTGTGTGTGTGTGCTTAGTATAGACAGTCCTCACTTTGCCGAGCAGCCTGTGACTAAAAATGACCACAGAAGCTGAAACAGCAAAGTGATCTTAACGACAAATGAGAAAAATTGTGATCCTTCTGTGATCTTTAAAATATTTTGTCAAAACATCTTAGTGTTCGTTAAAAACGTATAGAGAGGGGGGCGGATGTGGCTCAAATGGTTGGGCGTTTGTCTGCCATATGGAAGGACCTGGGTTCGATCCCTGGGACCCCACCCCCCCCGGTAAAATAAAGAAAAATATAGAAAGCGCACATGCCCTCAGGCTCCGTGTGCCGTGCGCAGGTGTACTGTCAGGCCCTGCCAAGCCAAGCAACAAGATGACAACATAACAGGAGAAAGAAACAGGACACGCACCGAAAAAAACAGGAACTGAGGTGGCACAGGTGGCAGAATGCCTCTCATCCACATCAGAGGTCCCCAGGATTGAATCCCGGTGAAGACAGGAGGAGAAGGATGAGAAGAGAGGGCAGGAAACAGATACAGAGAATTACCCAGCAAATGGACACAAAACAGCAAATGGGAGGGTGGGGCTTTAAAATGGATAAAATAAGTAAGTAAATAAATAAATAAATCTTTAAGAAAACAGTATAGAAGAGGGTGGATGTGGCTCAAATGGTTGGGCATCTGTCTCCCATTTGGAGGGACCTGGGTTCGATCCCCTGGGACCTCCTGGTAAAAAAAAAAAAAACAGGGAAGCGGCTGTGGTTCAATCAGTAGGGCTCCCGTTTACCATATGGGAGGCCCCGGGTTCGGTTCCCGGGGCCTCCTGGTGAAGGCAAGCCCGCCCGCACGGCGTGGTTAGCTGACCCAGCGAGCACAAGTAGCAAGGGGGGGATAAATGAATAAATAAATAAAATCTTTAAAAAAAAAACAAAAAACAAAAACAAACAGTATAGCGAACTGAAAAAACAGCACAACTAATATTTATTTAGAACTCTGTAACTTGAAACATTGAGCATAAAAGTGTTTAAAAAAAAAAACAAAACTAACAACAACTTATCAAGAGTAGTTTGAACAATGCTTGAGTCTTCTGTGTGTCCTATGAGGAACAATAGAGGGTGAGCATTTTTCTATGCCTTGGTGAATTGTCACACACCTTTCCAACATTTTATCTTTTCTGTTTTCAGTGTCATGAAATATCTCCAAGAGTCCTCTACTGTGAAGTTTTTTGCCAGTGTCCCTTCCTCTAGAACAGCTTCATCCTTTTTGTCACAACCACTTTCCTCATTTATGTTGATAAGTTTCCCTTCCACAGGTCCCTCTGGCTGTAGATCTAGAGTGGTGGCAGTTTTATCATAACCCCGGTTATTTCTTCTGTATCTCCATTTATGTTCAATTTGATTTTCACTCTTTGCATTAACATTTCCTTTGTTTAGTTTTGTTTTGTTTCTTGGCTGCAATTTCATCTTTGTTGGTCAACTCTCTCTTTCAATTATCCATTTTTATAAAATGTCATGGAAATTAATTGCTGGGAGACAAGAAGGAACACAACTACATGTTTTTCTGTCCATGTGTGAACAGAATAATAGATGCACAGAGACCAGTAATTGACAGACAGGCAAAGAAATGAGTGACTGGCCACTGATCATGATGTGCATGTTATTTGTGTAGTGATTTGTGGCCTGAAGGGCCAGCTGCCAAGTTTGCAACTTGTGCAATACTCACGGTTAATGTACTGAAGTTACTGAAATTTGAACTGTGTTGGTGGGGCCTTGGTATTATTTAATTCAACCATGGTAAGTCAAAGTCATGCATATCAGAACCCTGCAGAACTAGAGCTGGTTGTATCCCCTAGCAGCATAGTAAAGAGTTTAAGAGGACATATACTTGAGGGTGAACAGACTTTAATTTGAATGCAGGATCAGCCACTTCCTGTTTAGATGACCTTGGACAAATCCCCCAATAAAACTGAGATGAAACGACCCATCCCTCTGGGTTATTATGAGCAATAGTGACCAAGTAGGTATCTTGCTCCACACAACACTAGGCAGATGGCTGCCAAGTGTGGCAGGAGGAGAAGTACAATCTAAATTTTCTGCAGACATTCCAAAATTGCTTTTAGATTCTCATTGATGTAAGTAGACAGAAGGACATAAAAACACTTTACAGAAACGCATCTATTCACCTTTTTGCAGTCTGGAACCTCTTCAGACTACTTAAGGACTCTAGTTTTACGGGGTTGGGAAGAGAAGTTAGAATGTTTAAAACAAAGGTGGGGGGGCAGATGTGGCTCAAATGGTTGGGCATCCGTCTCCCATATGGAGGTACCTGGGTTCGATCCCCGGGACCTCCCGGTAAAAATTAAAAAAAGAAATATATAGAAGGCGCTCAGGCCACCTGGCCCCATACGCGGGTGTGCCGTCAGGTGCCGCAAGTGGGTGAGCCCGCCAGGCCCCACGTGTGGGTGCACTGTCAGGCCCCACTGAGCCATGCAGCAAGATGACAATGTAACAGGAAAGTGACACAAGGGAGCACCAAGACAACTGCTGAAAAACCAGGAACTCAGGTGGCGCAGGTGGTAGGACGCCTCTCCCCTACATCGGAGGTTCCCAGGATCGAATCCCAGTGAAGACAGGAGAAGGATGAGAAGAGGGGGCAAGAAACAGACACAGAGAATTGCCCAGCAAATGGACACAAAAACAGCAAAAAAGGGGGGGGTGGGGGTGAAGGGGGGTTAAAAAATGGATTAAAAAAAAAAACAAAAAAACAAAGGTGGAGGGAAGCGGCTGTGGCTCAATTGGTTGGGCTCCTGTTTACCATACGGAAGGCCCCGGGTTCGATTCCTGGGGCCTCCTGGTGAAGGCAACCCAGCCTGTGTCGCGTGGTGAGCTGGTGCAGCAAGATGATACAATAAAGGGAGACAAGCAGACACAGAAAAATGCAAAAGTAAATGCACACAGAAAGCACAAGCAGTAAGGGCGGGAAAAAGAAATAAAAATAAATTTTTCTTTTTTTTTTTTTTTAACAAATCAATTTTACTATACATGTTAATAAAACATAAATAAGTCCAAAGTGTACAATCAATGGTTTTCGGTTTAATCATATATTAGTGAATTCATCAGTTCAATCATTTTAAGAGTACTATCATTAACTCTATAATAATAATAATAAACAGAAAACAAACAAAACACATCACCTTTCAATCTCTCTATGCTTCCTCTGCCATACATAGCTGCTACTCTTTTTCCTTCTCTCTAGTATATTTATATTTATATTTTGTAAAAACAGTCTTATATATGCAATATCACCCATATTTATGTTTTATATGAAGTTTTACTATCTTACACAGTGCCATGTTACATTTTTTAGCTTTCCTTATAGTAATATAAATGACCTTAGACTTTCCATTTCAACCTCTGTCATACCCGTATAATAGCTCTGCTACTAACAAACACCATGATATGCTTTCACCATTTTTGTTTCCAAAGATTTACAAACAACCTTATTCAATTTCCTTAGGAAATGACAAACAGTCCAACCAACAGTAAATAAGCATTCCTATCTCTCCACATCTTCTTGAACACCTGTAGTGTTTTTTTAAAAGTGTTTTTTTAGAAGTGTTGTTTTTTTTAAAAAAAGGTGGAAGAGTTGAATATGCAGACTACAGCTTTTTGTTGGAGACACCAAAGTTTTGCTGCATCAAAGGAAGCCAGAACAGAAGTAGCTTCTGGATTCTAAGGATGGCAAATGATTTTTATAGACATAAAAAGGAAGTCAGCTTTGACTCCTATTGATTGTACAAGGGTTTCTACATCCTATAGGGTGAGTTTAGGGCAGGTGGGCTTTATTTTGTATTGGGTCAAAGGTAATGAACTAGGGGCTTGATCAGCTCTCTGGGTCAAGTGCCTTGGTGGGGATTTCAAATGTCAAAAGAGAAAGAGGAAACTCAAGAGGGCATGTTTGTTTGTTTGTTTTGGAGGGGCTCTGAGGAGTCCACAGGGCTTTCTCTGTACAATCTCTTTTTTTTTTTTAACTTTATTTTTAAAGATGTTTTGGACTACAGAAAAGTTACATAAAAAATAAAGGGGATGGGGGACAGATGTGGCTCAAACGGTTGGGCATCCGTCTTCCATATGGAGGGACCTGGGTTAGATCCCCGGGACCTCCCGGTAAAAAAAAAAAAAAAAAAAGTTAAAAAAAAAAAAAAATAAAGGGGATAGGAATCAGATGTGGCTCAAGCAGTTGGGCACCCACCTACCACATAGGAGATCCCGGGTTCAGTTCCTAGTGCCTCCTAATGAAGACCAGCAAGACAGCGAGCTGATGCAACGGGCTGGCACAACGAGCTGACGCAACGAAGGGGCGCAACAAGGAAACACAATGAGATTATTTACTTTATCACAATTATTTACTTTATCCGTTTTATTTTATTTTATTTATTTATTTATTTTTTTAAAGATTTTATTCATCCATTCATTTATCCCCCCCTTGCCGCTTGTGCTTGCTGGGTCAGCCAACCACGCCATGCGGGCAGGCCTGCCCTCAACAGGAGGCCCCGGGAACCGAACCCGGGGCCCCCCACATGGTAAACGGGAGCCCCACTGTCTGAGCCACAGCCGCTTCCCCTACTTTATCCATTTTAAACCCCCCCTTCCCCATTTGCTGTTTTGTGTCCATTCGCATTCGCTGGGCAATTCTCTGTTTCCTGCCATCTCTTCTCATCCTCCTCCTCCAGTCTTCAGCAGGATTTGATACTGGAGACCTCCGGTGTAGGAGAGAGGTGTTCTGCCACCTGCGCCACCTCGATTCCTGGCTTTCAGAGCATCTTGTTTTGTCTCTCCCCTGCATCTCTCTCCTGTTAAGGCGGCTTACTAGCACACAGAGCCTGGCAGCCCATGCTGCCTTCTATATATACACTTTTTATTTTACCAGGATGGGGATCAAACCCAGGTCCCTCCATATGGTAGACGGACGCCCAAGCATTTGAGCCACATCCGCCCCCTCTATACACTCTTTTTTTTTTTTTTTAGATTTTTTTTTTAAAATTTATTTATTCATTTATCCCCCCCTTGCTGCTTGTGCTCGCTGGGTCAGCTAACCATGCCATGCGGGCGGGCTTGCCTTCACCAGGAGGCCCCGGGAACCGAACCCGGGGCCTCCCATATGGTAAACGGGAGCCCTACTGATTGAGCCACAGCCGCTTCCCCCTCTATACACTCTTATCAGCACGTACTGTGTAACTGTCTAAGGGGCAGTGTTGCCTTGTTTCCAGGAAGGGAAGGGGTGGGGTAGGGGTGAAAGGTGAGGAAAGGGATGGGGTTCTGGATGTTTTGTGGTTTTTTTTTGCATCAAATCTACATGGGAGCTTCATTATTTGGTTTGTAATAATGCCTTGAACATAAGCCAGCCTATTACCAAACGTTAGGAGAAACCTATTGCAGTAATAAGTAATCGGTTATTTCTTTGACATCTGCTATTTTAGTTTTCTCCACCACGTGTTAAGCAGAATAGCACTGAGAAGGCAGAGATGGCACGAAATACACATTTATTTAGACATGGGAGTGTATAATCGATACAACTTAAAATTTTTAGCAGTCTCCTGTAACCGGCAGGACTCAATCAGAGAAATCGAGCCACCAGGACACCTGTGACATAGCACTTGTCCCAGGGATCTGACCTTGTGCAACTGTGGGCGCTGGTTCAGCAGTCTGTCCAGAAGGAAAGATGGATGGAAAACGGGGCAAGGCAGGAAGAACAAGCCGAACTCACAAGTATGGACTGGAGCCCTCGAGCATGTACTGAAACTCGCGTCCTTTTTCACGGAGCGTGCGCGCGCACACACACATACACATATCCTGCCCAGGAGGCGGAAAAAACTGAAGGAGGAACCCCCCAAGTAGGCGCAGAAGCAGCAAGAGATGAGTCAGCAATAAGCCACAGCTTGCTCCGCCAAGAATCTGTCTTGCAGGTCCCTCCCCAACCGGAAACCTACAGAAAGGGAATTCTGGGCTATGTAGTCCAGCCTGGCCCGGCTGCCAGAACAAAGCCGCCTCGCTCCTTTCTTCTTAGTACCCCACGTGGCCTGCCTCTTGGGATGCCCTGAGAACAGGGCTTTAGGCAGTTTGGGTGGCTACTGTTTGGAGGCTGTCTGTGGCCCAAGTCATGTTTCTGAAGGAAAGTTTTGGTATCTTCTTCCCTCACGAGAGGAGTAAGCCTTATCCCTTTTGTTTCTTCCCCCCTCCCCTGTTTCTTCCATTGCCACCCGAACTTCAAGCCACTTGATTCAGTTCCTCTTCAGTAACTTACGAACTCTTTGTGGTTATTGTCCAAGGTCAGGAACCTTCAAAGTCAACACTGGTAAGAACATTACTATGAGGATATTATGATCTCAAATTTGTTCCTTTTTTCCAGGATAAAACTTGGAATGTATTATTTTTAAAACAATTTAATTCACATACCAAACAACCCATCCGAAGTGCACAATCAATGGCTTTCGGTGTAATCACAGAAATTCATCACTAAAATCAGTTTTAGAACATTTTCATTGCTCCAAAAAGAAAAACCCCATACTGGAATTTATTTTTCATAAATAAAGTGGTCAAAATGTAGATGTTAGCAGGACATGATGCTTCCTCCCTCCTTCCTTCCTTCCCTCCCTTGCTTCCTTTATTTTTAGGAGATACCAAGGATTGAACCTAGAACCTTGTACTTGGGAAGCAGGTACTCAACCACTAAGCTACATCCACTCCCCATATTAATTTTTTTATCTTTGTAGTATTTGGAAAGAATTCCAAAAAATTACACAACAATTGCAAAAATAATACAACCCCCATACACAGAACTCCAGAATATCCCCATCCTCCCAGATTCCTGGATCCACCACTTTTAACATTTTTCCACCTTTGCCATATCATTCTATTATCTATCTACCTACCTATCATCAATCTATCTTTCCAGCTACCTATTTTCTGAACATTTGGAGGCAGGTCGCACATATCATACTCCTGGAACACAAAATACTTCTATGAACATTTCCTACGAACAAGGAAATTTACTTATTTAATCACCTCAAGTGCAGTTATCAAGTTCAATAAATTTAATATTGCTATAAAGCTTATATTCTATATTACAATTTTTTCTTATGTCCCAATAATGTCCTTTTCGGCCTATTCTCCATTCTTAGATCCCATCTAGTATCATGTATTGCATTTCCTTTTATCTCTTTAGTTTTTTTTTTTTTTTAAAATTTTTGGATGGGACATATATAAAAGATAAATATTCCCAAGACACCCCCGCCCAAGCATAGCGTTCAGTGGGATTAATCAAATTCACATGTTGCACTACCCTCCCCATGATCCATTATTATAACTTTCCCTTTATACTGCTTTTTTCATTTATTTAAAGATTTATTTATCCCCCCCCCCGCTGCTTGTGCTCGCTGTGTCCATTTTGTTTTGCATTTTTCTGTGTCCGCTTGTCTCCCTTTGTTGCGTCAGCTTGCCACACCATGCAAGCTGGCTTGCCTTCATCAGGAGGCCCCGGGAATTGAACCCAGGGCCCCCCATATGGTAAACGGGTGCCCAGCCAATTGAGCCACAGCCACTTCCCTATACTGCTTCTTAATAAACCCCAAGTGATAAAAAATAAAGAGCTTCTGGCAAAAGCAGAGATAATATGAAATGTCTAGCATATAGTCATCTCTCACAGGGAAGACCGGAAGCCACATGGCCTGAGCCCCCCTTATGTCCTCTCAGTCCCCCTTCCCATACGGAGTGAGGCTCAGGGAGTCAGCCCTTGCCCACATAGTCATTTGTCCTTGAGGAGCAGAAACTCTGTCCTGGAGAACCAAAGATGGAACTCAAGGTAGGAAAGGCCACACCCCCAGAGGCCTGTTCTCAGAAAAGAATGTGGGGTCCTCAGTGCCTGCCTCCTTCCCTTCCAGTCAGCCATGGGCATCTTGAAATAGAAGCTGGAGGGAAGGAAGCAATAGTCTTTAAAGAAATCTGTAAAAATGGAAATACATTTTGTTACTGCCCTGCTCCTAAAACTTCAGTGCTCTCCACTGACTGCATATTGTCTTCAAAACTTTCTTGAAATTTTGAAATACTTCATCATTCAAAATTGAAGTAAGCCAGACAAAAAAGGACAAATACTGTATGATCTCTCTTATATTAAATAACTAGAATGTGCAAGTCCAGAGAAGAAAGTAGAGTAAAAGGTACCGGGGACAGGGGTGGGGAATAGGGAGTTAATGCTTCATGGGTGCAGAGTTTCTGTTTGAGGTGATGGAAAAGTTTTGGTAATGGATGGTGGTGATGGTAGCACAACATTGTAAAAGAATTTAACACCACTGAATTGTATACTTGAGAGTGGTTAAAATTGAAAATGTTGGGTTATAGATATGATGCCACAATAAAAAAATTTAATTGTATAATTGTATTACAGCAAGTGATTTTTAAAAAGAGTTGAAGAGTAGCTCAGAGCACTGGTTTATCTAATTTTTTTTGCCCAGAAACAATGAAATAGGGCAAAATGTCAATATTTCTTGTTACAGTATTATTAGTAATTTTCTTCATGTTTTAAATATTCCATAATTTTGTGAAAATTAAAGTTACTGGGAAGCGGCTGTGGTTCAAGCAATTGCACTCCCGTTTACCATATGGAGGACCCAGGTTCAATCCCCGGGACCTCCTGGTAAAAAAATAAAAAATTAAAAAATAAAGTTATTGCAAGAGAGAGACAGAGGCAGAGAGGGGCTGCAAGTGACCTTGTGCCCCACCCCCCACCTCAGCCCCACCAGTACATCTTGCTCCAAACAAAGTTTTTTAGCTGTCCTGAGGCTCCACAGAGGTGAAGGCATTGAACCATACATAGATTTGGTGGGAAAACTCATGTCTCAGGATGGAGGCAGAGCCAGGCCTTGGCTCACTAATGTCCGTGCTAGGGCTTCAGCCCAGCCAGCTGGGGAAATGGGCAAAGGGCAGCCTTCCATCCCACAGTCCACCACCACCCAGTCCACCAGCTGTCTGTTGCTGGGTAAATAAATCAATTCAAGGAAATAACTATTAAGCTCAGGGATTGCCAGAACCCCTCTTCTACTATTTAGCAGATATTAAAATGGCCATAGAGGTCAGGGCAGCCTTGAAGGAGCTGACTCACTCCTTGAATATGCATTTTTGCTCCATCTGAAGTCCATTTTTCTGTAAGGGTCAAGAAAACTAACCAGATGACTCTGTGAGTGCTGAACCTGCCTGCTTCTCAGAAATAGGGAAATGAGAGATGAATTGGGGTAAAACCTGGAAATTGTATTGGAACTTCCTGTTCCACAGGCAGCATGTCCTCCAGAATGGTCTTTTTTTTTTTTTTTTTTTTTTTTTTTTTAGGGGGGGGTACCGGGGATCGAACCCCAGTCTCTCCATATGGTAGACAGACGCCGAACCCTTTGAGCCACATCCGTTTCCCTCCAGAATGGTCTTTACTCCACCTCTGGTCTTATTCCTCATCTCTGCCTAATAAAATACCTGGTCCCAAGGAGAAATGTTACACTTGGACAAGCAGGGCCTGTACTGTGGCTAGACAGTTCAATTTGCTTTCTCACTTTCTTCCTTTTCTCCTCTCAGATAGGAAAGGGAGGCAGAGAAAGGGTTTGTGCGCCATCCTTAAAGACCTATTTCTCCTGGAATCTAGATTGCAGCAGGTAGGAGCACAGCTCCTGGAACCAAACTTCCTCACCCAATGTCCAGAACTGCCACCTACAAGCTTAGTAATTTTAGGCAAGTGACCTTAATTACTCTGTGCCTCAATTTCCCTCCAGTGAATGGTGATGATTAAAATAACATCTACTGCTGGGTTGTTATAAGATTTAAATGAGATGAAGTATTTAGACAAGCACAAAGCACAGTGAAGGTGCAATACATGTCAGCTATTATTATTGAAATTTAACAGATTTTGTGATTTTGAGCAAGTGACTTTTCTGAGCTTCCGTGATCCCTGCCTACCCATTAGCACTGTCCTGACAAAGGAGATCAAAGCTTAATGGATAAACTCATTTTTCAAATGCCACCAGCTGAAAAACTGTAAGACACCAGACTTTCCAAATCTCTGTACCACTTGTTATGGATGAGTGGATTACAGACTTGGCCTGTGCCTCAGAATCCAGGAGCTTATTTTTATTTTTATTTATTTATTTTTTAAAGATTTTATTTATTTATTCATTTATCCCCCCCTTGCTGCTTGTGCTCGCTGGGTCAGCTAACCACGCCATGCGGGCGGGCTTGCCTTCACTAGGAGGCCCCGGGAACCGAACCCGGAGCCTCCCATATGATAAACGGGAGCCCTACTGATTGAGCCACAGCCGCTTCCCAAGGAGCTTATTTTTAAAAACTCCAAAAAAAAAAAAAAAAGTATTGAAAGATATTAAATTTGAACAACACAAAATAAACCTAAATAGGCAAATCAATCTGTAAGAGGCTATACCTTGGGGTGATCTTCATTCGTGGTGAGTTGTTTTTAACGCAAAGACCTTAAAAAGATGCATCTCTGTGCAGGGATTCTCAAGAATAAAAAACAGGTTTATTATATATATATATATATATATTATATGAGTGCCACTTTTAAGGACATAGCCCAAGAGGACCCAGAGGTGAAAGGTAGGTTAGTGGCCCAAATGGTCCTTTAGCAAAGGTGGTGGTCCAAGTGGCCCGGGTGGTGAACAAGCATTCACCCGTTGGTGAGGTGAGCCTGGACATTTGTGGAAAAGACCTGGGGTCTGTGGTACCAGCCTGAGCCATTCCAGCCCTCACTGTGGAAGAGGACCTTCATGGGACAGGTGTAGTCAATTGTGCTAGTTAGTGCCCAGCTTTGAAAAAGCTATTCTAGTGGACACTTAGGATGACTCTTAAGGATCAGGTGGAGGCCCATGAACAGGTCATGGCCCTGGCCATCCATTTAGAGAAGACCTCAAAGATTATGGCATCATTGATGAATGATGGAGAACTATCAGACTTGAGGGTGATCACATGGGGATCAAAGCCTACTTGCCCCATGGAAAAATTGCATGAGCCAATCTTCCTGGATCTGGTCCTTAAGTTCTGAAGCGTTGATATTTTTTGGTATAATTTTAAAAATATGTCTCCATTTGGCTACCTGTATTCTCTCTCCATAAACGGACCTTTCTGCAGCAGGGGCTGTGATGGATGAGGTGGGATTCCAATCGCCTTCTTAAAAATGTTTCTTCTAGAGCTACTAAAAAACTTGCATTTACAAAATAGCTGATAAAAATATTCCTCTTAGTCATTATCAGAATTCTCTTTATGAATCCCTATCTGATTTTTGGAAGACCCATTTTCTGTAATTTTGACTCAAATTATTTCTCTCCTTGCACATTTTCACCTCCTCTGACAGCGCCTGCCTTTTCTCTTCTCATTCTCTTTCTGGATTCGGTTTCTTTTGACAAACTGTGCTTTCTTCACTATGGAACACCCATACAATTCCACACAATTCCAAGCACGCCCTTAATTTTCTCTGGTGACTCCTTAAACACTCCTCTGCTTAACCTGTCAACAAGTGCCTTGCTATCTTATGAGGGGAATTCCAAGAATAAAACGGCAATACTTATTAGCCCTGAGAAAGATCAGAAGACCGAGCCATTAGCCGCTTAGTGCATTTGCTCAGGGGCTCTGGGATTGGAAACCCCGCGGGGATCTTCTGAGTCACATCCTGAGGCTTTGGCGCTTCTCAGCCCACGTGATGGTGAAGCCAGCGACCTGCGTCAAACTGACTCAACCCTCTTGAAAGCCCTCAGGTTCCGGTTGTTTCCTCCATTTCTTTCTCACACGCCTGTCTTCAATACAGGCGGCCTTCGGGCCTACTCGGTTGGCTTTCAGCGAGGGTCCCGGGATAAGGAAGGGTCAATGAGTGCCTTCCCGCCGCACCCCTCCCCCCGCCCAGGCCCAGTTCCAGCTCCCGCTCCCAGAAGGCACCGCGCCCGCCCAGCTCCCAGGAGGCTTCGCGGTCGAGCAGCTCGCAGGACCGCGTCGCGGACAGCGGGGGCGACGGGCTTGGGCGGAGCCAAGGAGCATCGTCAAGCCATTGGGCGAGAGCCCCTGTGCACCGCCCCTCTCCACGGCCTCAGCCCCACCCCGCGCCCAGCTGACCAATCCTGACCCAGACCCCGGGCGCGTCACAATGGCGCCCTCGCGGCCCCGCCCCAGACGACGCGCGGCTTAGGCCCCGCCTCCGAGATCCGCCCCGTCGCGGTCTTCGGCCTTCCGGCACCGCGAAGGAAGTAGAACTGCGCCGCGTCTCACTGGAGAAGCAGGTGGGGATCGGGACGAGAGCCCGGCCTGCGGTCACGCCGGCACCAGGCAGTGGGGTAGGGGCTCGGCAGGTCGGGGTTGCTGCTTCCAGGGCCGAGGGGCGCCGCCGGGCTGAGCAGGGCCCAGGAACGCTGGGCGCGTAAGGTCTTCCGGAAGCGCCGGGTGCGCTCGACGGGCGGGAGTTGGGGACTCGCGCCCCTCGGAGGCTCCGCCCCTCGGAGGCCCCTCCCCGGGCGCTCTGCCAGGTGGGGGGTTTCCATGGTGACGGTAAACAAGCCTCAACTGCCTCCGTTACAACCGCCAAGTCCCGCGCGTTCCAGCCTCCTCCTCTCGGTGCGGACGTGGAGAGTGGGAGCGTGGAGACGCAGAGCCCGCGGTGAGGGGCGGTCGAGAGCCGCCAACCCGGGAACGAGCGGGGGCTGCGAGGGGTGGGGTGGGGCTGGGGAGTAGGCGGGGTGCGAGGCCAAGGGCCGCCAGACCCGTCCCGGGCCGGCGGGGCCGGGGAGGGGGGGTGGGGCCTGGGAGCCGGGGAGTAGGCGGGTCCGTAGGCCGCGCTCAGGCCGGGCGGGGCGCACCCGGAAGGAAGCGCGCCGGGCCCTGCCCTTGTGCCCCGAGTCGCGTCAGGCCCGGCGCTTTCGGTCGTGGGCTCCGAGCCGTGAGCGCACCCCATCGCGGACTTCCTGTGTCGTTTAGCGCCCAAGGCCGGTGTGGAAAGGTGCTCCTCGAGGCCCGTCCCTCCCGCTGCTCCGCCCGAGCGCGCCCGACCCTGCGGCGTTTTCTGCTCCTGAGGTACCGGGTTTTGTGCGTTTTGGTCGGAAATCGTTGGTTCGTGTGCTTCTCTGCCTCGTGACCGCGCCGCTCCCGGGTGAGCGCCCGGAGCTGGGCCTCTTTCCTTTCATTTTCTATCTCTGAGTCTTTGGTGTGCTTTTTGCGTGTTGTTTACTCTTAAGAAAGTTTAGGGCCCGGCCAGCCGCCTTGCACGCGGGCGGTCACGGGGAACGGTGTCCGGCCGCCCCCTACCCGTCCCGATCTCCGCCGGGGGGGGGGGCTGGGAGTTAGGAGCCCGGGACATGCGGCCTGGGGGTGCTGGCCCGGCTCGGCTCAAGCCGGAGCCGGGCCTAGAGTCCCTCCCTCGGTGGGTCCCAGTTAGAATTGACGGAGATCCCTCCCCAGTTCTCTTGGGGGAGGCAAAGTCCCTATTAAATCCACGGAGTAGATTCGAGGCTCGTGAAAGGCCCGGGGTGCGCGGCGGTGAGCGGCGCAGACTCGAAGCGCTGGGAGCCCGCGCGCGCGCGGTGGGGGTGGGGAGGGCGCAGGTTCCCGCCGCCTCCCGGCGGGGGCGCCCTGGGCGCAAGGCCTGCTGGAGCCCGCCTTGCGGCGCCTGGTGGAGACGCGAGCTCGTCCCCGCGCCACGAGAATGCAGGGCCGCGCTTCCTGCCGGGGTTGTCGCAGCCCCTGCCATGGCGGCTAGTGCGTGGCGGGAGAGCAGCCGCCGGTAGCGGCCACGTGTCCGGGGCGCCCTGCATCTTCCCGAACTCAGAATGACCCTTTTACTTTTAGAACATGTTTAAAAAGTTAGGTATTTTTGCGTTTCTAGTAAGAGTGAAAATACTTCTTCTCCGATTAGACACAAATTATGTTAGAATTAAAAGTTTTTCATTCCTAATTTCTATACACCAAGGTTTTTTAATTCTAAGAGTAAGCTTCTACTTTTAATAAATATCTGGGGAGATTGCTTTATTACTGACGGAAGTTAAGCAGTTTCCATCCCTCGCCTTTGAGATCTTATGTTCGCGTATGCATTTTTGTAGATTGTTTAGGTTTATTATATGCATATTATGGTTTCCGTTTTAATTTTAGTTGGTTTCCTAATTTAGTGACCTTTTTGGGGATGTTACAGGAATTTGTTAAAATGAAGCTGTTTAATCTTGAACGTGAGTCCTTACATTTATAATTGAAGCAGACTCCACATGGGCTTTTATTGTATTTTTTGCTACTTTAAAAAAAAATACGGCAAGTGCCTCCGTTTCACTTAAAGACAATATCACAAAGCTTCTCTTTAGATAGGTAAAAATGTGAGTTGCTTTACCGGGAGTAAATAAGAGGAGAATCAGCCCTCGAAGATGGCTAGTGCCCTGGAGAACCTGGGTTGGTACTTGGAGGGGCTTTGGAAATGGGAGGGGGCCGTCAGTGTACTGCGGCCGGCTCGGTAGTGACTTTGCCCCCCCCCCCCGGACCTGAGCTGTGGCGCCTTGCTCAGTAAAACCATATTAACTGTGTGCCAACGAATTTTCTAATTACATACACATGGCCTTCCTATAAGGGGGCAATGCTGTTATCTCCATTGTACAAAAGAGAACAGTCCTGGAGAAGTAGTCACTTGCCTAGGGACACAGTTGGGATGGGGCTCAGGTGTGTCTGATAGCTATTGACAGCCCTCCTCAGCTCAGCCAGGACTTTCTGCCCCCACATAGCCTCTCTGGGCTAGGGTTTTTGTGGAGGGCAAGAGAGTGGAGATGGGAGCCTCAGCCAAGACCAAGCCTGGCTTATGTTACAGCAAATCCCAGACGTTGTAAGATTTTTATCCATAAATATTTCAGCTTGTATTTCTAAAGACTTAAAACATAACCACAATACCATTGTCACAGCTAAAAAAAAAATTAACTATTTGATATCAGCAAATACAGTGTTCAAATTGTCCCTGATTGTATAGTAAATATTTTTAACTAGTTGATGAGAGTCAGGATCCAAACAAGGTCACACCTTCCTTGTATGTGGGAGATATCTCAAGTTACTGTTTTTTTTGTTTTGTTTTGTTTTTTAATCGGAGTAGCACTATCCAATAGAAGTATAATGTAAGCCACATACATAGTTTTACATTTTCTAATAGTAAGGAGTAAAATGAAACATTATTTTACTTTAACAATAAACTTAAGTTAATCTCATTTTCTATCGTCTTCACAAGCCAGTGTGTATTGTACACTATTAGCACATCTCAATTTGTACTACCCACATTTCAAGTGTGACGACTACTATATTAGATAGGCACCACTTAGAGGTTCCCTTTCTTTCTTTATTTTTTTTTTTTGTTTTGTTTTAAAGATTTATCTATTTACTTTATCCATTTTAACCCCCCCCCCTTCCCCATTTGCCGTCCTGCATCCACCCGCTGGGCAATTCGTCCCGTCTCCCCTGTTATGTCATCATCTTGCTGCATGGCTCCCGGGGCCCGGCGGCCCACACGCCCCCATACACATATTCCCTATTTTACCGGGAGGTCCCGGGGATCGAACCCGGGTCCCTCCACATGGCAGACGGATGCCCAACCACCCGAGCAACACCCGCCCCGAGGTTCCCTTTCTTGAAAGATTTTTCCTTGCAATTTGTCCAAGGAAACAGATTGAGTTCTACTCCCCAAATTGGTTTTTTTTTACTGTATTCGTTGATGGTGTTTGAATCTCTGTCCTCAGTACTTCATGTAAAGTGGTAGTTAATGCTAGAGACTGTTTCTGATTTCCGATAAAACTTTGGATAAAAGTTTCCTTGGGATGTATACTACTGTTTGAGGGACATATTGATTGGTGTTCTCTATTTTGTGTTAGCCATTGGTGACCATTGCCTAGAGCCGTCATTTTGTTAATGGTTTGCAAATTAGTGATATTTTAATTCCATATTCATTTTTTAGCAGGAGTACTTTTAGAGACAGGTTTCCTTCATCAATCCTTTGGTTAAGATATATTTTATATATTAAAGTCAGGTTAGGGAAGCGGCTGTGGCTCAATCAGTAGGGCTACCGTTTACCATATGGGAGGTCCCGGGTTCGGTTCCCAGGGCCTCCTGGTGAAGGCAAAAGCCCGCCTGCACGGCGTGGTTAGCTGACCCAGCGAGCACAAGCAGCAAGGGGGGGGGATAAATGAATAAATAAATAAAATCTTTAAAAAAATAAAAAAATAAAAAATAAAGTCAGGTTAAGTCTTTGGTTCTTTCCTTAGGTTTGCCACTGTCCACCATAATGATTTGGGTCTCTAGCATGTACCAAAGATAGCTTATTTTATCTAGTGTCTTTATGCACTTGTGTTTTAATCCTCTGCAGTTTTTATTCTCTTTAATGCTTTTGGCTATTGGGAGCCCTTCACCTTGGTTTTCAGCTCTTTCTTGACAGAACTTCAGTTTAAGGTATGACATGCTTTATTTCCATTAAATGGCTGGCCAGAGTTTTTTCAACTGGATCCCTAGAGATGAACAGCTGTATTTTTTTCTAGTCTTTTGTGCTTACAGATAAGAGATAGTGCTGCAATGAGTAGCCTGTACATGTGTCTTTTCCCCTCTTTGGCCATAGGGGCTGAGCCATTTTATGTTTTCACAGTGTTGAAGAAGGCCTAACTAAAACCTCAATTTAATTTTCATTTATCTTATGAGGTTCAGCATTTCTTATGTATAAGGGCATTTCTTCAGCTGTCCACATCTAACCTATTTTCCTTTTGGATTGATGGACTTTTTCTCTTTTTTTTTTTTTAGGTCTCTCTACTAGGGATAACTCTTGTGAAATATATTGCAAAGAGCTTTCCCATTTTGTCATTGCTGTTTTTACTTAGCTTATAGTGTTTTTTAGTCATATTTAAGGTTTTTTATTTTAGTGTGTTCTTAGCATTTCTAATAGAACATGAAAAAAAACACCTTAGTTAACTCATACTTGTCTCCATCAATGTTAATATGACAAATTGCAGTGACTGAAATTATCAGCTATGCTTATATTCCTGAAATAAACCCAGGTTGGGATGATGATTGATTACTGCTTTGTTTATGTAGGATTTGGTTTGTTAATATTTATTTGGGATTTTTGCATCTGGGTTCATGAGTGAAATTAATTTGTGAAATGTGATGGATTAACTCTAAAACTTTTGGCTATGGAAAACCATTTAGATTACAGATATAAATGTGAAAAGAAAAACAAGGCTAAGAGAAAGCTCTTAAAAGGACACAAAAAGAAATACAATTAAGAGGAAAAATGATAGGATGGAATTAAATTCTAAACTATTGGGTTTCCTCTGGCAGCATGCCCTTTAATTTACAAAAATCCTCACCTAGTATGAATATTACAAATTCTCCTTTCATATTGTCTATTCTTATATGCATAACTATACATTGCAAAGGTCATCCATCATTGACACCTCTTCCTCCTCCTCTAATTGAGGTCTCTGTTCTGTTTTATATTAATACAATATTTGGTTAGAACAGTGGTATCCAATAGAAATGTTACAAGAACAATGAATGTAAATTTTTTTCATTTTCTTACTGATATTCACAAAACTAATTCATTCTTTTAAAGGGTGAACTTCAGGAATTCAAGGGTTTTACTGAGTTGTGCGACCATCACCACTGATTCTGGAACTTTTTTTTATGTTGCTGGATTTTGTTGGTTAGTATTTTATTGAGGAATTTTGCATCTCTTCATAAGGGATATTGGTCTGTAGTTTTCTTGTGATATCTATCAGGTTTTTTAAGCATTGTTTTATTCTCAAATGATTACACTTACTCTCTTCCCCCACCCCAATGGCTCTGTTTGCTCCTTGTCTTTTGCTCGTTTCTTCTTTAGGATGAACCGGAACGGTAGCCTGGACCTCCCATGTGGGAGGTGGGTGTCCAACTGCTTGAGCCACATCCCTTTCCTGCTCATTTTGTTTTTGCTCGATGTCTGCTCATTGTCTTCTTTAGGAGGCACTGAGAACCAAACCTGGCACCTCCCATGTGAGAGGTGACGGCCTAGCTCACTGAGCCACATCTGCTCCCTGTCCGTTTTGTTTGTTTGTTTTGTTTGTTTGTTTGTTTGTTTGTTTTAGATTTTATTTTATTTATCCCCCCTTCCCTCGTTGTTTGCACTTGGCTGTCTACTCTCTATCGATTCACTGTGTGCTCTGTGTTCTTCTCTTCAGGAAGCATAGGGAACCAAATCTGGAACCTCTTAATGTGGGAGAGAGGCACTCAATTGCTTGAGCCACCTCTGCTTCTTGCTTTGCTGTGTCTCTCATTGTGTTTCATCTTTTGTGTTTCCTTGTTGCATCATCTTGTTGTATCAGCCCGCCACACCAGCCCTGAGGGTAGGCTACTGCTTGAGAACACATCTGTAACTGTTACAGCCTAAAGCCCACCAAGACCCTGGTCACGAGGTTCCATTTGAAACTCCTGGGCTCAAAAGAAGTCCCAGATAACTCCCAACAGAAAGGCCTCCCCATTGGGGCCCTGAAGGCTACAGCTACAGGTAGAAAGTCTTGCTCCTCCCCTCCAGGAGGCACCAGGAACTGAATCCAGGACCTCCCATGTGGTAGGCGGGAACTCAATTGCTTGAGCCATATACCCTTCCTTATCAGTTTTGATATTAAGGTGATAACTGGCTTCATAGAATGAGTTGGGGGAAATGTTTTAAAATATATTTTGATTAACCCAGTACATCCAAAACTAACATTTCAACGTGTAATCAGTATAAAAATATTGAGAGGTATAACAGTCTTCATAAGTAAGTCTTTGCAATTCAGTGTGCATTTTATACTTAGAGCACATCTCACTTTGGACCAGACATATTTTATGCACTCATGTGTTTAGTGGTAACCATGTTGGACTGAGTAGGGTTAGAGTATTCCAGTTATGTACATGTGGGATACATTAGTGGAATCCTTACATATTTGTTATCTCTTCTTTTGCCTTCATCTGTCTCTCTTCTGGAATTCGTGGTATTTCTGTCCATGTGTTAAAAGTCCTCCAAATCTCATATCTTTTTTTCCCTTACTTTTTGTTTTTCTCTATTTTGATATGTTTCTTCCACTTGGCCCTCTTAGGTCACTACCCTTTCAATTCGTTACTGAGTTTTTAAAGTGAACATTGAGTCATTCCTGTATCAGAACACTTTTTATCCTATGATTGTCTGAAAGCACTCTTGGCCATTCCCCCCATCCCATCCCATTAAAATAGTTATGGTTTTGTCCAGTAACTTTTGTTCCCTGAAAACTGTCTGCTGTTCTATTTTTTTTTTTTTTTTCTTTATTTTACCGGGAAGTCCCGGGGATTGAACCCAGGTCCCTCCATATGGCAGACGGACGCCCAACCATTTGAGCCACATCCGCCCCCCTCTGCTGTTCTAAGCATGATGTATATGTGCTAGTTTCTCTGGGGACATCCCCCTCCCCCCACCATGTACTTTATGAGGTTCCTGACCGCCCCCTGGCTCTGTTCTCTTTACTTAAGGTTAACATGCTGTGGCCCCTTGAGCAGGGAACAGTGAGCATGAGTTGCTACAGCAGTCTCAGTTCCAGTGACCACATGGGACCTGACAAGGACAAAGTATTGGTCCTCTGGGAAGTATTGGTCTCTTTGTGAATTTAATAAGTGAGTATAAAAATGAAAATAATTTATCAGAAAAAAAAAATGGCAGTACAAAACAACCACCCACTAGAACGTATCCTGGTAAATGGCTGCATTTCAAAAAATAAATTTGAACAAGCATCCAGGTGGAATAGAGAATAATATAAAAAGAAAAAGGAAAATGAGAGTGATACAACTTCCAAATTTGATTTTTAAGTCTTAGCTTTTTACAAGAAACAAGTCATGGCCAGCATTTTCAGTTTCCACCCCAGCTTACCCACACACACATCCCTACTACCTCAGAAGTGATATTTTGAAAATGGAGACTTCTATGTCAGTCCCTATTTTCTGTGTGTTTTTGTTAATGGTACAAATCACAATTTATTGTCATATGTTTGTATTGTACATTTCTTTACTGACCATTCAGTCCATTGGACTGTGCCTGTCTCCCACCTGAACACAGTGCCTCCTCCTTGTGTGTGCAGTGTTATTTGGTGAAGGGATGACTCCAGGTTTAGTAAACTTTACTGACTGTGCATCACTCCAGGCCTTTCTTATTCTCCAGCTCCCACCTTGCTCTTCCTCTGGCAGGGGTACTACATATGTTCTTCCTAAACTTGTCAGACCATCTTGTCTCCATGCATCTATTACCACCTTCATTTTCCAGATAGCAGTTAAACTGTTCTGTGGAGGGGGGAAAGGCAACTCAGATTACTGTTAAAAAAAAAAAAAAAAAAAAAAAAAACTTGGATTATATCATTCCATTTTGAAACAATTAAGTAACTTCCCATTGGCCTTAGAATAAAGTCCATAATACTGAACCAGGCCTTCAAGGCTATGGAGGCTTTTCCTCTGCCTCCCTCTTCCATTGCTCTCAAGCCTCACTACAGTTTTCTGTTTGGTCCAAACTTGGTCTTGGAGCATGACTCCCCTTGTTCAAGGCTTCTGTACAACCCATCCTTGCCCAATACTTAAACACACCTCTGGACATTGTTAAAATTATCAGTCAAGCCAAGGAGGCATACCTACACCTACTCAAGTGCAACAATAAAGTGCATGCCAGTTATAAATTGGCAAAGAGGGAAGCGGCTGTGGCTCAATCAGTAGGGCTCCCGTTTGCCATATGGGAGGCCCCGGGTTCGGTTCCCGGGTGAAGGCAAGCCCGCCCTCACGGTGTAGTTGGCTGACCCAGCGAGCACAAGCAGCAAGGGGGGGATAAATGAATAAATAAATAAATAATCTTTAAAAATAAATAAATAAATAAATTGGCAAAGATAAGTTTCTGCAGAGGAAAATATGATGCAAAGTAAAGGCGTCTGAAGCAGCTTGGGTGGTACCCATTTTTGTAGAGTACTGGTTCTTAAAATAAACCAATTTTGTGGGTTAATTTTTTCTTCAGAATACTGTTTTACTTGAAAGTGTGAGTTTTGGCTGTATTTTCCACTTTCTTCTGGCTGCCTGGATTTTGAAACTTCTGAGAATTCTCAATCTCTGGTTCTAAGAATAATAGAAATGGGTTTGGGGGATGGCTAACATTTTTATTTTGACTATTTCCATCAAATGCAAAACTGAAGAGTCTAACAAAATGAATTGTGTGCCTATAACCCTGCTTTAATTAATCATGGATAGTTTTTCTCTACACCCCGACCTATTTCCCTCATGGATAATTCTGAAGCAAATCCCAGGTATGACACCATCTCATCCATAAATGTTTCAGAATTTATCTAAAAATTTATTTATTTTAAATATAATTGTTTACAATTTTTAAATTTAGCTCTAAATAACTTAAAGATAACTACAATTCACTCACATCTAAAATGTAATACTTCAATATCAAATTTCTGGTCCATCTTTATCATGCTGTATTTTGTACCAAATGTTTAACAATGTGTTTGAATCAGAATACAAATATGCCCTATGCATTTTGACTCTTGTACATCTCTCTGAAGCATTATCTCTTTTTTTTTTTTTTTTTTAAGATTAATTTTATTTCTCTCACCCTCTTTTTTTGCTCACTGTCTGTTCATTGTGTGCTCTTTTTAGGAGGCACCAGGAACCAAACCCTGGACCCTCCCGTATGGGAGGGAGGTGCCCAATGGCTTGAGCCATCTCTGCTCCCATGTATTATCTCTTAACAATATGTTTCTCTAGTAATTCCTATTATTTGGTAGTTAACTCTAGACTGGTAAGTAGATTCTTAAGATCACTTTTTTCCTTTTGAAAATAGTTTTAATTTTAAAAATGCCTAGCATATGTGAAAGTAGGGAGAAAAGAGAAACCCCATGTATGTGTCCTCCTGTATATCTGTTCTTTCACTCAGATTATTTTGAAACAGATTTGACATCAAATCATTTGATCTGTAAATATTTCTCTGATGCATAAGCACTCTTAAAGTAAAATTAGCGTTGCATAATTAAAAACAAATTTTTAATAATTCTTAATAGAAAATCACTGCTCACATTACAATTGCTTTATAATTGTTTTTTATTTTATTTATTTATTTTTTTAAGATTTACTTTTATTTATTTACTTTATTCCCCCCTTGCTGCTTGTGCTTGCTGTGTCCATTTGCTTTTGCTTTTTTCTGGGTCTGCATGTCTCCCTTTGTTGAGTCATCTTGCTGCATCTGCGAGCCGCGCAGGCCGGCTTGCCTTCACCAGGAGGCCCCGGGAATCAAACCCAGGGCCTCCCATATGGTAAATGGAAGCCCAACCAATTGAGCCACAGCCACTTCCTGTAATTGTTTTGTAGTTTGTTCATTTTAATTAGGTTCAGAGGGTGGCACAATTTGTTAGGTGTAACTTTTAGAAATTGAGTTCCTTAAAATTACTATTTTGATTATTTTTTAGGAGGCATGGGAATTGAACCCAGGACCTTGTACATGGGAAGTAGGCACTCAACCAGTGAGCTGCACCTGCTACCCTTAAACTTATTTTTAATTATGCAAAATAGTTACCTGAGTCCCTGGTCAAATATACAAAGAAGTTTTACCTTTATTCCATTAGTTTCCATTCTAAAACCCCCCTTCTTTAAAAACATTCTTTTTAAATTTATTTTTTATTTTATGGGTTTTCCTTCCACCTGTCAAAAAGCAGCAGCATGTGGCCCCTCCTCCCCCCAGCTGAAATTCCTTGATTTTCCCCGTGGGTTGCTCCCTCATCCTGGCACTTAACCTAAGGACTCAAAACTGTCTTAGCTTTTCTACGCGAGGGGATACACTCTCCTGTTGGTGACATCTCTGTGGGGACAGGAAGGAGCTGCTGAATCTTCCCAAACCCCAGGCCCCTGGAATTCCTCCCCCACTCCACCCCACCCCCAAGCCCTGGGATGAGGGCACTTTGGAGCCTGAGCTTCTTGCTGGACTAGGCACTCACTGGATCACGGGGGGGGGGGGGGTGAGGGAGGAAAGACCCTGACCTCTAGGAGCCACAGCGTCTGGTGACCTCAACTATGCACCCACTGAAATACTCAAGTGGGCCTTAAAGGCCCCCAGTCAGGAGCAAGCCTGAGGCCGCATCTTGCAGCTTCATACAAAGCATTTATTCATAGCCAGCTCCCTTTCAATTTCAGGTTAATAACACAAAGAAGATTCTCTATACTTTCCCTGAACATCTGCATTTTTAAGCTTTGGGTGAAACTTGCGGTACTTTGGCTGTAAACTGGCTTGATGGGATTATAAACCAGTCCTGTTTCCCTAGGTGGTCAGTCTTGGTATAAGCAAAAAGGAAAAAAAAGACACAGCATAATCCCGAGGCTGTGTCTCCTTGGACTGTGAGTGTGACAGAACAAGCCCAGCCCGCTCCCAGCAGTCTGCTGCTATTCAGATCATTTACAAAATAAAGGGATGTCCCTTTGAGCATGCTCCCTAGAATGGGCTGGCGTGCTCATGCAGAGGGTGAAGTGGAGGCTTGGTCGAGGACTGGGCCCCCACCTGGGTTCTTTGTCCTTAAGCAAAGAAGGTGGTTTGAATTTAAAGCACCCAATTGATTTTGCTGATAAGCATGATCAGAGTTAGTACTGATTATCTTGATTGGATCTACCTGAAGCCTTGGTGAATCTTGTCTAACCTGTAAGGCTGGGTGGGGTGGTGGAGGGCAATTTCTAGAGCCTTCCAGCTCTAGAGTGCTGGGCAGCTACTTTGGGATGCAGATCAGCCCCAGCCCAGATCTCTTGTAGAATCTGCATGTTAACCTGATCCCATGTGACTGAGAGCCACCTGGCTAGAGTTTGGCGGGCTCCACCATCTCCACCGGGAGGGTTTTAAAAAATCCTTCTGCGTGCAGGACCCAGGATCAGTATTTTCTAACACTGCCCAAGGTGTTGTCAGCGATGAGAACCCACGCAGCACTTCAGCTGCATAGTGCCTGCCCTTCCTGGCAAGAGTGAGAGCTTGGGGTGAACATGGGGCCCAAGTCGCCCAGGTGAAGATACCTGGGTTCTACATGTCACAATTTTCACCTTTCTCTCGGGGTGTGGGTATGAGTATGGATGATTGAATCCGCTTGAAAAACCAGTTCCTGCATATTTGTGAAATAATTGAATAGGTTTCCTACTTGTAATGCTTTCCATTTGTATGGTTCCCCCCTTATGTATTCCATGCAATAATCCTGGGAAACTTGTAAAACAAGGCAGCTTTAATTACCTCTAAGACAAAAGAGCCTAAGGCTCAGCAAAAGTAACTGATATTCCAAATTGTTTTCCAAAACTAAGAATGCAACTTATTTCTCCTCGGAAGTATTCCATGGATTTAAGCACACATCCTAGTCATTTGAGGATAGCTTTAACATGTGACTGTTGGGGCTAGGTAGTGATTTTTTTTTCCCTGTTGAAAAGCATTATTTCAACATTTCTTCCCCTTACTCTCCCTCGGTTAATTAAAAGATCAATTCAAGGTCACATCAAATACAGGTTGCAAGAAATGAAATTATCAGATTCAACTAGGAAAGGCTTGAGTATCTGCAATGCTCCAGAGGGATTCTTGTAAATTTTCTAGCAGAACAAACTTGCCCTGACACCCTTCTGGAGGGTGGTTCTATCTTTGTACAGATAATGGGGCTAGGGCGATGCCCCACGCCCCCACCCGCCCTGCTTCCTTCCCAGCAAGTGTTCTGTCTCCGTCTCCTCCTCCTCC
>JAKSZT010054380.1:3278669-3291243 GCA_026826555.1 Tolypeutes matacus
TTTTTTTTTTTTTTTTTTTTTTGAGGTACCAGGGGCCAGAGATTGAAAGGGAAGCTGGCACTCAACCACTGAGCCCCATCAGCTCCCCAGAGTTGGTTTTTTCATTTGTTGTGCTTTTTGTTTTTTTTTTTTTTATTAGGAGGTGCTGGGAACCGAACCTGGGATCTCACGTGGGAAGCAGGCGCTCAACTGCTTGAGCCACATCTGCTCCCCTCCACACAGACTTTTTTTCCTGAGGCAGAATTTTTCTTTCTCAAATGCAATCCACACCAGAGGCCTCCTGTGCCCAAAAAGGGGAGTGACTTTCCACTCTACCCTGAGGAAGGGAAAGCCAGGCTGAAGCCACTCTGCCTCCTCTGAAGGGCTAGGGGCTGTCCCTGTTCAGCCCTTCCCTCTGGGTCTGCCTGTCCACCTGCAGAAGTTGCACATCATCCACCTCTGCAGGTAGTAAGCTTCCAGGGTAGCTTACTCAAGCTCTGATCAGAAACCAAACTGCCTCCTGGGACTTCCACTGATTGCACACTCCCCAAGGTGCCTGCACCTCTCTGATTTCATCTACTAATGTATTAGTATGCGGACTTTGTTCTGGTCCTCACAAGCTTCTGAAGCATTATCCCCTCAGGCCATTTGCACATACTGGGCCCTCAGGAAAGATCTGGCAGGGTGGGCTGGCTCTGACCATTCACCTTTGAAGATTCGGCTGGAGAGGCCTTCCTGACCGCCTCGTCCAACGCGGCCCACACAACACAGTCGCTCGACGACACTCGCTCAGTTTTCTTCATAGTCTACCATGCTCAGCCTTAAGAAACGTGGTTGCTCTGGTCCAGACAACTGACTCGCCCTTCCCGGCTCCCCGCGGCCGCCCCGCCTTACCTCGCCCTGCCTCTCCCGGGGACCCCACGCCCATCCCGGCCCCCCTCTACCCTCGCCACGGCCCCTCTCCGGGACCGTGCGGCCGCCGTGGGAGTGGCTGCTTCTGGCCGGGGGTTCCTGTCGCAGCCCCGCGCCAGTTAGAGCTGCCCTCGCCCACCCCCATTCCGTGCGCTGCCGCCAGGGCCCTCCGCACCTAGATCAGCCTCAGGTTAGACCTCAGGCCCCGCGCGACAGGACCCGGGATCCTCGGCCTCCAGCCGCCCACCCCATCGGCCTCGGGCCTCCGATCCAGCCCAGTCAGGTGGCCCGAGGCTAGGACCCAGCCCTCGGTGGGTGCGGAGGGTGGGAGGCGTGCACCGTAGGGCCCCCAGGGGCCCGGCCCCACCGCAGAAACGCCGTGGGATTGCCACAGGCCGCCCGCGGCCAGGAGCTCTTCCCTGACGAGGTCTGCTGCCCCCCGAGTCTGCTGCGCCCCCGGCCGGGCACAGGAAGAAGGGGCCCTGTTGAGTGCGGCTCAGCTCCTCTCGCTCTGGGCTGCCCAGGAGTTTGGCAAGAGGATGGAGATTGCCAGGACCCGTAGGCTGCCGAGGTGGGAGAGGCCACGCAGGGGACCCCCTCCACGCTTTTGTATCCCCCCACCCGATGCAATGCATGACATGAAGTGGGGTGGATATTGGCATATCCAGCGACCCAGATTTGCATGATCGCTTTGGGTTCTAAAATGCAACCATGGGAAGCGGCTGTGGCTCAATCAGTAGGGCTCCCGTTTACCATATGGGAGGCCCCGGGTTCGGTTCCCGGGGCCTCCTGGTGAAGGCAAGCCCGCCCGCACGGCGTGGTTAGCTGACCCAGCGAGCACAGGCAGCAAGGGGGGGGATAAATGAATAAATAAATAAAATCTTTAAAAAATAAAATAAAATAAAATGCAACCATGTAGGGTTTCCTGGTGATAAAATTATGTAGAGAAAGCCCTGGGGACCCCTCAGAGCCAACAAAATAAAACACCCTGTCCTCCTTCCTCTTTCAACTCTCTCCGGAGTTTCCTCTTGATATCTTTTGAAATTTCAAATCCCCAAGGCAACTTACCCTGCAGCCAATCAAACCCCTAGTTCATTGGGTTTGACCCAATAGAAAATGAAGCCTATCTGCCCTAAACTCACGGGACTGACAAACCCTTGTCCAGTCAATAGGAGTCAAGTTAACTTCCTTTTTATGTCTATAAAAAATCATTTGCCATCCCCAGAACCCCAAGCTACTTCTGTTCTTGCAAGTGATCTGGCTTCCCTTGCCACAGCAAAACTTTGGTGTCCGGGATAAAACGATGCTGTCTGCAAACTCGGCTCTGATTTGCCAGCTCATAAGTGGGGGCTTACAGGATATTATCAGGGAGAGAGGTCCCATTGGGGTCTCCTGGAGAAAATTTACTCCCCCAGAGGGTCTCTCCCTGTGTGGTGCCATTGAGGGAATTATCGAGTTTCCTGGGTCTCGTGAGCGATGGGGACACTCACTGAGGAAAGCAGGGTCCCACAGCCGGAGGGTGAGCCACTGGGGACTGTTCTGGATTATAGGACATGGTGGGCACCTGGGTCACTGGAATTTCTTGGGTCTCTAGGCAGTCTCTGTCCTGCGGCAGAGGAAATGACTGATCAGAAGCCCCTCAAAGTGGCCGGCATGCTGGGAGTGGGCCCCGGACTGATGGGGGAGGGGCTGTAAGACCCCAGGAAGCCAGAGGCAATCCATGGACCCCCACCAGCTGCCCAGGGGCCTGGGCTCCCCGGAGCAAGGCTTCAGCATCCCTGGCCAGCCGGACCTGCTTCCTCAGACAAAGTCACTCGAGGAAGAGGCGAGATCCTTTTAATTTATAAAATAATTTTTATAGCACCCCCCCATCGGAAGGGAGTCCCTGGGCAGGAAGACCAGCCTGGAGGTTAAGGGCCCCAAGAGGAAGGGAACAGCAGAGGGCCAGCATCTGGAGAAACAGACAGGTGTGCAGGTTGCAGGGAGCTGGTCCTGTCCTCAGTAGGCACTGGTACAGCCTGGGGAGCAGGGGGCGGGGGGCGTCAGGTCCTCGCTCATACAGACCCCAGTCTGGGTTGGCCGAGGACAGTCCTGACTGACACACAGCTTAGCAATTATTAAGTCGCGTTCACTCTGAGTCCCTGTGCCCTCCCCAAGAAGCCTGCCTTACCTACACTGATAAGCGGAGCGGCTTTCTCAGGTAAGGGGCTAGAGAGAGGGTCAGGATCAGATAAGCATCAGGGTCTTAGGCCCACCAGACCCCCTACCCCAGACCCACCCTCTGAGGCGATCTACTATTGTCTCTGAACACAATACCAAGGGTTGATGATCTGTGAATAACAACTCTCACTGCAAAGTTGGAGCAGCCCAGAGTCTGTCCTCTCTCTCCAAGGCTTAGGATTTTACCTCCAAAAGAGGTCTGCTCAGCCTGCAGGACTGGATAGGGGCCCTGGTCTTACCTGTGCTTCTCTTTGGCCTTGCATTTGCATTTGTCATCTGTCCGAAGGAGAGGTGATCAGTCACTGAAGAGCCTTCTGGCAACTTCCTCCCACCACCCCAGCCCCAGCCCCTGCACTCACACACAGTAAAGAGGATCCCAGCCAGGCACAAGATCCCTGCGCAGATCAGCCCAGCCAGCTGGAGGCTTTCCCAGTCTAGGGGCAGCACAGAGCATTTCATGTAAGTGGAACCAGACAATAGCTCTGCTCTTAAGTCTGGCTTATTTCACTCAACATGATGCCTAAATGTTCATCCATGTCGTCACATGTCTCAGAACTTCCTTTTTATGGCTGAATAATATTCCACTGAGGCAATGGATAGACCACTTTTGGGTTAACCACTCATCTGTCGATGGACACTTGGGTTGCTTTTACCTTTTGGCTATCGTGAATAACCCAATGAACGTGGGTTACAAGTATCTGTCAATTCTATACTTAATTTTCTGAGGAACGGCCAAACTGTTGGCCTCTGATTCTTTTAATCTAGCTCATTGACTCTTTATTAATGTCCAAGCCTAGCCCAGCCCCCACCAGCCCTGTTTCACAACTACACTGGGCTCCACACCACCCCTCACCACCTCGTCTGGCACAAGAGGTCCAAGATGGCAGAAGCAGGGTGGGGGCATGGGAGGATGGAGTATCAACTCTTACCATAGTAGAAGGGGCTGTTTTTATCTGCAGGGAATTAAAAAAAAAGTGTAAGGTCTAGAACCAGGAGGCAGGAGGTAGGAACCGGGTGGGCAGGGCCACTGGGATCCTAACTTACCAACCAGGCCATTGGCTTCCAAAGCAGGCAGGCCTAGGGGGAGAGAAGCAGAGAAAGAGGGTATTGCTTTATAACAGGGGCTTCAGAATAAGTCAGCCAGGGGGATCCCCCAGTGCCAGAGAAACTAGGACCACCAGGCTCACTTGGGGGGTGGAGGGGGTGCCCTCCTCAGCCCCAAACAGCCCTGGGATTTGCTTTCCCACACGAGGTCTTTGGACTTCCCACTTTCCTGATGTTCGCTCAGATTTCCTGCGGTGCTTCCCTGGGCTCTGATGGGGATGGTTTGTTGGTCTTTTTTCACCCTTCCTGGGAAGTTTCCTGCACAAAGCCTGGCTAATTCTCTACCTCTTCCAGAATGTGGGATGATTTCCTTTTCATACCAACAGATGGTTACAGTTTTCCAAATTTCAGTGATTCAGAAATTGCTGCTATAATATCCACATCCTACCTGAACTATTGTCTCCTTAGTTTAGCTTAGCAATTTTAAATGAGAAGACTTTTACTGGACATCATCCCTTCTTTGGGAGGTGCTATGCTGGGTTCCCACTGCCTTGATGGGCACACATGGTAGGATGGTGGCCTATGGGTCACCGATAGGCTGAGAGGAGGGTGCAGTGACTTGGGTCCGGTACTCATGCTACCTTAAGCTTACAGTACTACTCACCTGCCAGCAGGAGGAGAAGTCCCCAGGTTACTTCCAACATGGTCAGTCCTTGGGGGTAGGGGCAAGGCAGAAACTGCAGGAGAAGAGGGGGCAGGGGCAGGGGGTCCTGGCCAGGAGCCCATGCCCCTCAGTGAGTTGCCTGGATCCAGGTAATAGTAAAGTTGCTTGGGCCAGCATCTGCACATTGTAAACGCCATCGAAGTGCTTGTCACAGTCTTTAACGACAACCACGAGGCTGACACTACTGTCACCTCCATTTTATAGATGGAAAAAAATAGAGCACAGGGAGGTGTCATCAGATGGCCCAGGTAAACCAGTAGGTAGGGCCTACTGTTCTAACCTCTGCTCAGGAGCCTGGCCTCTTCACCCCCCATGCAAAGGCCCAGCACTTGCCCCAGGGTCTTGCCCCCTGGCTCACTTTTCATTCAGCATCCCATCAGGCAGAGTGGATTCCCAGAGAGCCTCCACCATGGGTGCTCAAAGCCCAGCACCCAGCCCTTCCTTCCTTGCCAAAGCCAGAGCAGGGCAGCACTGGGCCTGAGCAGTGGAGAGGACAGAGCAGCTGAGCTCCGGGGGTGGGGTGGGGTGGCCAGCCAGAGCCTCCCACCCCACCCCACCCTGGGACCCTGCTCCAAGCAGCCCCAAATTCCACTTTGTGGGAGGAAACTCCCAGTGGGTGGAACACTGGTCCTTTCTTCTCTTTACTGGGGGTGGCTGCTTCCTGAAGATAAGGCCCCTCTCAGCATTACTGCATGTTGCTGGCTGCAGGCCTCCAGAGCCAGCTTTGACAAGGCTGAAGCCCTGGTTATTATCGCTCCTAAGGAAAGCCCAGGTCTGGGGCCAGCTGGCCAGGACTTTAATCCCCTCTCAGCCACTTAGCAGCTGTGTGACCTGGCAGGTTGCTTAACCTTTCCCTGCCTCAGTGAAATGAGGATAATTATAATGATAATAATAGCAACCTCATAAGGCTATGACATTGAGTTAAATGAGCTAGAGCACTGCCCGCACTCAGCAAGCCCTAACAACTTGCTAGTCCAGCAATGCATGCACAGATAAGTCCTTGGACTCCTTTTGTCCTCATGATGACCAGAGGAAGGGACACACTGACCAGGGAAGGGAAGGCCCTGGTTCTAAACGTGGTGCTTTGTGCCCTGAGAGCTCAGCAGTCTCTGAACTGTGCTTCTCTTTTGTCCATCTCTCTCTAACCTTCACGACCTTGGAACTCCTGGATCCTCAGTCTCAACTACAGTCCAAATTCTTTAGCCAAAGGCTGGCTCCTGTTTCCTCCAGCTCCCGCCCCCTAGGCCCTGTGATAGTAGGCCTCAGGTATGCCCTAAGGCAAGGGCAGCCTCCAACCCGCAGGAGACTGCTGCAGCCACTGCCCTGACCCTGAAACCTCAAACATGCATGCACCCCCGGTAGTTACTCAGAACCCCTGGGCACCCACCACTCCTTCCTCAGAGTGGTCCCTGAAACACACTCCTCCCCCCACCAACCTCAGGGCATGGGCAGTGCTAGACCCACCCTTTCCCTCCCCCCAGCAGTGTCAGGAGGCAGCCAGAGCTGGAGAGGGGGCGATACCTGCCCACCTGAGAGCTGCTTACCTGCAAGTCACCCACCTGAGAGGGGCCCACCTGAGGGCCACTCACCTCAGAGCCACCCACCTGGGAGCTGGGTGCAGCGAGCAGATCTGAGGAGGCTGCTGGTCTGTGCTCGGCCCAGGTGGATTCCAGCTCTTTAAATCTAGCAGCCCCGCCCAGGGCAACAACGCTGCTGGCAGGGAACTGTCAGACTCGGCAGCGCCCCCACCCCACGGTGCACCTGAGAAGGCCACTGGCCTCTGCCACACCCAGGGCAGAGCTGAGCTTCCCTGGGCCCCTGTCCTATACAGAAGGGAGGCTGAGGTGGCAGGTGGGGAGGCTCAGACCACCCACTCCCCCTTTAGAAGAAGGTGGGCTTTCAGCTTCTTTAGCTTCCCTGGATCCTAAAAGAGGGACCTAGAAAGGGTGCTGACATGGGACAAGTGTTTCTGGGTTCTTCTCCAGCAGTGGGGATTCCAGAATTTCTACCAAGGAGTATCCTGGGGACAGCTGAGTGGATGGGGTGTTAGGGGAATTGTCTTGAGGCTCGATTGGTTTTGTGGTCCCTTTGCTTTTACTTGGATGGTGTGTTCATTGTAGGGGAGGACATCAGACCCTTCTGAAGCACCCCTTGGAATTGCTTTCCCTTTGTCCTGGCCCTGCTGCCCACTCAAGCCCAGGGGAGGCTGAGGGCTGGAATCCGAAACCATCCAAGCTCCCTGGGAGGCCCTGTGAGCCTCTGTCCAAATTCTCCTGCCTCTCACCCCACCACCTGCCTTGGGCCTGGGTCTCTGGCCCTGGATGACCCTGGGCTTCCCTCATCCAGTACTGCCCCTCTTCAATTCCTCTTTTCCAAATGAGGGATGCTTGTCTTTGTCTAGAAAGCAGATGAAGGTGGCTGACAAGGAATTGGGGGTCACAGGCATGGGTGGGTTGGGCATTAGGGGGATGGGTCTTCATTTGGTAGAGTGGAGCTGGGACAGAATAAAGAGAGTCTCGGCAGAGAACTTACCTTTTTTTTTTTTTTTTTTAATGTGCAAGTATTTTGTTTTAATTACTCCTATTTGAAGGTCCTTATTTTTGGAGACCAGCAAGGCATTTTATTATCCACTCTCTTCATTCCTTAAAGACTTCCACGGGTTTTGGCAATGCACGTTATCCTCACGACTATGTTTTGCAGTCTCTCCAGGTTTGTCAACAGATTCCTCATCAATCAATCCACTTCACCGGGGCTTTGTATCTTTCTACAGTGCCGATGCCAATAGCACACTGCAACTTGTGTAAACAGATGGGCCAAAGGTTTAGAGGTGGGTGGTAAGCTTCTCCCAAGTGGCTGGAGCCTTGCATTAGGCTTGAGAGCACTGACAGTGTTGCAGTTCAATTATGTGTCCAATTTCATGGGCTGAAGTCTTACAGGATCGAAGCAGCAAAATACTGGTGATTTCAGGAATATAATCGTTATCAAAGACTGAATAGCCACTTGAAGATGTTTTCTGGAGCTTCTTCACCTTGCCCTCATAGCATGAGCTATAAAAATCACTGCCATACCCCGCAAAGCTAAAGGAGCCTGGGTGTGTGTGTGTGGCTAGGTAGGGGGTAGGCACATTCTCTGAAGAGTGTGAAAAGGAAAAGGGGCTTCACATGGTCCCCCTGGGTGGTTCCTTCACAAGATTTACCAGACCCTCTGCACAGAGGCAAGCTGGAGACCTGCCCACGACTCTTCCATGTTCAAGGGGCAAAGGGGATCCTGGGGTGGGAATAGGGGAATTACCAGGAATGAGGTGGGAGGTGGGGGTGGTGAGAGGTGTGGGAGGACATGGGAGAGGAGTTGGGAACAGAGTGAGCTGGGCTTGGGAGGGTGTGGGGACACGGATTGCCTGCTTTCCCCTCCTACTAACTTATTTGTGTAGATTGCTGGAAAGGGTGGGGTTGAACTAGCCAGCAACCCGACCCACTGGGGTGGAATGACAATAAGAGAGGTGACAGAGATATCTAACCTGTATTTGCACACTTAGGTTATAGTCAAGTTTATTATTAACTATACCTGTTTTCATTGTACCCATTACCTATGCCGCAAAAATGTGCTGTTCCCTGCTTGCACGTGTACACCCCTCTGCTATATGCTCTATATAAACCTGTAACCCCCGAGGGGCTGCGCGGAGCTTCTCCCAGCCGGCTGTCACCAGATTACATGAGTAATCGTGAGTAATCAAGGCATGGCTGACACTGGGCTCCTGTGTGGTTTCTCTGGAATATTGAATTATTTCATCAGGCTTCCTGGGCTTGACCTCCTGCGTTACAATTGCCGTATTTGGCAGGATATTCCAGGGTCTCCTGACGGTGTAAAAGCCGTGGGCAGCATGGCAGTCACAGGGAACTCCATGGGAGAAATCCTGGGGTGGCCCCGTTCCTCTGTGGTTTGAGCTGGCTCACCTCATAGACACTTGGGGTCCTGTAAGTGACTTGGGGGATGCCCCGTATATGCCTGCAGGGCTAGTACACTTAGAGAAGAATGTAGAAGATATCTTCATGATAAAGGAGCATCGGCTGTGGCTGCAGCTGCCTCTTGGCCCTTGTTAGCAGTATTGACAGAGTGGCTGCTGAATCCTGTGCACCCCTGGGTAGAAGAGGAACTTAAATTAGAAAGGAATTTGCAGACTTCCACCTCCACCTTACTGACAGGTCTCTAGGAACAACTAGATAAAAAAGAGATAGTGATTCAGATGTAGAAACTATAAAAGAATCTTTAAATCATGTCAAACCCCTTGTGCAGAGGAAAGCTAAATCACAGATAAAACACCCAGCACAAGCAGAAGTGCTAAATAGGGCACTTGTCAATGAAACCATGCTTGTAAGAAAATATTCTTGCAAAGAGTTAACTGAGATGAGGAAAACATTCTGGTAGCAACTCAGCAAACCCCCTGCTGCCTGAATGGTGTGACTGTGGGCTAGTGGGGGCTGGTAGAATTAAACTGCTGGAGGAATAGAAAAATTTAGCAACATTAATGTTCTCTATTTTGTTTCCATGCTAATTCAAATTGGGCCTGGATAGCAGCCACATTGATAAAATTAGTGCTGTTAAAGTTTAGTAACTTTTGATCTTGACAACTCTATGAACAACAACAACAAAAATGCCAGCAGCTTCTGTAAGCCTGCAATTAAAAATATATTACAGGGGGCCAGATGTGGCTCAAATGGTTGGGAGTCCGTCTGCCATATGTAGGGACCTGGGTTCAATCCCCGGGACCTCCTGGTAAAATAAAAAATACATATATAGAAGGCGCATGGGCTGCCAGGCTCTGTGTGCCCATGAGCCGCTAGGCAGCAAGATGATGACATAACAGGAGAGAGACGCAGGGGAGAGACAAGACGAGATGCTCCGTAAGCTCTGGAAACCAGGAACCGAGGTGGTGCAGGTGGCAGAACACATCTGTCCTACATGGGAGGTCTCCAGGATCGAATCCTGGTGAAGACTGAAGGAGGATGAGAAGAGATGGCAGGAAACAAACACAGAGAATTGCCCAGCAAATGGACACAAAACAGCAAATGGGGAAGGGGGGTTTTAAAATGGATAAAGTAAATAAATAAATCTTTAAAAAAAAAAAAAAAATATATATATATATATATATATATATGACAAAACTGAAAGCCCATAATACTTGTGTAAACTGTGGAAGAGTTTGAATGGGATGTTACTTCGACAATGTGTTTTTTTTTTTTAACTTTATTTGTATATTTGATAATTGAAGATATAAACAATTAAAAACTAAAAAGTAAACAAAGATGAATAAATATATACATTTCTCAATTAAATGTAATGGATACATATAATTTTTTTTTTTTTTTTTTTTTTGGATCAAACAATATGTTACAATATATTTGGTTCATAGTAATGCATTCATACAGTATTTGTCCTTTTGTGTCTGGCTTGCTTCACTCAACATAATGTCCTCCAGGTTCATCCATGTTGCCATATGCTTTATGACTTCATTTCTTCTTACAGCTGCATAATATTCCATCATGTGAATAGACCATAGTTTGTTTATCCATTTGTCTGTTGATGGACACCTGGGTTGTTTCCAACTTTTGGCAATGGTGAATAATGTGGCTATGAACATCGGTGTGCAGATGTCTGTCCGTGTCACTGCTCTCAGTTCTTCTGGGTATATACCCAGTAGTGGTATTGCAGGGTCACGTGGCAAGTCTATATTCAACTTCTTTAGGAACTGCCATACAGTCCTCCATAGTGGTTGTACCATCCTGCATTCCCACCAACAGTGAAGAAGTGTTCCTATCTCTCCACATCCTCTCCCACACTTGTAGTTCTCTGTCTTTTTAATAGTGGCCAATCTGATAGGTGTGAAATGATATCTCATTGTAGTTTTGATTTGCATTTCCCTAATCATGAGTGATGTTGAGCATTTCTTCATGTGTTTTTTTGCCATTTGTATTTCTTCTTCAGAGAAATGTCTATACAAGTCTTTGGCCAATTTTTTAATTGGGTCATTTGTCTTTTTATTGTTGAGTTGTAACATCTCTTTATATATCCTGGATATTAAACCCTTATCAGATATGTGATTTCCAAATATTTTTTCCCATTGAGTTGGCTGCCTTTTCACCCTTCTGACAAAGTCCTGTGAGGTGCAAAAGTGTTTAATTTTGAGGAGGTCCCATTTATCTACTTTTTCTTTTGTTGCACGTGCTTTGGGTGTAAGGTCCAAGAAACCAACACCTACTACAAGGTCTTGAAGACGTTTCCCTCCATTTTCTTCTAGTAGTTTTATGGTCCTGGCTTTTATATTTAGATCTTTGATCTATATTGAGTTGATTCTTGTATACGAGGTGAGATAGGGGTCCTCTTTCAGTCTTTTGGTTATAGATATCCAGTTCTTCCAACACCATTTGTTGAAGAGACTGTTTTTTCCCCTTAGCATGGGCTTGGTAGGTTTGTCAAAAACCAGTTGACTGTATAGGTGAGGGTATATTTCTGGATTCTCAATTCTATTCCACTGATCGATATGTCTATCTTTATGCCAGTACCATGCTGTTTTGACCACTGTAGCTTTGTAATATGTTTCAAGGTCAGGCAGTGAAATTCCTCCCACATTGCTCTTCTTTTTTTGAATGCTTTTGGCTATTCGAGTGCACTTACCCTTCCAGATGAATTTGGTAATTGCCTTCTCTAATTCTGTAAAGTAAGCTGTTGGGATTTTGATTGGTATTGCAGTGAATCTATAAATCATTTTGGGCAAGATTGACATTTTCACGATATTTATTCTTCCAATCCGTGAACACGGGATGTCTTTCCATTGGTTTAGGTGTTTTTTAATTTCTTTTAGCATTGTTTTGTAGTTTTCTGCATATAGGTCCTATACTTCTTTGGTTAAATTAACTCCTAGGTATTTGAGTCTTTTTTTTTTTTTTTTTTTTAAAGATTTTATTTATTTATTCATTTATCCCCCCCTTGCTGCTTGCGCTTGCCGGGCCAGCCAACCACGCCGCCCGGGCGGGCCCACCCTTCACCAGGAGGCCCCGGCAACCGAACCCAGGGTCCCCCATATGGTAAACAGGAGCCCCACTGATTGAGCCACAGCCGCTTCCCCTATTTGAGTCTTTTTGTTGCTCTTGAAAATGGAATTTTCCTTCTGATTTCCTCCTCAGATTGTTCAGTACTAGTGTACAAAAACATTACTGATTTTTGTGTGTTGATCTTGTATCTGCCACTTTGCTGAACTCATTTATTAGTTCAAGTAGCTTTGTTGTGGATACTTCAGGATTTTCTAAATACAGGATCATGTCCTCTGCAAACAGTGAGAGTTTTACTTCCCGTTTTCCTATTTGGACGCCTTTAATTTTTTTGTCTTTTCTAATTGCCCTAGCTAGAACTTCTAGTACAATGTTGAAAAACAAGTGGGCATCCTTGTCTTGTTCCCGATCTTAGAGGGAAAGCTTTCAGCCTTTCCCCATTGAGTATGATTTTGGCTGTGGGTTTTTCATATATGCCTTTTATCATATTGAAGAATTTTCCTTTTATTCCTATCTTTTGAAGTGTTTTTTATCAAAAAAGGATGCTGAATTTTGTCGAATGCCTTTTCTGCATCAATTTAGATGATCATGTGGTTTTTTTCCTTCAATTTGTTAATGTGGTGTATTACATTGATTGATTTTCTTATGT
>JAKSZT010054380.1:3291930-3353763 GCA_026826555.1 Tolypeutes matacus
CCCCCCCCCCCCCCCCCCCGCTGCCTGCGCTCACCGGGTCAGCCAACCACGCCTCGCCGGCGGGCCTGCCCCCACCAGGAGGCCCCGGGAACCGAACCCGGAGCCCCCCATATGGTAAACGGGAGCCCCACCGATTGAGCCACAGCCGCTTCCCTGCTGGGTGATTTTTTTATGACGGATTCAATCTCCTTAATTGTGATTGGTTTGTTAAGTTCTTGTATTTCTTGTCTCAGTGTAGGTTGGTTATGAGTTTCTAGAAATTTGTCCATTTCATCCAGGTTGTCTAGTTTGTTGGCATATAGTTTCTCATAATATCCTCTTATGATTCTTTTTATTTCTGTGAGGTCATTTGTAATTTCGCCCCTTCATTTCTGATTGTATTTATTTGTATCTTCTCTCTTTTTTTCTTTGTTAGTCTAGCGAGGGGTTTGTCAATTTTATTGATATTCTCAAAGAACCAGCTTTTGGTTTTGTTGATTTTCTCTATTGTTTTTCTGTTCTCATTTTCATTTATTTCTGCTCTAATCTTTATTATTTCTTTCCTTCTTTTTGCTTTGGGATTGGTTTGCTGTCCTTTTTCTAGTTTCTCAAGTTGTTCAGTTAAATCTTTGAGTTTAGCTCTTTCTTGTTTCTTAATATAGGCATTTAGGGCTATAAATTTCCCTCTCAAGACTGCCTTCGCTGTATCCCATAAGTTTTGATATGTTGTGTTCTCATTTTCATTTGTCTCAATATATTTACCGATTTCACTTGCAATTTCTTCTTTGACCCACCGAATATTTAAGGAGTGTGTTGTTCAGTTTCCACACATTTGCAAATTTACTTTTTTCCAGTCTGTTATTGATTTCTAGTTTCATTCCATTATGACCTGAGAAGGTGATTTACATAATTTCAATCTTTTTATATATATTGAGAGCTGAATTGTGACCTAACATGTGGTCTATCCTGGAGAAAGATCCATGGGCACTTGAGAACAATGTATAACCCGCTGAGTTTGGATGCAGTGTTCTGTATATGTCTGTTAGGTCTAACTTGTTTATCATATTGTTTAAGTTCTCTGTTTCCTTGTTGATCTTCTGTCTAGTTGTTGTATCTAATGATGTGAGAGGGGTGTTGAAGTCTCCGACGATTATTGTGGAAATTTCTATTTCTCCCTTCAGTTTTGCCAGAGTTTGTTTCATATATTTTGGGGCTCCCTGGTTAGGTGCGTAGATATTTATGACTGTTATACCCTCCTGGAGGATCATCGCTTTTATTAATATATAATGGCCTTCCGTATCTCATCACTGTTTTGCATTTAAAGTCTATTTTTTCTGATATTAGTATAGCTACCCCTGCTCTTTTCTGTTTACTATTCACGTGGAGTATCTTTTTCCAACCTTTTACTTTCATCCGGTTTGTATCCCTGGGTCTGAGGTGAGTTTCTTGTAAGCAGCATATGGATGGCTCATGTTTTTTTATCCATTCTGTCAGCCTGTATCTTTTGATTGGGGAATTTAATCCATTCACATTCAATGATATTACTGAAAATGCACTATTTATTTCCTCCATTTTATTCTTTGGTTTTCAAATGTCATCTTGTTTTTGTCTCTCTTTTTACTCTTTTGGTTATCCTTTCTGCTTTTCTTTCTTCTATACTCTCCTCCAAGTCTCTCTCTCCTGTCTTTTTCTTTCAGGTTCTAAGGCTTCCTTTAATATTTCCTGCAAAGGTGGATTCTTTTTTGCAAACTCTCTTAGTTTCTGTTTGTTTGTGAATACTTTATATTCACCTTCATATTTGAAGGACAGTTTTGCTGGATAAAGAATTCTCAGCTGGCAGTTTTTCTCTTTCAGTTTCCTAATCGTATCATCCCACTGTCTTCTCGCCTCCATGGTTTCTGAAGAGAAATCTGCTCTAAGTCTTACTGGACATCCTTTGTACATGATCGTTTGCTTCTTTCTTGCTGCTCTGAGAATTTTCTCTTTATCTTTTACATTTGACATTCTGAATAATACGTGTCTTGGCGTAGGTCTATTTGGATTCATTCTCATTGGGGTACGGTGTGCTTCTTGGACATGTAAGTTCATTTCTTTCGTGAGAGTTGGGAAATTTTCAGCTATTATTTCCTCAAATACTCTTTCTGCCCCTTTTCCTTTCTCTTCTCCTTCTGGAACTCCCATGACAGATATGTTCTTGCGTTTTGTGTTGTCATTCAACTCTCTGAGCCCCTGCTCAATTTTTTCCATTCTTTTCTCTCTCTGTTCTTTTCTCTCTTCAATTTTAGCTGCTCTGACTTCAGTATCACTTATTCTTTCTTCTATCATTTCGAGTCTGCTGTTGTATGCCTCAAATGTATTTTTGACTTCACCTATTTTGTCTTTCATTCCCATGAACTCCGTTACTTTTCTGTTCAGGATTTAAAATTCTTCTTTGCGTATGATCAATGACTTCATGATGTCATTTATCTCTTTAACTATATTCTCTTTCATCTCATTAATTTGATTTTGGAAATGTGTGCTCATCTCACTGATTAAATTCTCAAATTCTGCATCTGTTCTGGGACTTTGCTGTATTCCTTTTCTTGGGCCATGTCTTCCATTTTCTTAGTATGGCTCGTAATTTTTTGGTGGTGCTTAGGCATCTGGTTAGTTTCTATTTTACTTAGATGCTCTATCTCTTTCTCTTTTATGGGGTTTTAGTGGCAGAAGGCTGTGACTTACCACAGCTCTTTGATTTTTGGCTCAACCTTGATTTTTAGGATTGTTCTGCTGGTTGCTCAAAACTGGGCACTGGACCCAGTAATTGGTTGTAGAGTCATTTCCTAGGGCCTTGGGCAGGGAGGCTATAGAGGACAGGAAAAGCCTCTCTTACTTATTAATTTTCTTATGTGCACTTCCTTGGTCTGCCAGGAGATGGTGCTTGTTGGCAGCTTTCAATTCAATGCCTGATCGGAGCGTATTTGTTGTGACATAGACCAGATCAATGTGATAGAGCTTCCTGTCTGGGGGCTAAGAGCCCTGTGATTCAAACTTTCTGAGACAGTTCTCCAGACTTCTCTCATAGTGCCCCCCTTTACCCAGTTAGGAAATATTTCCACTCCCTTCTTAATCCTCAACAATCAGTCCCTGTTAGTAGAGGAGGAGATTGGGAGGTTTGTATATCTTTAGCCCCTTGCAGGCTCCAAGACAAACAATGGCGCAGCCCCACCTGGCCTGGAAGGGCTCTCAGGACAGGGCAGACCAAACCTGGGAGTCAAAAGCAGGGTTAGACCCAGGCTCTCTCTCCCCTCTCCTGTGGAGTTCTCAACAATTAGTCCAGGCTAGAAGACAGGGAAGTTGCGAGGGTCGGATTTCTCCAGTCCTTCTTAGGCTCCCAGGGCAAACCACCATGTGGAAGGGTCCGTGGGGCTCCGCAGTCCAAATATACAGGTCAGAACCTGTGTCAGCCTAAGGCTGTGTCCCTCTCTCTTCCCTTTCCATGAGTGGTAGATTCCTGGAGTCCCCTTTGTCTTTTGTCGCAGGCCCAGAGGCCCGAGAATTCTGAAGAGTGTCGGGGAGGGTGCCAGCAGCAGCAGAAGCTGCTATTTTCAACTCACCGTTCTGTTGTCACGATTTCCCTCTTTTGTCCCTCTCTCCTCTGGGTGGTGTGCAGCCTTCATCTGCTGTCCTAACCCCTAGAAGATCTTTTTCAGGGCTGTTTCAGCTTGTCCTCTAGCTATTTTTCTGGAGAAGAGATTCCCGTGTCTTACTAGTCCACCATCTTCCCGGAATTCCCCCCTGGTATCTTATCTTAAGAGCTTGGGATTGAGGTGGGCAAACAATTGGGACAAGCTGCAAGGTCCCTGCTGTTCTGTCAAACTCTTAAGCATTGTTAAAATATAATGCCTTTCCACACCACAAACTCTAAAACAATTAATGGCCTTTCTGGGGCTATTTGCAGTACCGAAGACCCTTCATCCCTCATTTAGCTCAGACATTAAAACCATTGGTATATGTTAATCTGGAAAGGTTGCGCTTGGGAATGGAGCCCCCCCCCCCCCCCGCAGGCTGCTTTTAAAGAAGTAAAGAGGGCAATAGCACAGGCTCAAGCAGTAAAGGGGGTGGACCCAGACTTACCTGTGAAATGGATGTGGCCAGCACCGATATTGGCTTTGGTGGGGTTTTTGGCAAAGGCAACATTCTAAATGAATACCACTTAGATTTTGGTCACAATTGCGGAAAGGGACCAAAGTACCATATAGCCCCTTTAAAAAGCAACTGTGTGCAGCATACCTCACCCTGTTGCAAGTAAAGGGCTTAACGCAATAGAGTCTGGTCACTCTGAAGACTGCCATCCCTATCCAGGGATGTTGAGGCATATACCCTCGTGAAGATCTGAAGCCATACCATTTAGACCTGAGCAGTAGCAGAGTGGCTTCACAGGAAAAGTGGACGTTGAGGCTACCAAACCCTGTGGCAGCACTTCCAGCTGCCTGTTACTTGCCAGCAGCTTGTGGACATCATCCATGAGTGTCCATCATGCTCACTCCGACAGTTGCTACAACTCTCTCACCAGATGGGACATATTGGCTGAGTATAGACTCTAGTAGCATGATGGCAAATGAATTACATTGGTCTCCTCCCGCTCTCAGAAGGGGCAAGGTATGCTTTCACTGCTGCAGACTCTGCCATGGGACTCTTGTAACCAACCAGCTATTATTTGCTGCCTAGAAAATGTAAGTGTCCTATATGGGGTGCCAGCCCAAACTGACAGTGACCAAGGAACTCCAATTACCAGTCACCTCATGCAGTCTTAGACTATGGACCAGGATATTGTTTGAACTTTTTATGGAAAGGATGAATAGCATTTTTTTTTGTTTAACAGTAAGCTTAAAAAAATTTTTTTTTAAAAAAAAGATATTTAGATTATATACATGTTACTTAAAAAATATAGGGGATTCCCATATGCCCTGCTCCCCACTCCACCCACATTTGCCCACATTAACCACATCCTTCATTAGTGTGGTATATTCAGATGAATAGCCTTTTAAAGGAACAACTAAAAGGCAATAAATGATCTTTACAACAATGGACTAAGAAGCTGTATCAGCCTTAACCCTTTTAAATTCAGTCCCTGCTCCAGTTAAAATGCTAATACCAGGGCTGATGCAGACATTGCAATTATCAGTTAAACTGACAGCTGCCCCACAGCCCAAAAGGGGAAGTAATAATAATTTGTTGTGCCTATGCCTCAGATTATACAAACTGGGGAAAATGAGGTCATTTGGCCATGGTACTGGCCTATGCAGCCTCGCTGGTTGGGAATCTTAAGCCCCTGGGAAATAGGAGTCACCCAAAACATTGTTATATAGACCACAGTTTATACAAAAATTACTAGTAAACCATGAGGACTCTTTTTATGCCTAAACTAGTTTGTTTGTTTGTTTGTTTGTTTGTTTGTTTGTTTTGTTTTATTATGCCTAAACTAGTTTTTAATGTCACTATAGAAAAACTCACAGAATTTAGAAGGGGAAAATGTATGGTATTAGAAACCTCCTTGGGAAAATTACCCAACACATTTTATGAAGCCAACATCACCCTAATACCAAAGCCAGATAAAGATACTACAAGAAAAGAAAATTACAGGCCAATCTCTCTAATGAACATAGATGCAAAAATTCTCAAAAAAAAATACTTGCAAATCGAATCCAACAGCATAGCAAAAGACTTATATATCACGACCAAGTGGGATTTATTCCTGGTATGCAAGTGTGGCTCAACATAAGAAAATCAGTCAATGTAATACACCACATTAACAAAATGAAGGGAAAAAACCACACGATCATATCAATCAATGCATTCGACAAAAATCCAGCATCCTTTTTTGATAAAAACACTGAAAAAGATAGGCATTCGACAAAAATCCAGCATCCTTTTATGATAAAAACACTTCAAAAGATAGGAATAGAGGGAAAATTCCTCAATATGACAAAAGGCATATATGAAAAACTGACAGCCAACATCATACTCAATGGGGAAAGGTTGAAAGCTTTCTCTCTAAGATCGGGAACAAGACAAGGATGCCCACTGTCACCATTGTTATTCAATATTGTACTAGAAGTTCTAGCTAGAGCAATTAGACAAGAAAAAAAATTAAAGGCATCCAAATAAGAAAAGAGGAAGTAAAACTCTCACTGTTTTCAGATGATATGACCCTGTACTTAGAAAATACTGAAGTATTCACAACAAAGCTACTTGAGCTAATAAATGAGTTCAGCAAAGTGGCAGATACAAGATCAACATGCAAAAAATCAGTAATATTTTTGTACACTGGTACTGAACAATCTGAGGAGGAAATCAGGGGGAAAATTCCATTTTCAATAGCAACAAAAAGATTCAAATACCTAGGAGTTAATTTAACCAAAGAAGTACAGGGCCTATATGCAGAAAACTACAAAACAATGCTAAAAGAAATAAAAAAAAACCTAAACAAATGGAAAGACATTCCGTGTTCATGGATTGGAAGAATAAATATCGTGAAGATGTCAATCTTACCCAAACTGATTTATAGATTCAATGCAATACCAATCAAAATCCCAACAGCTTACTTTACAGAGTTAGAGAAGGCAATGCCAAATTCATTTGGAAGGGTAAGTGCACCCGAATAGTCAAAAGCATTCTGAAAAATAAAAGCGACATGGGAGAAATTTCACTGCCTGTACTTGAAACATATTACAAAGCTACAGTGGTCAAAACAGCATGGTACTGGCATAAAGATAGTCACATCGATCAGTGGAATAGAATTGAGAATCCAGAAATATACCCTCACCTATACAGTCAACTGGTTTTTGACAAACCTACCAAGCCCATGCTGAGGGGAAAAAACAGTCTCTTCAACAAATGGTGTTGGAAGAACTGGATATCTATAACCAAAAGAAAGAAAGAGGACCCCTATCTCACCCCCTATACAAGAATCAACTCAAAATGGATCAAAGATCTAAATATAAAAGCCAGGACCACAAAACTACTAGAAGAAAACGGAGGGAAACATCTTCAAGACCTTGTAGTAGGTGGTGGTTTCTTGGACCTCACACCCAAAGCACGTGCAACAAAAGAAAAAGTAGATAAATGGGACCTCCTCAAAATTAAACACTTTTGCACCTCACAGGACTTTGTCAGAAGGGTGAAAAGGCAGCTGACTCAATGGGAAAAAATATTTGGAAATCACTGATCTGATAAGGGTTTAATATCCAGGATATATAAAGAGATGTTACAACTCAACACTAAAAAGACAATTGACCCAATTAAAAAATGGGCAAAAGACTTGAATAGACATTTCTCTGAAGAAGAAATACAAATGGCAAAAAAACACATGAAGAAATGCTCAACATCACTCATGATTAGGGAAATGCAAATCAAAACTACAATGAGATATCATTTCACACCTCTCAGAATGGCCACTTTTAAAAAGACTGACAACTACAAGTGTTGGAGAGGATGTGGAGAGATTGGAACACTTCTTCACTGTTGGTGGGAATGAAGGATGGTACAACCACTATGGAGGACTCTTTGGCAGTTCCTGAAGAAGTTGAATATAGACTTGCCATGTGACCTGGCAATACCACTACTGGGTATATACCCAGAAGAACTGAGAGCAGTGACACAAGCAGACATTTGCATACTGATGTTCATAGCAACATTATTCACGATTGCCAAAAGTTGGAAACAACCCAGGTGTCCATCAACAGACGAATGGATAAATATACTGTGGTCTATTCACACGATGGAATATTATGCAGCTGTAAGAATAAATGAAGTCCTAAAGCATATGACAACATGGATGAACCTGGAGGATATTATGTTGAGCGTAGCCAGCCAGACACAAAAGGCCAAATACTGTATGATTGTGTTACTATCAATCAAATAGATTGTGTAACATATTGTTTGATTAAAAGAAATTTTTTTAGATGTATCCATTACATTTAATTGAGAAATGTATATATTTATTCATCTGTGTTTACTTTTTAGTTTTTAATTGATTATATTTTCAATCATTAAATGTACAAAATAAAATTAAAAAAAGAAAAAAGAAACCTCCTCATAAAACCCCCTTACCTAATACTTTGTTATCTACTAATGGAAATGTTGCTTATATACTGTTAAACCAGCATAATCTGTCCATATGAAACAAGAAGAAATCTGTCATATTGGATGGTTACCCCCCAATTTGTGGAATTTTACTGTCAAGCATTAATTTCAATGTTGTGAATATGTTACTCCTATTATTCTGTTTTCATTTATATTGTTGTAGTAGAATCTGGAAGCAATGTTCCAGTGCCCTAACGGCTCAGATGATGTCGTGAAGAGTAACATGTAGAATGGAAGGTGGAAGGGGCATTGGGGTAGAGTGTGGGGACACAGAATGCCCACTTCCCCCCTCCCACTAGTTATTTGTGTAGATTGCTGGAAAGGTTGGGGTTGAACTAGCCAGCCATTGGACCCTCTCGGGTGGAATGACAGTAAAGAGAGGTGACGAGATATCTAACCTGTATTTGTGCACAGAGTTTGTTATTAACTCTACCTGTTCTCATTGTACCCATTACCTATGTCACAAAAATGTGCTGTTCCCTGCTTGCACACATATACCCATCTGCTATATTCTCTATATAAACCTGTAACATCGGAGGGGCTGTGCAGAGCTTCTCCTGGCTGGCTGTCCCTGGGTTATGTGAGTAATCAAGGCATGACCGACGCTGGGCTCCTGTGTGTTTTCCCTGGAATATTGAATTATTTGGTCAGCCTTCCCGGGCTTGACCTCCTGTGTTACAGTAGGGGGGTTGTTGTTAGGGACTAAGTGGCTAGGGGACCTTTGGAGTAGGCAGAAAATACCTCTCAGAGATGAGGAGTTCTCCCTGTCCCAGGGCTGGGGCTGCCTCTCCTCAGCAGGCAAGGCCCATGCTTGTGGGAAACACTGAGGCGCCACTGTTCTTTCTCTTTTCTCCAGGGCCTCAGATTCACTGCCCACAGGGACCAGGTAGGCAACCACATGGGGCAGGCGGCCAGGGGTGACATAGGGGAGGCTGGAAAGTTGGGGAACACCTACCTAAACGCATGGCCACTAAAAAGATGGAGACAATGCAACAACTACTGAGAGCAAAACATTTTTCAGTGAAACGGGATGGAGCAGCGTGAATAATATGCTGTCATTTGTGCAAAAACAAAGTATCTGTAGATGCTCATCTGTGCAGGGGCTTTCCTGAGGAACAGGTGACAGGTTTACCTTGGGGAAAAGACATGAGAGTGGCTTTAGGAGAGGCCTGGAGGGGCATTTTGTCTCCACCGATGTACTGTTCTGTGCATATCACACCTGTTCAAAAGGAGAATTATATAAATAAATGAGGGGCAGCTTTCCTGGCTGCAACATCGCCACCCTCTTTCCCCTCTGGGCCTTGGGCCCAGCGGCCTGTGTCTCTCTGCATACAGCAGAGAGTGGGGGTGTTCAAGACATCTTTGGTAATTGACAGTTTGATAACTGAGTGTGTCTGTGTTCTCCCTCCCCCCTGCCCCCCCGCCCCAACTCCAGTCCAATGGACTCCTTGTGTTCCTGTAACACACCAAGCCTGGGGCCTTATGCCTGAATCCATAAGATTAGAGTCCTTAAAAGCAAAGGGAAAAATAAATAAAAATAAATAAAAAATAAAAGCAAAGGAAATTCAGACAGAGAAAGCCACAAAAGGAGATCAATGAGATGACTGCCATGTGAGGGAGGCAGAGATGCAAGCTGAGGAACCACAAGATTGAGGCAAGCCAGCACCAGAAGGCTACAGACTCCAGGAGAAAGCATGGCCTCTCGAGACCTCGATTTCTGGCCTCCGAGACTGTGATACAATAAATTCCCATTCTTTAAACCAACCATTGTGTGGTATTTTCATAGTAGCCCTGCTAAACCAAGACAGCCCAAACAGTTGGCCCACACTGGAAGCATTGCAAAGTCAAAGAGTTATTTGGACTGAATGATTGTGTTACTATGAACCAAATATATTGTGTAACATATTGTTTGAGTCAAAAACAAATTTATATGTATCCACTACATTTAATTGAGATATGTATGTATTTCTTCATCTGTGTTTACTTTTTAATTTTTAATTGTTTTATATTCAATTATTAAATGTACAAAAAGAAAAAAAAGAGAGAAAAACAACGCAAAGAGGTAATTTAAATTCCATTGTAAACACATGACCATCATACATTACACAACTCATAGGGGAAAAAATCATTCCAGTAATTGGAAAAAAAAAAAAAGTTATTCGGTTAATGAGTTTATCTTCCTGGATATTAAACCCAGTGCTTTTATATGAAATTCGGTATTGAAATCTTTAAAAGCTGTGTTTATCAGGAATGTTTGGGATGACAGTCGCTCTCTCCCCTGTGATTCCGGAGAGGAGTTTTCTAGCCGGAGGGCTGGACTGGCAGTAAGTCTATGTTCAGGAGTACATTTTCAAGGGGGCTGGCCATTCACTCTGATTCCTGGATATCAGAATTGCTGGACTCATCCATTTGGGGTCTGATTTCCAAGCTATTGCAACATGGAAAAGCAGGGTGAGAAGCACTGAGGTCTTCAGGAAATCAAACCTCAATGCCTCTGATGGAAGGCTGGGGGGAGGGGTGATGAACCATGTGCAGCCCTGCGGGAGCAGGTGAAAGCCTGGAGGGATCAAGTCTGAGGGACCAAAACAAAATGCAGAGTATAAATTACCAGAACAGGTGGGGTGGGGAATGGGAAGTTAACCCTTAATGGGTGCAGAATTTCTGTTTGGGGTGATGGAATAGTTTTTTTTTTTTATTATGGGTAAAAATCAAAATTCTCACAATACATACAAACATTTGCAAAATGATATATAAATATATATGCATATATGTGTATTTGCTTACAAAAATGTTATTTATATATATATATATACATATATTTTAAGAGGTGCTTAGATTACCTAAAATATTACACGGAACCCACTGGGATTCCCATGTTGCCCACCTCCCACACCTCCCACCACATCCCACACAAACATCTCCCACCGTGTGGCCCACCAACCTCAATGAAGTTACACATCCTGGAGCCTTGCCACCAACCATAGACCACAGTTCACACTGTAGACCACACTCTCTCCCACTCAGTTCTGAGTGGTGTGTGCTGATTTAAAATGGCCTACATCCATTGCCACAACAGTACTCAGGACAACCTCCAACTCCCAAAGAAGCCCCTGTATTTCAACTGCTCATCCCCTCCCTACCCAAAAAACTGTCAAGTGGCCACTGGCTCCACCTCATTGTTATAATTTCTTGCATTGCAAGAATCACCATATGTGAGCAAGAGAATACCATCAAGTCCACTCTAGTCCATAGTTCTTCCCCCAATCCAGAGGCGACTGGGATGGTGATGTCCACTCCAACTCCAAGTGAGAGAGGGCTTATATCCCATGGATATGGTGGGTGGGATGATCCTGCCTGCAGATGCAGGCCCTCTCCATTCCCTGGGATGGCCATTTCCCATCGTTGTCTCCTCACCAGGTGACTTGGATGAGTCCATTGAGCTGTAGGGTAGGAGTTGCAGCTCCACCTAGATTTCATGCACACCTGGCACATAGGTAGGCGGGAGGCTCCAGTCTCTGGAAGTATACCTAAGAAACTCCAGCATCACATGTAGGTTTGAATAGAAGGGACTGGTGAACCATGTGCAGGGAGGACTTATTTGAGTCTAATTCTGTCACTCTCAGGAGCACAGATTCCAAAATAGAACCCACTGATAAGGCATCAGTCTCTGGGGCTATCCCCCCTTATATAGGACCAGGGTGTCTCCGGAGCTCTCAGGAACCCCACTGAGTGGGGTGATAGGCACTTAGATGTTCTATGAGCTCCTACTGAGGTGTGCGTAAGAGTTACCTCTGGGATGAGCTCCCGACTCTCTTTGAAGTCTCTTAGCCACTTGAACTCAATTGTCTTTACCATTTCCCCCTTTTATTCAAGGTCTTTATCCAGTTGTGTTGCCATGGAATAGTTTTGATAGTAGGTGGTGGAGATGGTAGCACAACATTGTGAACATAATGAACATCAGCAAATTGTAAATTGAAAGTGGTTACAGTGGGAAATTTTAGGTTTTATATATATGCGATACCAGATTGAAAAAAAAAAACAACCCATAAAACTGTACAACCCAAAGAGTAAACCCTAATGCAAACTATGGACTTTAGTTAATAGTTATATTTACTCATCAATTGTAACAAACGTACCACACTAACTCAAAATAAGTGAAACCTGTGTGTTGAGGGGTAATATGGGAACTCTGTACTTTCTGTGTAACTTTTCTGTAAACCTACAATTGCTCTAAAAAAAAGTCTATCCTCCCCTCCCCCCCCCCAAAAAAAAGTTGTGAGACAACTGCAAAAACCCGCGGTCAACTTTCTTCTGCTTTCTGAACTCACCACTGCAAATACAAGGAGCCTTGGGCAAAGAAGAAAGGCAGCCTGAAATCTCTCATCCTCCCTGAGGGAACCAGAGGAAGGCAGAGGAGGGACTCCCCTCCGCTCGGAGACCTCTCCCCGTTGCCCACCGGTTTCTTATCTCATCCCACGAGAAATACAGAAACCCACGTGGATCCACCGGCCCTCCCTCGCCCTCCAAATCGCCCTGCTCGTCCTCCTCTCTCTGTCCTTGCTCAGGCCCCCCACGACTGCTTGGGGTGCTGGGGCCCATAAATGTGGGGGCCCACTCGCTTGGAGGAGCCTGGAGGCGGGCAGCCTGAAACTCCGCCACAGCTGGTCGGCTTGGGTAAGGACAGGTGTGCGGGCGTAAGACACGGAGGCCGGCGGTGCTGCGGGACGAAGGGTTCACTGCCTTTCTGGACGAGGGGCCGTGCGGGTGCCTACTTCCTTGAGAGAGAGGGAAGGTATGGTTCCTTCGAGCTGACCCCGCGCCTCACTAGCGTCCCCAAGGTGCCTTACCAAGGAACCCAGGAGACCACCACCCTCCCTTCCTCCCTCTTGCGACCGGCAGAGAGGCAGCCAATCGGAGCAGGACCATGGTGGCTGCCAGCCAATCAGCACCAGAGGAAGACTCTTGAGGCGGGGCCGCGGGCGAAGCAGCCAGTGGGGCGGGGGCGGTGTGGGGCGGGACTTTCCACTTGGTAGGGAATGGCTGCTTCGGTGAGCCAAGGGTGCCAGTCAATGCGGCCACCCTCCCGCGCTTGCGCAGTCGGTCCCTGGAGTGTCCTCCTGTTGTGTCCGCTGCGCTCCTTCCCTCTCTTCGGCCTGGTCGTTTCTTGGCGACTGAGCGTTGAGCCGAGGCCTTATGGAGGCCCGCAGTCGGAGGGGGAGACCCGACATTAGAGACTGGGAATAATTGACGGAAAGGGACGGCACGACAGGAACACCCAGAGCGGGGCTGGTGGGGGGGCGGGGAGGGGCTAGAGGGGGATGGCGGCGGTGGGGGTGGGGCAGGAAGGGACCGGGCCAGAGGGGGCGGGGCGGTGCCTGTGGCAGGAACAGGGAAGATGGAGGCAGCTGGGGCTAGAGAGCGAGGCATGTGAGTGGTGTGGGGGCGGGAGTGAACCCCACGTGAAAGACTTCACGTGGTGGCAAATATTGTTAGATTTGCATTTTATTTATTTATTTTTTAAAGATTTATTTTATTTATCCCCCTTTTTGCTGCTTGTGCTCAATGTGTCCATTTGCTGTGTGTTTTTCTGTGTCTGCTTGTCTCCCTTTGTTGCGTCATCTTGCTGCACCAGCTCACCACACCTTGCAGGCTGGCTTACCTTCACCAGGAGGCCCTGGGATCGAATTTGAGGCCATGCATGTGGTAAACAGGATCCTAACTATTTGAGCTACATCTGCTTCTCGATCCGCATTTTAGAACGTCCTTTTGGGAGGCTTTCTTAGAAGGGTGAGGATGAGGACTGCAAGAGAAGAGGCCTCCCATCCCTCCCTCTACAGCCTATGAGGGCCCCGATGATGGGTCTCCTCTCGCCCAGGGCCCTGGTCCTTAGGAGTCTTGCCCACTTAGCTCAGGTGGGCCTTTTGATTGAAGGATCTCTTGGGCACCTCCCCTTTCCTCTCCTACAGACACTCCTAGTCAACAATTGCTAGAGTAATCCTTTCCTGCAAACTTGTCTCCATTTCAAAGTTCCTCATAGATGGAGATGGAGGTTGATAGGTTTCTTTCCCTCAGACTACAACCTCCTTGAGGGTATGGGCTGCGGATAAGCCAGTCCCTCCCAGCAAAATCCTGTCATTCCTTTTCCTACATACCTCCCTTATCCAGTCCTTTCTGCCTAGTCCTTGGGCTATTCCCAGAATTCAGGCCTCTTCCACTTCTCTGGACCCTTTGGAGCTATTCCCCTTGCCCAGCTGCACCTCAGCTGGGAGGCCAGCTTTCAGGCTCACCCTCCAACATGTGATGGCCCCTCTTAAGGAAGCCCTGCATCCCAGGTATGGGTGCCTGTATCCCAGCCTCTCGCCTCCCTTTTCTCCCAAGGACAGTGATTGCGGGTCATCTGTGTCATCCGTGCCTTCCTACACTCAGACCCTGGCACACAGCAGGAATTCAGCATGGATATGCCCCATGGATATGTGAACTAACTATTGGATAAAATGAGTGACATATTACTGAGTAGGTTTATAAATGGATAACTAGATCCGAACTCAGCAGCATTCCAGAGTTGATATTGAAACTCTCCTCTCACTTTCCTTATGTCTAGATTACCATGTCCACCTCTCACGGCTTCATGACACAGGTATCCACAGAGGCAGCATTTCCTCCTTAAACTAATCTGCCTACTCTATCATCCGTCCAAGTGCTAAAAAGCACATGCTAGAATTTACTTGCCTTTAACCCCATATCCAATCATTAAGCGATTCTTGTCCATTTTACCTCCTAAATACCTGTCAATCAGCCATTTCTTTATCCACTGATGCTCATGTAGTGTGCTAGTGTGACACTCCAGGGCCTGCCAGAACCACCTCTGGCATGCTTCCTCCATCTTCTCCAAACTCCAGCCACTGGAATTCTTTAGTTTCTTTAAGGTCTTTGCACATGCTGTTCCCTCTGTCTGGGGCACTCTCCCATATCCATGTACTGAAGTAGTGATTGAGTGTTTGCTCTAGTTTTTTTTTTAACAGCTTTACTGAGATAGATATATATCATACATTAAATTGTACAATCTGGGAGTGCATGTGGCTCAAGTGGTTAAGCACCTGCTTTCCACATGGGAGGTCCTGGGTTCAGTTCCCAGTGCCAACTAAAAAAAAAAAAAACAACATCAAGCAAATAAATTGTACAATCTAATGCTTTTTAGCATATTCGCATATGTGCAACCATTGCCACAGTCAATTTTAGAACATTTTTATCACCTCAAAAAGAAATGCTAAAAAAAAGAAAAAGAAGATGCTGTGCCTTTTAGCTATCGCCCACTTATCCCCACAACCTTTCCTGCCAGCTCTAAGAAATCACTAATCAACTTTCTGTCTCTATAGATTTCCCTATTCTGGGTTATATGAATAGAACCGTATAGTGTATAGCTTATTGTGATTGGCTTCTTTCACTCAGCATGTTTTCAGGGTTCATTCATGTTGTAGCAGGTATCAGCACTTCATTCCTTTTTATGGATAAATAATATTCCCTTGTATGGATATTTGCTTATCCATTCAATCTTGTGGGGTCTTTCCCTTGTATGGATATTTGCTTATCCATTCAATCTTGCGGGGTCTTTCCCTCAGGGAGGGTTCCCACCCCTACGTATTCCACGGCTCTGGTTTTCTGCCAGGTTCCAGATTCATCTCCTCATTCCCTAAACTACCCTGCTTCACTTTTAGTTAGTATGAATAATGCTGCAATTAACATTCATATACAAGTTTTGCATAGACATGTTTTCAATTCTCATGGGTCTATACCTAGGACTGTAATTGCTGGGTCATATGGTAACTATGTTTTTTGGTTTTAATTAGAGAAGTTGTAAATTTACAGAAAAATCATGCATAAAAATATACAGATCCCATATAACACCTTATTATTAACACCTTGCATTACTGTGGTACATTTGTAACAATTCATGAAAGAACATTTAACTTAACTATTAACTAGACTCTATGGTTTAACTTGGGGCTTCCTGTTTGTGTTGTACAGTCCTGTTTTGTTATTTGTTTTTTAAATTTTATTCTAGTGGCACATATATGATGGAAAATTTCCCCTTTTAACCACATTCAAGTATATAGTTCTGTTAATTACATTCACAATGTTGGCTACCATCACCACAATCCATTATCAAAAGTTTTCTCTCAACCCAATTAGAAACTCTGTACCTTCTAGGCATTAATTACCCATTCTCTACCCTCTCTGCTCCTGGTGACCTATATTCTAGTTTCTGACTCTATGAATTTGCTTATTTTAATTATTTTAAATCCTTGAGATCATACAATATTTTATAACTTTTGCCCTTTTGTGTCTGGCTTATGTCATTGAACATAATGTCTTCAAGGTTCAGAAGTTATAAAAGTTCTAAGAGTTTAATAGTTTTAGCCCTGTTTTCTCTCATTTTTGAAAACCTACCTTTTGTACAGTTTTATGTTGCTATTAAAAGTTTTTCATCATAAGCTTAAATAGTTGCAAAGGATGTAATTTCTGATATATTTTAATATTGATATATTTTTTAATTAATTTATTATATATATATATTTTAAAAGATGCTTAGATTACCTAAATATTACACAGAAACTACAGGGATTCCCATGTTCCCCACCTCCCACACCTCCCACAACATCCCACACAAACATCCTTCATCGGTGTGGCTCATCACCCTCAATGGATATACACATCCTGGGGCCTTACCACCAAGCATAGACCACAGTTCACATTGTAGACCACACTTTCTCCAACACAGTTCTGAATGGTGTGTGCTGATTTTAATGGCCTACATCCGTCACCACAACGGCACTCAGGACAACCCCCAAGTCCCGAAAAAGCCCCTGTATTTCAACTGCACTTCCCCTCCCTGCCCCGAAAGTGTCCAGTGGCCACAGGCTCCACCTCACTGTTATAATTTCTTCCATTGCTAAAATCACCATATGTGTACAACAGAATACCATTACGTCCACTCTAGTCCATAGTTCTTCCCCCAATCCTGAGGGGACTGGGATGGTGATGTCCACTCCATCTCCAAGTGAGAGAGGGCTTATATCCCATGGATATTGGTGGGTGGGATTATCCTGCCTGCAGCTGCAGGCCCTCTTCATTCCCTGGGATGGCCGTTGCTCATCGTTGTCTCCTCGCCAGGTGACTTGGATGAGTCCATTGAGCTGTAGGGTAGGAGTTGCAGCTCCACCGAGATTCCAGGCACAGCTGGCACATAGGTAGGCCAGAGGCTCCAGTCTCTGGAAGTACACCTAAAAACTCCAGCATCACATATAGGTTTGAATAGAAGGGACTGATGAACCATGTGCAGGGAGGACTTATTTGAGTCCAACTCTGTCACTCTCAGGAGCACAGATTCCAAAATAGAGCCCACTGATAAGGTGTCAGTCTCTGGGGCTATCCCCCCTTATATAGGACCTGGGTGTCTCCAGAGCCCTCAGGAGCCCCTCTGTGGGGTGATAAACACTTTGGTGTTCTATGAGATCCTACTGACGTGTGTGTAAGCGTTACCTCTGGGATGATCTCCCGACTCTCTTTGAAGTCTCTTAGCTACTTGAACTCATATGTCTTTACCTTTTCACCCTTTTATTCAAGGTCTTTTTCCAGTCATGTTGCCAGTTGGCACTTGATATTAATCCCTCATTGCCAGGGAGGCTTATCCCCGGGAGTCATGTCCCATGTTGGGGGGAAGGTAATGCATTCATATGCTGAGTTTGTCTTAGAGAGAGGCCATATTTGAGCAACAAGGAGGCTCTCAGGTGGCAACCCTTAGGCACCTCATAACAGTAGGCTAAGTTTCAATTACAAGAGCAAAGACTCATAAGGCTAGTCATCAATAACAAGAACTCATCAATGGGCCATCCTCTTTGACAGACCCTGTCCCTGCACTCAGAGGAATGTTGCTGCTCCCTTGGAGAATGTGGCAGAGCTCTCCAGGCTGGGAATTCAGATTCCCTCAGTTATTGAGTTATTGTCCACCCACCGTGACCGTGCCCTATCCTTTGATCATTTGAACAATTTTTATATATCTTTCATGTATATTCAGATGAACTTACTCCCATGAATCCCCCCTCCCAGACACCCCCCACCAGTAATCCTCTGCAGCCCCCATTGTAACCCTTCTGTGATCTAAATCTTCCCTGAACATGTAGCCATATAATAACCAAATACCCTTAATAGGAAAAAGAAACAACAATGATAAGTTCAAATGCAAGAGAAAAACACAAGGAAATGCAGGGAAAAAACAAACAAACAAACAAAAATATAATTAGCGGATTGGGACATTCAAAAACATGGGAAAAAAACAAAAGAAGTTCCCTTTTTTAAAAAAAAAAAAAGTAAAATAGTTACAAGATTCTTAATACATCCAGTGGAATCCAAATACCATACTATTTTAATTCCAGCCACATCCACTTAGAGATTTACCTAAACAATTCTTATTTTATATTAGTTTATTCCAGTTTTTTTTCTGCCTCAGCCTATTTTACTTGAATATGTTTTTTTTTTTTTTAAGATTTATTTATTTACTTTGCCCATTCTAAACCCCCTCTTCCCCATGTTTGCTGTTTTGTGTCCACTCACTGGGCAATTCTCTGTGTCTGTCTCCTGCCATCTCCTCCCATCCGCATCCTTCACCAGGATTCGATCCTGGAGACCTCCGATGTAGGAGAGAGGTGTTCTGCCACCTGCACCACCTCGGTTCCCGGTTTTCAGAGCTTTCGGAGCATCTCGTCCTGTCTCTCCCCTGCGTCTCTCTCCTGCGTCTCTCTCCTGTTACGTCATCATCTTGCTGCATGGCGCCCGGGGCCTGGCGGCTCACCGGCACACAGAGCCTGGCAGCCCATGCGCCTTCTATATATATATATATATATTTATTTTACCGGGAGGTCCCAGGGATCGAGCCCAGGTCCCTCCATATGGCAGACGGACGCCCAACCATTTGAGCCACATCCGCCCCCTTTAATATGATTTTCAAAACAGTTTTATTCAGATATGATTCACATACCATCCATTTTATCCACTTTTAAAGGTCCAATTGAATGGTTTTTAGTATATTAGAGTTTGTACATGCTATTTTAAAATTTTCTCTTTGGAGCATGTGTGTGTGATTAATATTTAGATGTTTTGTGTCTAAGTATATTTTCACTAGAGTGCCGATTGTTTGAAATGTTGGTATCACTGTACCATATGATAAGGCATTCTATCTTATTATATTAAGTTAAAATGTGATTTTATAATTTTAAAAGTATTTCCATTCTAATATTATTACACAATATTTATGCATTGATTCAAGAAATATTGATTCAGTCCAGGCTCTTTTCAAGGCATTGGGGATTCCCAAGTGGGCGACACAAAGTACCTGCGGGCAACAAGGAAGAAAAAGAAATAGATGATATAATAGTTCCAATATGGTGGTGCAGTGCAGCCACATCCAGCAGGCTGAGGTTGGAGAGGGTGATGGGTAGAGGGGTTGCTTCTGTCGATTGGGAGGTCAAAATGATAGAAAAATAAGTTTAAAACATGTATAAGATGCTATCATAAATTTCCTTTTGCCATTTGTTTTTCAGTGACCCATGAAGTCAAATACAGAGCCAGATTTTAGATTAGAGCATGGTTTATGAAAAGGGTTCCTTATCTTCAACCAGTGGCTCTCATTCCAAGAAATGTCTCTCTATCAAACTTTATCTACAGCTCTGTAAAAATAAGTTAGTTATAATTAGATTAAGTGTCTGATAAGTAGAATCACTTACTTGGTCGTCATAGTATAAAAGAATGCTTTTCCTGGCACTGAATGGCTAAGTTGAAACCCTGTAAAGACAATGGCTCAGAGACCAAAGCACTGTGATTTGGAAGGGATCTACCATTTAAGCTGGTCTTAGTTCTGTGTTTCTTAGCAAACAATGGGATTTTGATTCTCTACTTTCCAGAAGCTTGATTGTTAAAGTAAAGAAAGCACTGCTTTTGCATTCAATGTCTGGAATTCAAGTGTAACCAGAGATTGTGAACAGTATTCCTTGTCTCTAAAGGGATGGCTAATTTATCTAATTTTAAAATGCTGTAACATTTTACAGGGTTTTTTTTGTTGTTGTTGTTATGATGTATTACCAATAAGCCAGTGTTATGTTTTACTCTAACCAGGAGTAAGAAAGAGTATAACAAGTACCTCCGATCAATGCTTAGCAAACTAAACAGAAATATGAAGAAGTTGAAATTTAGTAAGTAATAGGAAAAAATACACTCCAACCATATTTTAAAAATCAGCTAGCAGTTTTAATGTTTCTTCTGTCATATAAAATTAAAATACCTTGTAGTTTGATGTATAAATTCTTGAGAGTTATTTGCCTCTACGTTCTTAATAGACTAGTAAAATATTAATATATTAACTTCCAAAGCTCAATATTGGGATTTTCCATCTTGAGGATCTGAAGCAATCTCCTCCTCCACATTGGACTTGGAGAACCAGTTTTACCTCTAGGTATGGATAGAGTTGTCTCTATTCTCCCTTTTCGTGATTGTGGAGCCCTTCTAGAATCCCAGGCTTGGACATGATGGGGGTGCAAAGTCTTGGTTCCGTTTCTAATTTTTACACCTGCCTTGTAAAAATAATTGGCAGGGAGGCGGCTGTGGCTCAATCAGTGGGGCTCCCGTTTACCATATGGGAGGCCCCGGGTTCGGTTCCCGGGGCCTCCTGGTGAGGGCAGGCCTGCCCGCGCGGAGTGGTTGGCTGACCCGGCGAGCACAGGCAGCAGGGGGGGGATAAATGAATAAATAAATAAAATCTTAAAAAAAAAAAAAAAAAAAAAAATAATTGGCAAACATTGTGACCCAGCAGTGCTGCCCAGTTGTGTTCATACTTGCCCCCGCCCCGCACTCTCTACACAGACACATCTGCCCCAGAAGACTGGCAAAGGCAGATCCAGGCTGGACCTCTTTCTATGAATAAAGAACACAAAATTATGAATATAACATGTTTGAATGGAAGTTTATAATTATTTAGAATAATAAAAGAAATAACAATGGCAAAATTGTAAAGGCTGACATGTATAAACATGTAGCAAAGTTAAAAAAAATACCATCAAGTCGAAAGTGAATTGCCAGTCACATTAATTACTTGTTCCAGTAACCTTAACTGCATAATCGTGATCACTGCTTCATATGATAATGATTTAGAATGTTTTAAATCATCTAAGAATATGCAAGATTAGAATGATTTCTGTTAAAATGGACAGTAATTGGGAAGCGGCTGTGGCTTAATCAGTGGGGCTCCCGTTTGCCATATGGGAGGCCCCGGGTTCGGTTTCCGGGGCCTCCTGGTGAGGGCAGGCCCGCCTGCACGGCGTGGTTGGCTGACCCGGCGAGCACGGGCAGCAAGGGGGGCATAAATGAATAAATAAAATCTTAAAAAAAAGGAAAAAAAAAAAAAAAAAAAGGACAGTAATTGAGTCTTCTAAATAATTGATCCACTCTTTAAAAAGTTCTACTGGTACCTTATTTTTTGTTTTTTTTTTTACCGGGAGGTCCCGGGGATCGAACCCAGGTCCCTCCATATGGGAGACGGACACCCAACCAGTTGAGCCACATCCAACCCCCCTACTGGTACTTTAGAAAACTTGCTTTCAGCTTCACCATTTATTGGCAGTCATGTCTTGGAAAATGTTTGGCTGTTGTCTGATTTGGAGAAACAGCTCTCAAGTGTCTTTTGTATGTGAACAGTGGATTTCAGGGTATTTCAGGTTTCCCTGTGCCATGTCCAATCTTAAATATTCTTTGAATTGACTGTGCTCACTGACTGTGTTGCTGCCATGAACCCTCCAAAGGCTTTGGTTGGGGCTCAGGAGTGGGGAGCAGACTGAGGCTGGGAGGGGGCCCTCAGAGTGGGCAGGAAAAGAAGGAAGGACCCTCGGGGTGGGGTGAATGGCGTGGGGAGGGGCTGGGGTCCAGCATGGGCTGGGGGGGGCACTCTGGGCATGGGGGTGTCCCACCTGGAGGAGGGTCCCTGGAGCTTAAGCTTCAGGAGCTTCGGCTCCACCATGCACAGGAAGGCTCACAGCAGCACTGATTTTAATAGAAAAGAACTTGAAACAATTTACATTTCCACTGACAGGAGAAAGAGAATGGGACATTTTTCTAGGCTGGAACATGATCCATGTGAAGCAGTCATGCAAATCCAAGGGGATGACGTGGAAAACGAAAGTGTAGAATGGAACAGAGGTGTACAAGAATGCCCTTTAGGTAAAGCTCATGGCTATAGAAGAAGTAAAACTAACTGAAGGGACCAGAATAGATAAAATTTAAATGAAAATGCACAATTCAGGCTGAGGTGACCTCCCGAGAGGGCAAGAAGGAAGCCAGCCCTGCATGCACTGGAGGCTTGGCCTGGTCTGGGGACACTGTGCTGGTTAAAACTCTTCTAGAAGGGGCAGCTAACCTGGAGGAGGAGGACAGGTGTTTTCTGGGGTGGGGGATGTACAGCTCGTTTTTGGACAGAGGGGTTGTTCTTGCAGATAGGGCAGGCTGGATTTTGGAGAGGGATGAAGAGGTGGCATTAGGGGCTGAGTACCCTGCAGAAGTGGGAGAGGCACAGCTCTCAGGAACAAGGACATTTGAAAGCCACAGTGGCAAATTCTCACATCTCAAATCCTTCAGGTTTCTCACAATGTTTAATTAAATACTCACAACTCTTTGAGGTTAGAATCGTACCCATTTTGCAGATAAGAAACTTGAAGACTTCCCCAAGTTTGAACTCTGTTCAGTACCACATGAACTCACTGAGTCCTCACAACAGCACTATGAAGCGGATGCTGTCGATATTCCATTTTATATCCGGAGAAACTGAGGCATGGAGAAGTCAAGTCACTTAGAATCAGGGCAGTCAGGTTGCAGAACTTGCGCCCCTGGGCTCTAGACCAGTCGTATTTGTTGCCTGTGGCCCAGGAGTGAGGGGAGGGGGAGGATAAGAGGAAGAATGCAGGGGAATGCCCCCACCCCCACCTCTGCAAAGTCAGATTGACCTTCCGGAGCCCCTCCCAGTGGATCAAAGGACTCTGCTAACTTGCATTCTCTGCTAACTGGATCCACTTAGTTCTCCAGGTCCCTGCTAAGGACTGGCTTCCCTGGGCTCTGCTAATGAAGAGCAGTCCGCGGTGGGTTGTTCAGCAGTCAGGGAAGATCACTGGGTCCCTGCAAGTGCAAAGTTCTTTATCAGCCTCAGCTGGGAGCCAGTGGGAGGAAATTCACTGTCAGTTTTATCTCCTAGGCAAGTGCTACTGTAAGTGGAGGTGGTTGGTGGTTTTTTTTTTCCTTTTTTCTTTTCTCTTTTAATGAAATAAAGGAGAAATGGCAAAAAGAAAGGAGGTAAAGAGAAAATGGCGGCCAGGTTTGGGAAGCAGTAAAGCTGGAATTACACAGCAGAGACAACAACCTCAGCCCATCTTGCAGAAAGTTCCCCCAAGACCATTTGTACCAACGCATTCCAGGAAGGACGAGGAATTCGAGATGCCAGGAACTTGGGAGAGTGGGGGCTGAGGTGGGGTGGGAGGACTGATGGATAGTCCCAGGGGAGAGCAAATGTACATCGCCTCCCACTGGGTGCTCCTCCAATCCAGGCAGGGCCTGGGTGCCTCGGCCCAGAGAGGATCCCTCCTTTCTACCTGGGTACTTTTGCGTCTCTGAAGCTGCTCCTGTCTTTCTTTCTGCCTTTCTGGGTCTTTAGGTGTCTCTCTCTCGTCTCTTTGTCTCTGCATTGTTTTTATTTTTATTTATTTATTTTTTAAAAGATTTATTTTTATTTATTTATCCCCCCCGTGCTGCTTGTGCTCTCTGTGTCCATTCGCTGCACGCTCCTCCATGTCTGCCTGTCCCCCCCCCCACCCCCCCGTTGCACCATCCCGCTGTGTCAGCTCACAGGCTGGCTTGCCTTCACCAGGAGGCCCCGAGCCCAACCAATTCAATTGAGCCACAGCCGCTTCCCTCTGCATTGTTTTTATTCTGTATCTCTGACACATGGTGTCTCTCAATGCCTCCCTGTAGTTTGTTTGTCTCTGAAATTTCTATGGCTCCAAATGTTTCTGTTGGTGTCTCCAGGCCCAGCAACTCCCCATCTGGCCACCGTTCCCCCAGGCATGGGGCATAGTTTCTGCATCTTCTCACCCACCCTCTGAGTCACCTAACTCAGGGTGTGGATCTAAAGGCAGTTGATGTTGTTGGAGACAAGGTAGGGCTACCTCCTGTAGCCAGAAGATGGCAGTTAAAGACTGATGAAGCATTATTAGCTCTCAGTCTTTTCAGCCAAGCCCAGGTTGGGTCCCTTAGATTTTTGGCGGTTGACAAATTTGTTCAAACCTGAATTTTTCTTTAAAATTCAGGACTAGCCCCTAAGTCTCATAACACTGGAAAGGTTTCTGAGGTTGCTGGGTTGCAAGAGGTTCTTCACTGGGTCTCAGTTTCCTCTACCCTAACTTAGGGATAATAGAATAATCTACCTTGGGGTAGGTAGATGAAATGAGTTAATTCCTGTGAAGGTTCTAGACGAGCTCTTAGCACATACTGAGTACTCAGTCTGTGTTGGATGTCACTATCACCATGTTCTCTCAACTACAGTTGATCCTCATTATCTATGGATTCCATTTTTGCAAATTTGCCTACTCCCTAACATTTATTTGCAACCCCAAAACCAATACTCATGGGGAGCCGATGTAGCTTAAGCAGTTGGGTGCCTGCTTCCCACATGGGAGGTCCCGAGTTCAATCCCCTGCCCCAGTACCTAAAAAAAAAAAAAAAAAAAAAAAAAAAATCAATACTCATGGTGCATTCCCATCATTTGCAGTTCTGAGCAGAGCAGTGAATATTTTGAGTCTCCTGATGCTCTTTCTTCATGTGAGCTCGCATACCGTAAACAAGTGTTCTTTTTCCAGTATATTTTTGGCATTTTTGTGCTTTCTTTTTTTGGTAATTTTTGTGGTTTAAAATGGTTCCCAAGTGTAGTCCTGAAGTGCTGTCTAGTGTTCCTAAGCTAAGAAGGCTGTGAGAAAATATAAAAGAAAATTTAACTGTAATGCTTACCAGAGATAAATATACAGAACAGTTGAAAGGAAAAGAACAAAAAAAAAGGTGTACCATGGGTATTAACCAAAATAAAGACAATGTAACTGCACTTATTATCAAACAGAATAGAAGAATTATTAGAGATTAAAGGAAGATTTCAAAATAACAAAAAGTTCAAGCAACTAGGAGAATATCGCAATCCTGAATCTCTATACACGCAAATAACATAACTTGAATATATCCACAGCAAACTGATAGAACTCAAAGGAGAAAAGGACAATCTCACAATTGTGGTAGGAAGTGATAACACACTCCTCTCTCAGGGCTTTGTTCAGGGATGAGTTGTAGTGCTGTTGGCTGTGAGTTCAAACCTGATGAATTAACAGTATCCATTAAATAAGGCATCTTTAAACAGAAACACATAAAACAAGGTTAGGTGTTGATCAGTTAATGAAAACATTGTGAGCAGAGGTTCACAGGAATGTAACACTGTATTTCTCCCAGAAGCAGTGGTTCAGTATGAGCTAATTCAGTATTGGCAGTGACTTTGTAGAACGTATCAACCACGAATATTGAGAATTGACTGTATTTCTCCTTCACTGTAACCACTAGCAGGTGTGGCCCCCTTTTTTGTGTGCTGCTCCAGGACTCAGGTTTCCCATGGGTGCCCCTGAGCACAGGACTGGCTAGGACCACCCGTGACTTTAACTGTCTGGAGTTTTGGCAGGAAAAGCATGTCTTTACAGAGTCCAGCTCCCTTAGCAACTACACTTAACTAACCATTAATTATCTGGACATGTATTTATTGAATTGCTGTGTACATCTCATATCCAGAAATGTGAATCCATATATAGCTATCCAGTATTACTATATATAGTGTCCATTTCAACATTAGATGTATCTAACTATTCTATATGTATAAATGCCTATCTTTAACCAATCTATAGAGATAAACATATGCATGCATATTAGCATTTCTTCACCATCTCTCCACTTAAAATCCATTTCAGCACTGTTCTACACTTTTTCTTCATTCTTTCAATATCTATGTCAGACCATTCTATGTATTTATATATAATTATTATTAAGCCATTCTACATTTCTATCAGGAAAGGTAGAAGATATCACAGCTCTTGAAAACAGGATCACAAATTCCCCACGTGTTCTCCATTGTTCTGAATCCATGCGTTCTATCCCTGGCCTGTGTGTACCTGGCTTAGGCTTTTGGGCAGGGCCTTTTTTGTGGGGCTACTGTTCTCCCATGGCATTCCAGCAGCGGGAGAGGTGTGGGGACAGGCCCAGCAGCGCCCTTGGCCGCCACTGTGAGCCAGAGCTGGGGGTCAGAGGGTCCCAACCTGGGAGAAGTGACCATCTGTAAAATGCTGAGAGAAGGGGGACGGATGTGGCTCAAATGGTTGGGCGTCTGTCTCCCATATGGAGGGACCCGGGTTCGATACCCGGGACCTCCTGGTAAAAAAAAAAAAAAAAGGCTGAGAGAAGATTGTGAACATTATCCACACCCAGGGATTAAGGACCCATTTTGGCAGACTCTCTTAATACTTTTGATAATGAGAAGTTCTCAACTTTAAAACATCTAGTTTATCAAGTTTTTATCTTTTATGGCTGGTGCTTTTAAATTTCCATTTAAGAAATCTATTTCAAGATTATGAAGGTGGTCTATAATTGTATTAGTTAGCCAAAGGAGTGCTGATGCAAAATACTAGGAATCGGTTTGTTTTTAAAAATATTTTTCTTTGTTTTTACTGGGAGGTCCAGGGGATTGAACCCAGTTCCCTCCATATGGGAGACGGACGCCCTACCATTTGAGCCACATCCGCCCCCCTCAGTTGTTTTTATTTTTTTATTTTTTTATAAAAGGAGTTTTATTTTGGTATCAGTTCAAAATTAATTATTTATTTATAATTGTGATAAATTATACATAACATAAAATACATTTTAACAATTTTTTTTAATTTTTATTTTTTATTTATTTTTATTGTGGCATGGGATATAAGCCCTCTCTCACTTGGAGTTGGAGTGGACATCACCATCCCAGTCCCCTCAGGATTGGGGGAAGAACTATGGACTAGAGTGGACTTGATGGTATTCTCTTGTTCACATATGGTGATTCTAGCAATGCAAGAAATTATAACAATGAGGTGGAGCCAGTGGCCACTTGACACTTTTGGGGTAGGGAGGGGATGAGCAGTTGAAATACAGGGGCTTCTTTGGGAGTTGGAGGTTGTCCTGAGTACCATTGTGGCAACGGATGTAGGCCATTTTAGAGATTTTATTTATTTATTCATTTATCCCCCCCCCTGCCGCCTGTGCTGGCTGGGTCAGCCAACCACGCCGTGCGGGCAGGCCTGCCCTCACCAGGAGACCCCGGGAACCGAACCCGGGGCCTCCCATATGGTAAACGGGAGCCCTACTGATTGAGCCACAGCCGCCCCCCTGGATGTAGGCCATTTTAAATCAGCACACACCACTCAGAACTGAGTGGGAGAGAGTGTGGTCTACAGTGTGAACTGTGGTCTATAGTTGGTGGCAAGGCTCCAGGATGTGTAAGCTCAGTTGGTTTTTATAAAGGATATTTATTTGGGGTAGAAGCTTACAGTTACCAGGCCGTAAAGCAGAAGTTTGGCTTCCCTCACCAAAGTTTATTGCCATGTGTTGGTGCAAGATGGCTGCTGATGTCTGTGATAGTTCAGGCTTCTTGGGTTCCTCTCTTCCCAGGGCTCAGTTTCTCTCCAGGCTCAGCGCCTGTTTCCTCCACAAGTTCAGCTGTAGACTATGAGGCTCTCTAGCCTTTGCCTCTCTCCACAAGGCCAGCTGTGAACTGTCAGGCGAATGGCTCATCTCTTTTCCTGGGGCCTTCTCTCCTTCCTCACGACCAAGCTTCTCTGTATGCTTACTTCCTGGGGCTCCAGCTCCAGACTCGGCATCAGAACTCCAACTCAAAACACTCCAACCCTGTCCTTTGCCATGTCTTTTATCTTTGAGACCCCACCCACCAAGGGGCATGGCCCAATCAAATCCCTAATCATAACTTAATCATGCCTAGATGAACAGACCAGTTTATAAGCATAATCCAATATCTATTTTTGGCATTCATAACTATATCAAACTGCCAAACTGCTACAATAATTTTCTCTTAAAGTTTTTTTTATTTTACCTAAACATTAGCTCTGAAATTCATCTGGAATTGATTTTTATGTATGGTATAAGATAGGGGTTGAAATACATTTTTTCCACATGGAAATCTAACTGTCACCCCCAATGTATATATTGCTTTAACAGATTTAGAATGTTCCCTTCTATTTTAATTTTTTAAAAAGTTACCGGGGGCTGGGGATTGAACCCGGAACCTCGTATGTAGGAAGCTAGCACTCAACCACTGTCACATCGGCTCCCCTGAGTTAGTTTTTTTGTTTGTTTGCTTGTTTGTTTATGTTTTTAGGAGGCACTGGGAACCAAACCTGGGACCTCCCATGTGGGAAGCAGGTGCTCAACTGCTTGAGCCACATCCACTCCCAATGATCTTTTTTTGCTATTAGTCTTTTAGCTTAATTCCACAGTGGTGAGAAAACATTCTGAATTGTTAAAGAAAAACCCTTTTTATTTGAGAAAAAGGGTTGCAAAAATAAGAAGGAACACCCATACACCTTTTACCCAGATTCATCTTTTGTTTAAATTTTACCCCCATTTTCTTTGTCATTTACTTTCTCTGCCATTATTTTTTTTCATACTCACCAGAGTATTGAAGAGGGAGCTGGGAAAGGAGGCAGAGAGAGAGAAAAAAACCATCTGAGGATAAAGTACATCAGGACACTTTAGATTTTTTTTTTTAGGAGGTACCAAGGATTGAACCCAGGACCTTGTATATGGGAAGCAGGCGCTCAACCACTGAGCTACATCCACCCCCACATCAGGACCCTTTAACTCTAAATATCTCTTCTATTTCCTAAGAAGAGGGATATTCCTTTACATAACCTCAGTACAGGTAACAACGCCATAAATTTATATTGTTCCTATTCCAGTTTTGACAGCTGACCTAGCCACATCCTTTATGGCATTTTCCCCCTTCAGTGAAGGATCCAGTCCTAAATCAGGTATTGCATTGAGTTATCCTGTCAGTTTAGCCTCCTTTACTCCGGAACAAACATTCTATAACCTTTCTTTGTCTTTTATGACTTTGATATTTTTAAAGAATATGTCCCCATTCATATATATATATATATGTATATTTAAAAATAAAATATTTCTCATTTTGGGTTTGTCTGATGTTTCCTCATGATTAGATGGAGGTTGTTTGTTCTTGCCGGAACCCTGGGTGGGTGGTGTTTCTTCAGAGTACATCGTGCGTAGAGGCACATGTCCACTGGAGATGTGTATTTTGATCACCTGGTTAAGGTCTTGCCTGATTTCTACATATAGTTATAGGATTTTTTCCCTTCCTTATAATTAATAAGCACTCTGTGGGAGACACACTAAGACCATGCAAATATCCTGTTCATCATCAAAATTTTCCCCTATATTTAGCACCCACTGATCATCATTCTTACCTGATCAAATCTTTACTCTGACTTTAATTCTTTGAAATTTCTTATGAATTTCTTTGACGTACAGTATATGGTCGATGTTTCAAGTATATATGGAAGGAAAGTGGATTCTTCTGTGGAGCATGCTGTGTATGTCTACGAGGTCAAGTTTGTTCAACCTGCTGTTCAGTTCATCTGTATCCTGATTTTTGTTCGCTGGTTCTCTCAGTCATGAGAAAGGAGTGCATTGTCATCTCCTACCTCAGTTGTGACTTTGTCCATTTCTCCTTTGAGTTCTACCCATTTGCTATGGATATATTCACATTATTGGGTATATAGAGATTCAGGATTGTACTATTCTCCTAGTGGCTTGACCCTTTTGTTATTTTTTATTTTTATTTTTTTTCCCCTTTTGTTATTTGAAATGTTCGTTTAATCTCTAATAATTCCTCTACTCTGATAATTAGTGGAGTTACACTGTCTTTATTTTGATTAATATGCATGGTATACCTTCTCTTGTTGTTCTTTTCCTTTTAGCTGTTCTATATCTTTATCTCCGGTAAGCATCATATAGCTAAATTTTCTTTTGCTTTGTTTTGCTTTTAATCTGGTCTGATAATCTTGGTCATTTTTTAGTAGAGGTGAAACTCACATAACCTAAAATGAACCATTTTAAGGCGAACAGCTCAGTGGTATTCAGAATACTTGCAATGTTCTGTAAACACCACCTCTAGCGTGTTCTAAAGTGTTTACATCATCCCCAAAGGAAACCTTGTACCCATTAAGCAGTTTCTCCCAATTTAGAATATTCAAACTCCATTAACCTCTGCCATTGTTGTCATGCATTGGAGTTCTATGTATATTTTAAACTCTGCAAGTTATTACAATTATTGTTTTGTACAGTCAGTGTTCATTTATATTTATTGCATATATATCCTTTCCACCTCTATTTACATATTTCCATCCTGGAATTATTTTCCTTCTGCCTGAGGAAACTCCTATAGTTTTTCTTTTACTTCAGGCCTCAGAATGTTCTCCACTCTTTAGAATTTCAGTTCATTGCATCCTCCTTGCTTTTGAAGCTCTTTAATGCCTTTAAAAATATGTTTTTATTTTGGTAATTTATCTGCCTTTTTCCCCCGAGTTATTATAGTGTGAAATTGGTTCGCCATGACCTACTATATCTTAACTAGACAAAGAAGGCAGCCTGACAGGATCTTTTTGGAGTTTCCTCTTCTTATTCATGAGCCTAACTGTGTAGGGTCCAGCCTCTGCCAGGCTCTCTAGTTATCAGTTATGAGCATTTGGGGACAAGGTCTTTGGCCTCCTCTCTGGCCTGATAGAGGAAGAGACCTCCATTAGCTGATAAAAGGTCTTGAGGAGCAATTCCTGCATAATTTAAAGAATACTCTCTGAGGCAAAGTGAAAAGTGGGAGGAGCCCAAACCTTAGTTTCTCCATCTGCAAAATGGTGGACAGAATTTGCCATCCATCCTCACAGTCTGACTGTGAGGATAAAGGAGGCTCTGTGTGTGAAACTGCTTTCTACACTGGGAAGGGAAGCACAGCCTGATCCCTGATCACTCCTTGGCACCTCCTCCAGAACATAGCTCTGATTTTGGCTGAGAAACAGTTCCCAGGTCCCAGGCTGTCCACACCCTGTCCACCTGGTGCTCTCCAGCTCCTTTGAAGCTTCTCATCTGGGTTCACTCAATCTGGGTGAACCATTGTTCCTACTGCGTGAGTCAGGACAGGAGCCTGGGGTGGGGTCAGCTGAGGTCAGGGATAGAAGCCCATGATCGGCCCTCGGTTGAAGACCCTACATCTGGACAGCCCTGGAGGGACCAGAGCTGAGAGTTGGGCCCGTGGACAGAGCTTCAGTGGACAGAGCTTCAGTGAAGCCAGAGAAAACTGTATGGTAAAAGCCTTCCATCTTGTAGAGAGACAAATGACGCTCCAGGAGGAGATGGGACTTGCACATAGTCTGGTATCAGGTGCCAGCCTGGAACCCAGATCTTCAGATCCTGGAGCCGAGCATTTTTCTGGAGCTTCTCCAGGAACATGAGGGGTAGGGCAGGGAGCCTGCACACAGTTCAGGCTGTCCGGGTGTGATGACTTAGCTGCAACGCCTTTTCACTGGCTCTCCCAAGTGGGCAGCTTTTTCCTGCTGGTGCAGTTGTGCCTCGCACCACCTAAGGCCTGTTGGCAGCTCTCTCTGAATTCCTGCGTGGCATCCTCACGTCACCAGCATCATGCAATGGAGTCTGAGCTGTGAAAAAGGAGAACAGGCATGTCTGGGGATATTTTGACCAGATCCCTGGAACATCCCACCATCTCACCCTATCCCCTGCCAAGCTTGTCCCATCTTCCTCCATTTGGGCTGGGGTTGCAGGGTAGACAAAGGTAGGACCTTGGCTGGAAGCAGGAATCCTGGACTCTCATCATTGCTGGGTGGCCTTGAGTCACTCTCTTCATGTCTTTGAGCCTAGGTTTCCTTTTATTTTTCATGTTTAATGCCTTAATCCCACAGATGAGTTTTGAGGTAAATTGTGTGTCAGGCCCTGTGCTGGCTCTGAGCCCTCAAAGATTAATTAGCAACAGTCCAGTCATGGATTCAGGGCTGTGGGCAGGTGTGAGCCTAGAGACTGGGAGGTCTATGTGACCAGGGCCCATGGAGAGGGGAACTCAGATGATGATGATGATGGTGATGGTGAGGAGGAGGAGGGGCTGGGGCCTAGGGCAGGAGGCACTGACTCTGTGGTGGGGGGTTGGGTCTGCTGTGTGAGCAAAGAGGGACCCAAGAGGCCACCCAGGTTTGGCGATTGTAGGAGGCAGATGGTGAGGTGACAAGAGCCTGGGACCATTGGTACAGTGTTCTTGTCTTAGCTCACTTGTAAGATGGGAACTATAACAACCTTTATTTCAGGGCATTTTGAAGTGCCAATGAGCTATAAGGTTTGCAGCACAGAGGTGATTCTTACTCAGAGTGAATGGTATTCTTTTTTTCCCTTTTAACAGCTTTAATGAAATATGATTTAAGTGTGAAATTCAATGGCTTTTTGCATATTCACAGAGTTGTACAACTGTCACCACTCAATTTTAGAACATTTTCATCACCTCAAAAGGAGCTCTGTACCCTCTAGCTATCATTCCTCAATGTCCCCCACCCTTCCCAGCCCTAGGCAACCACTGATCTACTTTCTATCTCTGTAAATTTTCCTGTTTTGGATGTTTCATGTCAATGGAATCATGCAATATGTGGTCCATTGTCAGTGGCTTATTTCACTCAGCATAATGTTTTCAAGGTTCATTCATATTGTAGCATATATCAGTTCTTCATTTTTTTATGGCTGAATACTATTCCATTGTATGAATAGCACACATTTTATTTTTCCATCCATCAGTTGATGGACATTTGGGTTGTTTCCACTTTTTGCCTATTATAAATAAAGCTGCTATGAACATTTGTGTACAAGCTTTTCTGTGGCCATATGTTTTTGTTTCTTGTGCTTATATACCTAGGAGTAGAATTGCTGGGTCATATGGTAATTTTATTTGTGTGACTATCAGATTTTCCCAAAGCACTGCACCATGTACGTTCCCACCATCAATGTCTGAGGTTTCTAATTTCTTCATGTCCTCACTGATTCTTATCATTTGTTTTTTTGAATATAGCCATCCTATAGGGTGTAGGTGATATTTCATTGTGGTTTTGATTTGCATTTCCCTGATGGCTAATGATGTTGATCATCATTTCATGTAATTATTGGCCATTTGTATATCTTCTTTGGAGAACAGTCTATTCAGGTCCTTTACTCATTTTTAATTTGGGCTGTCTTTTTGTTGTTGACTTTTAGGTTTTCTTTATATATTCCGGATACCAGACTATGGTTTGCAGCTATTTTCAACCATTACATAGGCTGTCTTTTCACTTTCTTGATGTGTCCCTTGAAACATAAAAGTTTTTAATTCTGAGTATGCCCAGTTTATTTTTGCCTAACCTAACCTCATGAAGATTTAATTCCATGGCTTATTCAAAGAGTTTTATAGTTTTAGCTCTGATATTATGTCATTGATCCATTTTCAGTTAATTTTTGTTTATGGTGTGGAGAAGTACTACTGTATTCTTTTGTATGTAGACATCCAGGTGTCCCAGTATCATTTGTTGAAATGCAATTTTCCCCCATTGAATGGACCTGGAAGTCTTTTAGAAAATCGATTGACCATAAATGTGAAGGTTTACTTCTGGATTCTCAGTTCTATTTCATATCCTTATGTCTTTCCTTACGCAAGGACCCCACTGTCTTGATTACTGTAGCTTTGTAGTAAGTTTGAAATTGGGAAGTACAAATCCTCCAACTTTGTTCTTCTTTTTTTTTTTCAGAGTTTTAAAAAAAATTTATTGAAGTACATCACTCATACATAAACCTACATAAACAATAAGTGTATAGTAAAAGTTGTGAACTTACAAAGGAAACATGCATAACATCATACAGGGGTCCCATACATCAACCCACCACCAACACCTTGCATTATTGTGAGACATTTGTTACAAATTATGAAAGAATATTGTCAAACTCTTTCTACTAACTATAATCCTTACCTTACATTTGGTGTATTTTTCCCCAACCTACCCTATTATTATTTTTTAAAATATATTTTATGACAGAAGTTGTAAACTTACAAAACAATCATGAACATGTGCAGAATTTCCAAACAACACCCCTTTATCAACACACCACACTGTGGTGGAACATTAGTTACAGATTGTGAGATTATATCATCTGATTATTACCAGGTCCATAGTGTACATTTGGCACAGTTTTTCCATACTCCCCCATTATCAACACAGTACATCTTTGCCATAGATGCATGAATATTATAGTATTACTGTTAACCACAGTCTATAGCTCACTCTAGTTCTATTTTTCCCATGCTTCTCCACATTCCTACCACCCTGCAATAGTGAAGTACATTTGCTCTAGCTCACAAAAGACACTTTTGCATCTGTACCATCAACCACAATTCTCATCCACCTCTGGGTTTAGGTGCTATTCAGTCTGTAGATTATTCTCTAGCTTCCTGTCAATTGGCATTTACAAGACTACCATTTTCAGCCACATCCCCATTTATAAACCAGCTGTTACTCACTATAATGTATTACCATCAACTCTGTACATTTCCACACTTTTCCAGTAAAGCTAATTAAAACTTCTACATACATTAAACATCAGTAGTCCATCTCAGTCCTCTTCTTATCTCCTTTAAGAATCCACCACCTACCACCAGGTCTTGGAGATATTTTCCTATATTTTCTTCTAGAAGCTTTATGGTTCTTGCTTTTATAGGTTTTTGATCCATTCTGTGTTAATTTTTGTATAAGGTGTGATATAAGGGTCCTTGTAGCCATTGGGCAATTTGATGTAATTATGAATTCCAAAAATATAATTGGATCATGCTTGTAAACTGATCTGTTAATCTGGGCATGATTAAGTTATGATTAGGGCGTTGACTGGGGCAGATCAGTAGGGCATTGAGCCTCACCCCTTGGTGGGTGGGGGAAGAAAATATAAAAGGCATCACAAAGAATAGAGCTGCAGCAGTATTTGAAAAGCAGTTTTGATGTTGGAGTTTTGATGTTGGAGAGAAGGCCCCAGGAGAAGAGAAGTGAGCCTTTCACCCGATAGTCTACAGCTGACCTTGTGGAGGAACCAGAGGCACTAAGCCCAGAGAGAAATGCAACCCCGGGGAAGAGAGGAACCCAAGAAATCTGAACCCTGGCAAATGTTGGCAGCTGTCTTGCTCCAACACTTGGCAATGGACTTTGGTGAGAGAAGAAACTTAACACTTTATGGCCTGGTATCTGTGGACTTCTACCCCAAATAAATACCCTTTATAAAGACCAACCCATTTTTGGTATTTCACATTAGCACCCCTTTGGTTGACTAATACAGTCCTCTTTCTTCTTTTGGCTATGGATATCTAGTTCTCTCAGCACCATTTGTTAAATGGACTGTTCTGCCCGAGCTAGGTGGGTTTGACAGGCTAGTCAAAAATCACTTGACCATAGATTTGAGGGTCTGTTTCTGAATCATCAGTTCCGTTCCATTGGTCTGTATGTCTGTCTTTATGCCAGTACCGTGCTGTTTTTACCACTGTAGCTAGGTAATATGATTTAAAGTCCAGAAATGAGAGTCCTCCAACTTTGTTTTTGCTTTTTAAGATGTTTCTGGCTATTCAGGACCCCTTGCCCTTCCAAATAAATATGATAATCATGTTTTCCATTTATTTAAAAAGTGCTGGTGAAATTTTTATTGGGATTGCATTGAATCTGTGTACCAATTTGAGTAGAATTGACATCTTAATGATATTTAGTCTTCCAATCTGCAAGCATGGAATATTCTCCCAATTATTTAGGTCTTTTTAAATTTCTTTTAAAAATGAGTTGTAGTTTTCTGAATACAAGTGTTTTACATTGTTGTTAAGTTTATTCCTGAATATTTGGATTTTACCTGTCATATTTTATTTTTACCACTCTTTTGACACTTTTAGGTATTTATTGATATAATATTCATTTCTAGACTCTTCCAGGCCTCTCTCTCCTGTCTTTTCTTTTTAGGCTGTAGCACACCCTTTAGAATTCCTGCAAAGCTGGTCTCTTGGTTACAAACTCTCTCAGTTTCTGTTTATCTGTTAATATTCTAAACTCATCCTAATTTTTGGAAGACAATCTTGCTGGATATAAGATTCTTGGCTGGAGGTTTTTCTCTTGCAGTATCTTAAATATATCATACCACTGTCTTCTTGCCTCCATGGTTTCTGATGAGAAATTGCACTTTATCTTATTGGGTATCCCTTATATGTTATGCATTGCTTTTCTCTTGCTGCTCTCAGAATTCTCTCTGTCTTTGGCATTTGACATTCTGATTAGTATGTGTCTCAGAGTTGGTCTATTTGGATTTATTCGGATGGGAGTACGTTGTGCTTCTTGGACATGGATATTTATGTCCTTCAATAGGGTTAGGAAATTTTCTACCATTATTTCTTCAAATATTCCTTCTGCCCCTTTTCCCTTCTCTTCTCCTTCTGGGACACCCATGACACATATGTTCACACGTCTCTTGCTGTGATTTAGTTCCCTGAGAACTTGTTCAATTTTTTTCATTCTTTTCTTCATCTGTTCTTTTGAATGTTCACTTTCAGAGGCCATTTCTTTAAGCTCACCAATCCTTTCTTCTGCCTCCTCAAATATGCTATTATATGATTCCAGTGTTTTTATTAATTTAATTTTTTAAAAAAGATACTTAGATTACATAAATGTTACACAAAAGATATAGGGATTCCCATATGCCCCACCCCCCACACCTCCCACAACCTCCCACATGAACATCCTTCATTAGTGTGGTATATTCATTGCAACTGATAAACACATCCTGGGGCTTTGCCATTAAACATGGACCATAGTTCACATGGTAGACCACACTCTCTCCCACACAGTTCTGCATGTTATGGGATGATATAAAATGGCCTATATCTGTCATTGCAACGTCACTCAGGACGATTCTCAAGTCCCAAAAAAGCCCCCGTATTAAAACTGTTTTTCCCTCTCCCTGATCCCCAGAGCCTTCAGTGGCCACTGGCTCCACACCAATGGTGCAATTTCTTCCATTGCTAGAATCACAATATGTCTATAGTAGAATACTAGTAAGTCCACCCTAGTCCATAGCTTTTCCCCCAATCCTGAGGATTCAGGGATGGTGACGTCCACTCCACCTCCAATTGAGAGGGGCCTTATATCCCATGGGGAAGATAGATGGGATTATCCTGCCTGCGCTGGCTTCCCATATATGAGGTCTCAGGTTCAATCCCCGGCTCCAGTGTATTTTAAATTTCACTTATTGTGCCTTTCATTCCCATAACATCTGCTATTTTTCTATGTATGCTCTCAAATTCTTCTTTGTGCTCGTCCAATGTCTTCTTAATATCCGTAATCTCTTTAGCCATCTCATTGAATTTATTAAGGAGATTTGTTTGAACAACTATGATTAGTTGTCTCAACTCCTTTATGACATCTGGAGCTTATCTTGTTCCTTTAACTGGGCCATATCTTCCTGTTTGTTGGTGTATATTGTAATTTTTTTGTTGGTGTCTTGGCATCTGGCTTACTAGAGTGTTTATTTTGGGTGCAGGTTTTCTCTTTAGTTTAGGGCTTCCTGCCCTTTCTCTCTTGCTGGTTGTATAGTAGGAGCCAAGGATGTAGTTGGTGATATAAGCTGTGGAGGCTCAAGCTGCCCTTATTGCCCCAGGGACTGATGAAGCGTCTCCCACCTTTCTCCTTTGCCAGGGGTAGGGATGAGCCACAGCTGTGTGGAATAATCCAACTCATGCAGGCCTAGACTGTAGTTGCTCAGAGAGACCGATGAAGCTTCAAGTCCCTTTCTCCCCTGCCTGGGGTGGGGATAGAGCTGCAGGTGTGGGCAGCAATCTATGTTGTGTGGGTCCAAGATGACTGCAGTTGCCCTGGAGACTTCTGAGTATTCAGTGTGTGCCAGCTAAATGTACCTGCAGTTACCCAGAAAGGCTGGTGCAGGGGCTGCCAGCTTCCTCCTTGCTAGAGGTGTGGCTGAAGCCTAGGCTAGGGCTTCAGGCTGATCTAGGTGAAAGAAGCCAGTCCCTACTGTCGCTGTGATTTTCAGTCAGCCCTGCTTCCCCTCATGCTGGGGGTGGAGTCAAAATGGCCGCTACAGGCCTCCTTCTGACTTGGACAGGTTCAAACTTTAACTGTTTTTATGGATATACTTTAGCCAGCTGAATTTACTAATCAGTAGCTGAAATTGGTGGCCAACCGTCTTTTCCTCCCCTGTTTTTGGGAAATGGAGCTTCCTATTCCTGCCACAGAATAGCTCCTGGGGTGGCTTGCACTGCCAAAGTAGGATGATCACTGGCCTCTGTGGCGTGGCCTGTAGTTTCCTGGAGAGGCTGGTGCAGCTCCCCCCAGCTTCCTCCCTGCCGGAGGTAGGGCTGGGGCTTAGGCTACGGTGGCAATCTGATCTGGATGAAAAGAAATCAGTTCCTACCAGCACTGTGATTTTCAGTCAGCCCAGCTTCCCCTCGTGTCAGGTGTGGAGTTAAGATGGTGGCTACTCACCTCTTTCTGACTTGGACAGGTTCAAACTTTAGCTGTTCTTAGGATTATACTTCAGCCTGCTGAATTTACTAATCAGTAGCTGACATTGGTGCCCAACCGTCTCTTCCTCCCCTGTTTTTGGGACATGGAGCTTCCAATTCCAGCTGCGGAACAGCTCCCGAGGTGTCTTGTGCCTCCCTTGGAGGATGGGCACTGGCCTCTGGGGCATGGAGGGCTCTACTCACAAATCTTCTCTGGAGATGGGCAGTCTCCTCCTTCCATTCTTTCAAGGATGTTGCAGGATGCTCTTCTGCTCTCCTGCAGCCCCCAAACAGGTGCTTTAGGTAGCTCTGGGTGATTGCTAACTGCCTTGTAGCAGGAGCTGACTCTAGGAGTGCCTTACTCTGCCTCCATCTTGCTGGTTGTCTCGGTTCTTCTTTTTTAAAGATTTTTCTGACTACTGTTGGACTTTAAAATTCCATATGAATTTTGGATCAGCTTTTCAATTTCTGCAAGGAAGTCAGCTGGGATTTTGATAAGGATTGCATTGAGTCTGTATATCAATTTGGGTAGTATAGTCATCTTAAGAATATCAAGTCTTCTAACCCATGAACAAGGGATATCTTTCCATTTATTTATTTATTTTAATTTTTTAAATTTTTACTGAGAAATCCCAGAGATCGAACTCAGGTCCCTCCATATGGGATATGGATGCCTAACCATTTGAGCCATATCCACCCCCTCTTTCTATTTATTTAGGTCCTTTTTAGTTTCTTCAGCAGTGTTTTGTAGTTTTCAGTGTACAAGTCTTGCACCTCCTAAGTTTTTTTTTTGTTTGTTTGTTTTTTGTTGCTGTTATAAATGGAATTGTTTTCTTACTTTTATTTTCTGTCTGGTCATTGCTCCTGTATGGAAATAAAATTGATATTTGTTTATTGCTCTTGTATCCTATAACCTTGTCCTCCAGGACAGCCAGTGGTGATGTTGCCACAGGTCACAGACTAGAACATTAAAAGGAATAGATGCACACAACTGCTAACTTAAGTAAAGGTCATGAGAGACTCACAAATTCCAATGCACATGACCCTAATGATCATATATTGTCTCAAGGAGCACATGGCCCCATTGAGCAGCTGGCCCCAGGAAACACATGACTACAGAGAGCACATGGTCCACGGGCATATGGCCCAGAAGCACATGGCACCAACAAGCACCTGGCTCCAATGAGCACATGGCCCCAAGGAGCAACTAGCCCAATGATCACATTGCCCCAAGGAGCACATGAACCCAGCAGCACATGGTTCCAGTAAGCACATGGCAATAACGAGCACATGGGCACAAGGAGTACATGGCCCCAGTGAACATTTGGTCCCAATGAGATTATAATGAGCACATGACTGCAATAAGTACATTGTCTAAAGGAGCACATGGCCCCAAGAATTACATGGCTGCCATGAGTATATGGCTCCAATGAGCATATGGGCCCAATGAGCAGAAAGTAGCAACAAGCACATGGCCTTAGAGAGCACATGAAACAAACAAGAATGTGGCTCCAAGCCATTCATGACCCAACACGTATGTATGTATGTATGCTCAGTCATGTCCCAATGCCAGCATGGGGCCACCATGACTTGTCTCCATTCACACTCCTTAGTCTCCATACAAATAGTTTTGGGTGGTATGTCTCTCCAGGTTAAAGAACACATCTGCAATCCAAGGATAGGCAATCTGGGCTCAAGGTGATTCCTCTCCTACCACAGGCAGAGTAAGGGACAACCAAGCTTACTCACTGTCTTTTCCAACTAGAATATGTGGGGTTTTGCCATCTTCCTTCTTCTGGCAAAAACTAAACTCTTTTAAATTCTTGTAACTTCCGTGTCCACCTTCAGCTTCTTCATGTCATCCTTCCCATAGCATTGTCCCTTCTGCTTCTCCTGACTCCTAAAGCAAGCTCTCCTAAACACTGCCAGCCCTCAAGTGGCCATTTGGATTCTTGGATTCTTCTTCTGTTCCTGAAAAAGTCCTTCTATATGCGTGGTCTTTAATCCCACACTGAGTCCTTTCTGTCCTCTCATAGTTGAATGCTGAGATGCCTGGCCCAGCCCCAGTCATCCTGGAAGCCCTTTTCTCCAGGCTGCTCCACCCAACAGCTGCTCTCTGGTGTTCTTTGCCCTTGACCTGCTTGCACCTGCCCATGGGCCGTGTGGTCTGCTGGTTAGGTATACGGGTTTTGGTGTAGACTCAGGTGTGAGTCCTGGATCAGCTGCTTCTTGACTGGGCTGTTTTGGGACCATCACTTTCTCTAGAGTGTCAGTTCCTTATCTGACAGTTGGAGGATATGACAGCACCTCCCTGGAGGACAGGTATGAGAACTAACAGGTATAAAGCACCTGACAGCTGGTGAGCTCTCAATACACAGGCATCGTTAGTAGGGTGCTTCATTCTCCTTCCTGATGACTCACTGCTTGGTCTCAGGAAACTGGCACTACTTTGGCATTTGTCTCTAGCCTCTCTAACTGTGCCTTCCCTTGTTGGGGGCCGTAAAAATAATATATCCATGTCTATTTTGCCTTAAGCGAGGTCGGTGGCATGCAACATGGCCGCCAGGACTGAAACAATAACACCCTAGCCGCCTTCTAGGAAGTCAGCAGCATTTCGCGCCCGCGCCAAAGATTCGCGCCAGAAATGCTGCCACCCACCCCTAGCAACAGCACCTAGCCACTCCCTCAATACTGCCACCTCCCCCCAGCAACAGCACCTACCAATCCCACACCCCCAGCAACAGTACCTACCAATCCTAAACCGCCACCCGTCCTTATTAGCCACTCCCTCTTCCCTTAGAGTATATATACCCTGTTTCTTCAATAAAGTTTTGCAGCTTGATCAGAATACTGTCTTGCTGTCATTCTTCGCGTCTCTTGTCCCACCATTCTTTCTCGGCAGGTTTCGGGTCCCTGTTGCTGTCCCGCGGGTCGGGGCTCACATTCCCTCAGAGAAAACCCAGTATGGAACGAACTCATTTTATCCCCTTTGTACTGATCAGAAAGCCAAGGTGCCAATGGAGTAAGTCCAATGTTGAAAGCTGGCTGCTTCGTTCAAGAGCGCTGCTCCTCTCTCTACTCTCCACTGCCCAGGGCTCTGTCCCAGGTGCTGGGAGAGCGTGTGTGGGACTGGATCCCAAGGGTGAATGTGTGTGGGACTGGATCCCGAGGGTGGGTATATGTGGGACTGGACCGTGAGGAATGATGTGCGTGGGATAAGATCCTTGGGGGTGGGCAGTGGTAAACATCTAAAGAGCTGTTCCAGCTGATCTGATTAATTGCATGCTCATCTCCAGGTATTGATCCTTGGCCAATGTTGTGGAAAGTATTAATTAAAGATAAATGATGTCTTTGGTAATGGTGGTAGTACAACACTGTGAATCAAACCAACACCACTGAACTGTATATTCGAAAGTGGTTCAAATGGGAAATGTTATGTTGTATATATATTACCACAATAAAATCTTTTATTAAAAAGATAAACGATGTTCTATAACCATGGGTACAAAAATAATAAAAATTACAACAATAAAAGACAAAAAAAAAATATATATATATATAACCATGGGTCCATGAGTTGTTTCAGGGCAGAACTATCAGAACTGCCAATTTGTTTAGTAATAATTGAATTTAATATTTGTACCTTGTTTGGGTTGGATCTTGGGGGTTTTAAAAGTTAAGGCTGGTCACATAGCTGGAATGTGCCTATGTGACCAGCTCACTGTAAAATTCCTCCCTGAGGAGATTTTGGTCTCCCTAGTTCTGAGGTGTTTCACACGCAATTACTTTGAAAGCAAAGCACATCCTATGCCACCCAGTGGTGGAAGTACAAAGAAGACTGCGTCCGGGATCTCCAGATCCCTCCCTATGTAATCTGCTGTCGTTGCTCCTTTACCTGTGAGAAACCTTGAGTGTAGACTGAGTCCTGTGGGTTCTTCCAGTAATTGAACACTTAAGATGATTAATGTTTAATTAAAACAAATTTCTAGAAGAAAATATAGGAGAAAATTGTTGTTACCTCTGGTTTCACAAAGATTGCTTAAATCAAAGATCATAATCCATTAAAGTCAGTAAATTGGACTTCATCAAAATTAAAACCATTGGTTGTTCAAAAGACACTGTTATGAAAATGAAAAGGGAAGTCGGACCGAGAGAAAACATTTGCAAAATATATTTCTGACAACGGGCTTGAATCTAGAATACATAAAGAATCTTATATCTCAGTGGTAAGAAAAATAACCCAACTTTTTTTTTTTTTTTTTTAAACAAAAACTCAATTAGAAAATAGCTAAAAGACATGGGCAGACATTCACCAAAGAAGTTGGGCATATGGTAAATAAGCACATGAAAAGCTGTTCAACATCATTAGCCATTAGGAAAATGCAAATTAAAACCACAATGAGATATCACTATGTATCTATCAGAATGACTAAAATAAAAAATAGTGCAACACCAAATGCTGGCAAGGATTTGTTGAAATTGTATACATTGCTGATGGAAATATAAAATGACACAGTCACTATGGAAAATAATGTAGTAGTATCTTATAAAACTAAACATGCAACCACAATACAACCTAGCAATTGCTCTCTTGGGTATTTATCCCAGAAAAATGAAAACTAATATTTACCCAAACACTTGTACAATAAATGTTCATAGCAGTTTTATCCATAATTGCCTAAAACTGGGAATAGCCCACATGCCCTGAATCATGTGAATGGCTAAACAAACTGTGGTCCATCCAGACCACAGAATACTACTCAGCCAAAAAAAGGAACAAATTATTGCTGTGTGTGTAAACTTGAGTTATACAAATGGCCAATAAATATGTGAAAAGATTGGGAAGCGGCTGTGGCTCAATCAGTAGGGCTCCCGTTTACCATATGGGAGGCCCTGGGTTCGGTTCCCGGGGCCTCCTGGTGAAGGCAAGCCCGCCCGCACGGCGTGGTTAGCTGACCCAGTGAGCACAAGCAGCAAGGGGGGGATAAATGAATAAATAAATAAAATCTTAAAAAAAAAAAATGTGAAAAGATATTCAACTTCATTAGTTGTCAGGGAAATGCAAATCAAACACCATCTCACACCCACTGGAATAGCTCTCACATAAAAAATGGAAAATAAGTATTAGAGAGAATATGGAGGAAAAGGAACACTCGGACATGGTTGGCGGGAAGGTAAAATGGCACAGCCACTTTGGAAAACAGTTTGGCAGGTTCTTATAAAGTTAGACATAAACAACTCAACTAATGAAAGCATATGTCCACACAAACCCTTGTACCTTAATTTTTATAGCAGCTTTATTTGAAATAGCTGAAAACTGGAAATAATCCAAATGTCCATCAACAGGTCAAAAGATAAACAAATTATGCATATTTCTACTATTCACCAATAAAAAAGAGTGAATTACTGATATATACATCAATACGAATGACTCTCAAAATAATTATGCTGCTGCACGGGAAGCGGCTGTGGCTCAATCAGTAGGGCTCCCGTTTACCATATGGGAGGCCCCGGGTTCGGTTCCTGGGGCCTCCTGGTGAGGGCGGGCCCGCCTGCGCGGCGCGGTTGGCTGACCCAGCGAGCACAAGCAGCAAGGGGGGGAAATGAATAAATAAATAAAAAATCTTAAAAAAAAAAAAAATAATAATTATGCTGATAGAAAGAAGCCAGACAAAAAAGGAGAGTATGTATTGTACAATTCCATCTATATAAAATTCTAGAAAATGCAAATTAATCTATAGTGACAGAAAGCAGATCAGTGGTTGCCTGGGAACTGGCATTGGGGAGTGGTAGGAAAGGGAGGGGTGGAATATTAAAGGGTATAAGGAAACTTTGGAGGTGATGGATATGTTCATTATCTTGATTTTGGTGATAATTTCATGGATATGTACACATATCAAAACTCTTCACATTTTACACTATAACAATTCTGGTGTAGGCTCCTGAATCTTTGTAGAGTTTTTCTCCATCCCTCTGGAAAACTTGTCTTACTAAGGCCCTTACATTTAGGTCTCTGATATATTTTGGGTCAGTTTTTTATTCACAATTGATTTGTAGATATTGACCTTGTAGCCTCCAGCCCACTAAACTTATCGGTGAAGATTTCAGGGGTCCAGCGGTCTGCAGCTTGCTTGGACATTCATTTCAAGGTAAAGGTCAAGCTACTGCATCTCCTATTTCCCACCAACAAGGAAACACAATGGCTCCTTCGGTTCTGCAGGCAGCAGATTTCGTGTCTGGGAACACTGCTCTGGGCTGCTCACAGTTATATGGAAAGCTGCTGGCTCTGAGTGGGACCCAGAGCAGGAAAAGCTCTGTAGCATGTTCAGACTGTGGTGCAAGCAGCTCTGCCAACTGCATGAGACCATCTGGTAGAGCTTGTTGTATCTGGGGTACCTGAGGTAGGAAAAGATGCCACGCGGAGTTTAGGATAAGCCCATGTAGGAGAATCCCATAGGGTTCTGGATTAAGGCCATATACCATTTAAAAAAATAAAACAGAGCAGCTCCTTGCATGTTCCTGGATCTTGCTGGAGACAGAGCATGTACCTAGAGACACATCAAGTGACTCTGCAGTCAAACTGCCCTTTCTGAGCTGGGCTCTTCCAGACCCAAAGCAATAAGGTGCGTGGGGCCCCAGCAGCCCAAAGTAAGGAGGGGGAGGTACATCTCACATGGGGCACGGGCAGAGACAGATGGCACAAATATACCGCACAAGCTTGTGGCCCAGGCCCCACGCCAACCATAATGCTGCCGCTCAGCTCATAACTGGGGCTGCATGAGGGGTCCTTTATAAATAGCTGGCAGAGGAGAAAAGGGGCCCAGCTTGGGTGATGGAGGAGTTGGTTTGGTAGGTGAGTAGAAGTAAAAAAATCCTGGGGTTGTCCCAAAAAATAGCGATGAGGGAAAATCTTCCCACTGGGCAGAAATTCAGGGAGTACAGCAGTCGTTCGGTTTTTGTGGAAAGAAGTGGTCTGAGGTTAGAATCTATCTGAACTCACGGGCAGTGGCTAATGACTTGGGTGGTGGTCAAGGAGCTAGGAGGAGAAAGACTGGAAGGCTTTCTGGCATAGGCGTGTGGATGGACCTGCGGAAGTAGGCATGTGAAGATCTTCCCATGGAGGAAGAACTTCATAACTTTGTAGACAGAATGGCTGAGCCCACTGGCATCAGCTGGCCTGTCACTGGCCTCGCCATGCTGGCACCACAGGCAGATAAACCAAGTAGCTGTGGTGGCAGGGATGAGGTGTGCTTGGGCTCCCACTCACAAGACTGACTTATACCTGCCTCTACTGAATGTCCAACCTGTGAGCAACAGAGACCAATGATGAGTCTGTGATAAGGAGTTATTCCTCAAAGAGATCAGCCAGCTACTTGGTGGCAAGTTGATTACCCTGGGCTCTTCCTCTCTTGACTGGGACTAATACATATTCCAGATATGGGTTTGCCTTCTCTGCTTGCTCCATTATCTGAGCGCATACAGGGTGCTTTATCCATCTGTGTGGGATTCTGCATGGCATGGCATTGGACTAGGCCTTACTTTACAGCAAAGGAGGTTTACGGTGAACCTGTGACTGTGGGATCTCCTGTTCTATCATGTAGCACACCGTCTAGCAGCTTGCACAGGCTGCTGGAGTGCTGGAAGGGCCTTTCGATGGACAGCTGAGGCTCCAGCTGATTCAGGTCCTGAAAGGCTGGGGTGCCAGTCTCCTTAGTAGACACCCTCAGTCTCTGACTATTATTATGAGGCTGTGCTTCCTCCCAACAGGTAGAATACCAAGAGATGGAAAGGGAGTGGCCCGCTTACTCTCACTCCCAGTGACCCGCTTGGGGAATTTATATCCCCTAGCTCCACAACTTCAGGTTCTGTAAGCCTGGAGGTCCTGACTCCTGGAGGGCATGATTTCATCAGCTGTCCCCTGCTAAGAGACCAGCGGGCAGGGAAAGGAGTCACCATCCCAGCAGGGGCCATGGCCCTGATCACCAGGAGCAGGTAGGGGCTTCTGTAATTTATTGGGGGCGGAGGAGAGTATGTTTGGTACCCAGGTGATACAACGGGGCATCTTTTGATACTTTTGATACTTCCTTGCTCAATTTGGCAGTCTATGGACAAATGTCCTTGGCCTGAGAAGGGCATGGCCAGGGGCTGAGGCCCACCAGTGAGGAGGGTTTGGATCATTCCACCAGGTAAGCTGCTTGGACCCGCAGAGGTGCTAGCTGAGCTCGAGGTGAATCTACTCTGGATAGTGGAGGAGGGAGGTAATGAGGATCGACTGTAGCCTGAGAACAGGTGTAGCCACAGAGGCTGTGCTTCCTTCCACTTCCCTTCCTCTGGTAAGTTCCTCCAGGTAAAGAGAATAACCACAACCCTGGATGAGTTGTTCCCAGATGTAATATATGAAGCAGGTGGATCTGAACTGTCTACTGGATGCTGTAGTGGGCTGCCAGGAGCCCCTTCAAGGACAGATGCTCTCATTCTTCAGCTGCTCTAAGTATCAGGGCCTGACAGCGTCTGTCTGTAGCAACTCCTGAAATTATTTTCAGCTGAAGGATCTGCCTCATCCAGGAGGCCACCCTCTTCAGGGAGTGAGCAAGGCTTGAGTCTCTTGACTCAAGTGGGAACATCTCTGAATAGCCATCTTTTGGGAACTGAATCACATCTCTCACAAGAGGCATGTTCAAATCTTAATCCACATCCCTGGGGTGTGAACCCGTTTGTAAATAGGACTCTTTGAAGATGTTATTAGTCAAGGTGTGGCTGAATTGAATCAGGGTGGGTCTTAATCCGTATGACTGGAGGTCTTATAAAGAGGAAATTCATAGACAGTCAGTGAGAGACCCAGAAACCAGAAGCCAGAAAGGAGAGCTAGTGAGCGCCACATGAGGGAGGACTGCCAGCACCAGAATGCTTTCGACTCTGGGAGAAGGCATGGCTTTGCCTACATCTAGATTTTGGACTTCTAGCCTTCAAAACTGTGAGGCAGTAAATACTTGCTTAAGCCCACCTACTGTGTGGTATTTGTCATAGCAGCTCTGGCAAACTAAGACACTATCCCAGCTCCAGACTTCCATCATGACTGTATCACCCTCTCCCTCTGCCCAGTGTGCCCGCACCCCTCACAGATATTTATGGTGCACTTTCCAATTATCTTCCTGCACACAACTTCCTCCTATGACAGGATCAAATTTTCATGTTAACAGCTTCACTATTTGAAAAGCGCTTAACTACAAGGCTCACTAACTGTTGGATTCACGTTTTATCCAGGATCCAGCAGGGTTCTCAGGGTTTATAGGAGGGCAGGTTAACTCACCTTCGTTTTGCATACCTGGAGATCTCAGCCATTTCTTCCAGAAAGTGGGGCCCCTCTTCCCCCCTGATAACATGGCTTATTTTTGGCCAGGGGAGGGATTATTCTTTACTTGTCCATTTCTTCCTACTGAGCTGGGCCAGGTTCATGCTCCAGGATGGGGTCCAAAAAGATTCTTAGAGTTGTTGGGGACTGGAGGAGTTGGGGGCCAAGTACTCCTGGCTGAGTTGGCTCTTCAGCTCACACTGTTTCATTCCACACCCAGAAAGTAGGTGTGTTGAGCATGTTGCGCCAGCTCCAGCATCAGCTCCCCCAAGGAGTCTTGGAGAAATCTCACCTCACTCCTGCAAGAGGCTTAACAGGCTCCACAAGGCCTTATGCTCCTGCCTCTCTGCTCTTAAAACTGAGCTCTGGAATTCTTCTATCTTCTTGTCCAATTCCAATCACCTCAAATGAAGCCAACTGGGATTTTGGGATCCTCTTACCTGCATTTAGCAGTTTAATATTTTGCAAAGTCCCACCCAGGATTTTGCCTCACACTTGCAATGAGGAGGTTTAAGAGATTGGCTCAAGGCTGAGAAGGGGACTGGGAGGGGAGGGAAGCAGGTGGGTGCCCTGAGGCAGTGACCCAGCTCTGTGGAAAATCACTGCTTGACCTTAGGAGCCCGAGTCCCCAGAAGGGATGGAGGCCAACCTGAGCCCATAGGTGCCAGCTTCCTGTGGCTGGGGTATTTTTCTGCCCGAGCCAGGGGCTTTTTCTCCCTTCCCCATCTCTGTTAAGCACGCTGCCCTTCCTTCTTTGTGGCCCTTTGACTCCCTGTTCAGTCTGCACTCCTCAAGCTGGCCTCCCCTTTCCCTTTTTCTTCTCCTATTCTAGGTCATTCCTTGTCATTCCTTCTGTGGTAGACTGAACTATTTTCCCTAATGTAGGTATGTTTTTATTTTTTTTAAAGATTTATTTTATTTATTTATTTCATCCCCCCCTCCCTGGTTGTTTGCGCTTTCTGTCTGCTCTCTGTGTGCTCTCTTTGTATGCTCGTCTTCATTTTTTTTAGGAGGCACCGGAACCGAACCCAGGACCTCCCATGTGGGAGGGAGGCGCCCAATTGCTTGAGCCACCTCTGCTCCCTGCTTGTTATGTTTCTCATTGTGTTTCCTCGTGTCTCCCCATTGCATCACCTTGTTGCGTCGTCTTGTTGCGTCAGCTCCCTGTCTTGCGTGTCTTCTTTAGGAGGCACCAGGAACCGAACCCAGGACCTCCCATGTGGTAGGAAGTCACCCAACTGCTTGAGCCTCATCTGCTTCCCGACATATTCTTAATCTTAATCTGCGTCCCTCTGGGGGTGAACCCATTGTAAACAGGTCCTCTTGAAGATGTTATTTTTCATTAGGGCCAACTGACAGAAGACAGGTCTTACTCCATATGACTGAAGACCTCATGGAGAAGAAATCAGAAGCCAGAAGTGGGAGAAGCCATCACAGGAAAAAGCCAGAAGTTGGTGGAAAGCAGAAGAGCTGGTGAAAGGAGAGAACATCACTATGTGACAGGAGGCAGAGCTACCAGCCAAGGAACCCCAAGGATGGCCAGCAGCCAGCACCAGAACGGTACAGGTTCTGGGAGAAAGCCAGGCTTGCCCGTACCTTGATTTGGAACTTCTAGCCTCAAAATTGTGGACCAATAAATTCTTCTTGTTAAACCAAAAAGTTTGTGGTATCTGTGACAGCAGCTCTGGCAAACTAAGACCCTTCCCTTGCCAGCATCTTGTACCTTCGTCCAGCCAGCCTTTCCCAACCACTCTGCAAGTGCTCCTTCTCCAGAATTCTCTGTGGACCCACTGGAAGACTTCCGTCCTGTCTGGTACACCCTCCAGGCCTCATTCTCTGGCTAAAGCCAGTAAGACACGCAGGGCAAGAGGAGGAGCTCTGGAGCCAGATGCTTGTTGGATTCCAATTCTCACTCAACCAATTATCTGTGTCCTTGAGAAAACTACTCAACATTCTTATGCCTTATTTTCCTGTCACAATCCAACTCATATAATGAGGTTTGGAGAAAGATTTAGAGTGCTTAGGATGAGCCGAGTAGGTTGTAGCTCAGTGGCTGAGTGCCTGCTTTGCATGTATGAGGCCCTGGGTTCAATCCCCAGAACCTCCTAAAATAAAATAAAATAATGCTTAGGATGGTAAGTGCTTAATCAGTGTTAGCTATTTTTAAGCAAGCTCTTTGAGGGGATGAAAGTTCTCTTCCATCTGCATCTTCAGCTAGGAATGCTGATGAAGGAAGACATGTTCCGAGTGCTTCTCTCTCTTGGTCCACGGCTTCCACCCCATGGGCAGTCCTTCTGTCCTTCTGCCCAGGAGCCACATTCTCAGGTCTCCTTAGTGAGGGGGAACCTGGGACCAGTGCCTGGGTCTCTGCCAGCTCAGTACAGGGAAGAATAGAAGCCCACCTCCAGCACTGCCGGTGGGGAGCACGGGGGCTCCAGTTATCCATGGAGATGTGACAAATGACCCGGAAACGCAGTGCTTCAAACAGCAACTGCTTTATCAAAGCTAGGGGATTCCGTGGGTCAGGACTGTGAGCAGGGTTCAGCTGGCCGGTTCCCAAGCTCCATGAGGTATGGACTAGGGTCACTCAGTGGTGGGCCCATCTGGCGACTGGGTGTTCTGGGGGGCCCAAGGTGGCCAGAAGCTGGGCTCAGCTGGGTCTCTCTCAATGCAGTGCCAGGACTTCTCAACATGGGCCCTCCTGGATGTAGCAGGGCTTCTTACCTGGCAGCTGAGAGCCTCCAAGAGTGAGTGTTTTAAGAGCCATGATGAGGAAGCTTCCAGTCTCTTAACTTCTGAGCCCCAAATTGGCACAGCACCATGGCCACCATATCCCATGGGTCAGAGCAGACACAGAGCCTGCCCAGGTTTGGCAGAGGGCACGGAGACATGACCTCCCCATGGGAGAAGTTCTGAAGTTTGGATGGCTCTCCTTAATCGGCCACAGTGGAACAAGCAGAAGCACCGACAAGACCCAGCTGAAGACCAGGGAGGTAGGGGAGGGGGGAGGCTGCAGAGGCCCAGGAAGGCGGGGCTTCCTTTGGGTTGGAGGACCTAGTGACCATACAGGGTCTTGGCCAGCTGAGGGCTTCTCCATGCTTCCGACAGAGCAAGCCCCACGCTCCCCTGGGCCTGATTTCTTTCTAAAAAGTGAAAGAATTGATGATTTCAGGCTTGTCCAGAATGTCCAGCATCCGGGATATTCCATCTTGGCTATGGCAGTGCCTGTAATGTTGTGGCTGTCGCGATGAGAAACCCAAACCGGCACTCAGAGGAGCGGAGGAACCAGGCTTTATTACGCACATGGGCCCAGAGGAAAGTTTGGTTTCCAAATTCTGGGCCCCCAGCCCCAGTTTTCTGGAGTTTTTATTGGGGTCTACAGGCTCCCGTTCATTGGCTTCTGAGTTGGCGGGTGGAGTTTTTCCATTGCCTTAGGCAACTAAGCAAGCGTGGTTACAGAAGCAGAATTGCAGGTTACGAAATCAAGTGGGCAGGATTCCAGAGCCAGAAGAGCAGGTTTCAGTTCTAAGGCGAGAGATTCTTATCAGGAAAAGGGGGAGGGGTAGGGCTGCAGTGACTTTTCCTTATCATTTCCCTCCTTTGATGCCCTTATAATTCCCACAGGGCATCACTTGTACTCAGGGGACTGTATCCCCTTAGGACTAGAATCTTGGTGGTAGTTATGCGGGATATCGTTGTTTCAATGAACCTGATGAGTGCCTCTGTCAGGCATGGGTCAAAGATGGCCTCTATGAGCAAGATGAATAAGGGTCTGGTCAGGGGCAGAAGCCAAGAGGTCCACTGTCCGAGGTTCCAGCCCCAGAACTCGTTTAAGTGGTCGTTTCTTTTTTGGATTTGATCTCTAAGCTCTTTCACTTTGGTAGTGACTATTCCTGTCTCATTAACATAATAACAGCACTCTTCCCCCAGGAAGATACACGTCCCCCCTTTCCTCACAAACTGAGGCTTTGGATAACTTATAACATTCTGCCGGCATATAGGTACGGTGGGTAAAGGAAGAGGAGGGTTGGTATTTCCCTGCGAGCTGTTTCAACCTATCTGTTGCTGAGAGAGGGACAGTCTTGTAACAACTGGAGCAGGGCTGGGGACTGGCGTCAGCCCTGAAGGAGAATAAGAAAAACAGCCTAAGGCACAGAAACATCCTACTATTCACCAGTATGCTATAGCAATTAGGGTTCTATTCACAACAGTCCAGTCCGCGGGGGCCACAGCAGCAAGTCCAATTCCAAACACCAAGGCGATCAGGTTGCATAAACAGGCCCCACCAGGAGCAGGGGTCCATTCAGCTGGTGTGGTTGGTGCTCGAGGCTCTCGGGTGATTCACACTTTCAGGGGGTGGTCGGGTACGGGTTGGGCTGCCCAGCTGTTCTGCTCCTTATCGTGATGGGCCTTCTTGACTCTGGAATGATGAATTCAGGGGGTGATGCCTGCAACTTTAAGAGCAGTGGGAGTTACAAGGATTACAGTATGTGGACCTGTCCAGGAAGGCTGGAGGGGTTCTTTCTTCCAGTCTTTGACCCAGATCTGGTCCCCTGGCTGATGAGGGTGCACCAGGTGTCCCTGGGGGATGAGATTTTGGGACAGGACAGTTTTATGTATTTCAGCTAGACTTCTTCCAAGCTTCTGGAGAATGGAATCTAGGTTGGCCTCCCCCAGAAGCCTGAGACTTCTTCTGAACGCCCGGACGATTGGGGGTGGCCGCCCAAACAGAATTTCAAAGGGAGAGTAGCCTGTGGGTCCTGGGGTGCACCTAACTCGGAGAAGGGCCAAAGGGAGTAAATCTACCCAGGGGAGACCAGTTTCCTGGCAGAACTTTGCTAGGGTGGCTTTGAGGGTTCGATTTGTGCACTCAACTTTCCCTGAACTCTGAGGCCTGTAAGCGGTATGGAGCCTCTACTTAATTTTCAACATTTTTGTCAGTCCTTGGACTGTGGCAGCCACGAAAGCCGGGCCGTTGTCACTTCCAATGGACGGTGGCAGCCCATGTCGTGGAATGATATTTCTAAGCAGAGCCTTAGTCACTTCTCTTGTTTTTTCTTTTTTTTTTTTTTTTTTTAATTTATTTATTCATTTATCTCCCCCCTGCTGCTTGCGCTCGCTGGGCCAGCCAACCACGCCGTGCGGGCGGGCCTGCCCTCACCAGGAGGCCCCGGGAACCGAACCCGGGGCCTCCCATATGGTAAACGGGAGCCCCACTGATTGAGCCACAGCCGCTTCCCTCTTGTTTTTTCCATGCAAGTGGGGAAGGCCTTGACCCAACCTGAAAAGGTGTATATCATCACCAACAGGTATTTGTACCTCGACATGGTTTTACTTCCGTAAAGTCCACTATGATATCTTCAAAGGGGGCCATTCCCGTGTGCCGGACACCTGCCGGAGCATGGGGGCCTTGCAAGAGGTTGTTCTTGGCACAAACTTGGCATTGGCCACTGACAGTGGTGCAGAGAGAAGCTAGCCGGGCTATGTAATAGTATCTACTGAGCAAGGCTTCCAGTGCAGTTTTCCCTAGGTGGGTGAGCTGGTGGTATTGCTGGACAAGGGATGTGTGGCTCCTTTTGGCACAAAAATCCAGTTATCTGGGAGCAGCCAAGCCCCTTGGGGGGTTCAGCTTCCCCCTTCCTTTTCAGCCCGCTCCTGCTTTTTTCGGGTGTAGTTTAGTTGATCAGTCCTTTGTCCCAAGAGGGACAGTTACGCAGTTGCGGTGTTAATTCTGGACTACAGAATGTTCAGCACCAGTATCCACCATGAAAGTCATTATCTGGCCCCTGACTTGATCAAAACTGTCATCAACAGGTGAAATTTCTTCTGTCTCCAGGGAAGACTTGGCCCTTCCTTCAAGGCCTTCCAACTGATTTGGCCAGGCCCACCCCAATTATCCAGATATTCTTTCTTACTTAAAGTCAACTGATGAGGGGCTTTAATTACATCTGCAAAGCCCCTTCACAGTGTTTGAATGAATAACTGGGGACTATAGCTTAGCCAAGCTGACACATCAAAAAGCCATCAGGGTAACAGTGCTCCTGGCCTCTTGAGTGGGCAGTGACGGCCTCCCAGCATGGGTCAGGGCAGGATACAGGATGGAAGGAACAAAAGAAGAGGTGGGCAAGGCTGGAGGGGATTAACATTTTATAGAGAGATCTCTCTTTATTGAGAGAGATTGAATGTATATATGGAAAACTGAACTCTTTCAAATCTGGCTGGGTATAAAAGTCTTCTCTGAAATCCTCCTTCTTTGAAATATTTGGTCTTTAGAAATAAAACAAATGCCCACCCTCAGAGCACTTCTGGGCTAGTGCAGCGTGTTGACCATCGCAGGCTGCACAGAGGAGGCTGCAGGCTTTTGCCGACGTGGGAAACTTTTCTCCAGGCCCAAAGTCTGACCGTCCGTGATGGAAGACAGAGTAGGTCAGTTCAGGTCCTCTGACAAACAGGGGTGGGACACAAGCAGGCATGTGGGATGCTTACTGGAAGCAATGCTTGTGACAGGAGGAGGAAGCGGGACTGGATAGAGCGCGACCCAGGCCGCGATGCTGCCTAGAAAAGGCTTGGCCCAGCTGACAGGAGCTCCGAGTAAGGACTGCCATTCGAGAGCTGTGCTGGGGGTGATGGCAGCTGAGCCCTCCTGCCATGCTCAGCCGTTGGAGGTTGCCCAGGAAGAGCAAACCAGTGAAAATGCTAGGCCTACGCCATAGGTGTGGAGGGAGCTGTGAGCCAATGTGCTCTTGACAGCAGGGTAGAAACTTCTTTTTTTTTTTTTTATTTTAAAAATATTTTTATTACAGAAATTGTGAACTTACAAAACAATCATGCACATGTGCAGAAATCCCATACAATACCCCTACACCAACACACCACACTGTGGTGGAACATTTGTTACAGATTATGAGATAATATCATCTATTACCACAAACCATGGTCCATAGCGTACATTCAGCACACTTTTTCCATACCCCCCATTATCAACACAGTACATCTATCATAGATGCAATAATATTACAGTATTGCTGTTAACCACAGTCTACTGGTCACACCAATTGTATTTTTCTCATGCTCATCCACACTCTCACCACCCTGCAAGAGTGACGTACATCTGCTCTAGCTCACAGGACAGTCTTGCATCTGTACCCTCAACCACAGCTCTCATCTACCTCTGGGTTCACTGTGTTATTCAGTCCCTAGATTATTCTCTAGCTTTCTTTCAATTGACATTTACATCCCTAGACTACCCTTTCCAGCCACAATTCCATTTATAAAGCAGCTGCTACTCACTATAATGTGTTACCATCAACTCTAGCCATTTCCACACTTTTACAGTCAAGTTAATTAAAACTTCTACATACATTAAGCATCAGTAGTCCTTCTCAGCCCTCCTCTTATCTCCTAATAATCTATCCTCTAGGATTTAACTCCATGAGTTTATTCTTCACATTTAGTTCATATTAGTGAGACTATGCAATATTTGTCCTTTTGTGTCTGGTTTACTTCACTTGGCATAGTGTCTTCAAGATTCATCCATGTTATCACATGTGGCCCAATTTCATTTCTTACTGCAGCATAGTATTCCATCATATGTATATACCATATTTTGTTTATCCATTCATTGGTTGATGGACACTTGGGTTGTATCCATCTTTTGGCAATTGTGAATAATGCCACTATGAACATCGGTGTGCAGGTGTCTGTTCGTGTCACAGTTTTCAGTTCTTCTGGATATATTCCTAGTAGAGGAATTGCTAGATCATATGGCAGTTCTATATTTTGCTTCCTGAGGAACCCCCAAACTGTCTTCCACAGAGGATGCACCATTTTACAATCCCACCAACAGTGAAGGAGTGTTCCTATTTCTCCACATCCTCTCCAGCACTTATTGTTTTCTGTTTTTTTAATAATGGCCATTCTATGAGGTGTGAGATGATATCTCATTGTCATTTCCCTAATAGCTAGTGATACGGAACATTTTTTCATGTGTTTTTTGGCCATTTGTATTTCCTCTTTGGAGAACTGTCTATTTAAGTCTTTTGTCTATTTTTTAATTGGATTGCTTGCTCTTTTATTATTGAGCTGTATGATCTCTTTATATAGAATGGAAATTAAACCCTTATTGGATATGTGGTTTCTAAACATTTTCTCCCATTAAGTGGGCTTCCTTTTCACCTTCTTGATGAAGTTCTTTGAATCACAAAAGTGTTTAAGTGTGAGGAGGTCTCATTTATCCATGTTTTCTTTTGTTGCTTGTGCTTTTGGTGCAAGGTTTAAGAATGCATACCGGGAAGCGGCTGTGGCTCAATCAGTGGGGCTCCCGTTTGCCATATGGGAGGCCCCGGGTTCGGTTCCCGGGGCCTCCTGGTGAAGGCAAGCACGCCCGCACGGCGTGGTTGGCTGACCCAGCGAGCACAAGCAGCAAGGGGGGGATAAATGAATAAATAAAATCTTTAAAAAAAAAAAAAAAAAAGAATGCATACCCTACCACCGGGTCTTGAAGATGTTTTCTTACATTTTCTTCTAGGAGCTTTATAGTTCTTGCTTTTGTATTTGGTTCTTTGATCCATTTTAAGTTCATTGTTTGTATAAGGTGTGAGATAGGGGTCCTTTTTCTTTCTTTTGGCTATGGATATCCAGTTCTCCCAGCACCATTTGTTGAATAAACTCTTCCGGCCCAGCTGGGTGGGTTTGACAGGCTTCCCAGAGGGTGGACCTCAGGAGATGAATGCCTGGGCCAAGATGTCGGTTGCTCGCCCACACTGCCCTCCTCATGCATGGCCTCTTGCCACAGAAAGAAATCAATGGGAGAAAAGCCAAGGGACCCAAGAACGCAGATGAGAGTAAACAGAAGATGAGTCCAGCACTGTAAGTCTCAGGGTCTTTGGGTACCTCTGACCTCACTAGTTTACAGACACTGGGAGTTTGGGCCTGCTGAGGGAGCCTGAGTGGTGCCCACGGTACCCATGCATTGCCCCATCATGGGCTGGGTTGTGGAAGACGTTATAAATAACAGAGGGGACCAGCTTTCATGCCGACTCACCCCCCCACCCCCCCAATGAATGAACCACTGGCGTGGCTTCTGTATGTGTGTTTAGTGAAGACTAAACAGACAGGCACACATGCTTCCCACCTGGGAGGGTGAGGTGACACCTGGGAGAGCCCTCTGTCTCCCCAGGAACACCTGAGGCCAGAGAGCTGTCCTTCAGGGCAGCCCTGGTCTCTTCCCTCCCATCTGCCTAAGAAAGTCCTGGCACCAGAGAGGAAACATAAAATCCAAAGCAGTCCTTGCCATGGTCAGCCGGTACAATCGATTTCCCTTCTCATGGCTCTAACCCTAAACTTAACCTCTTCCCCAGGCAGAGGCAATGAAGCAGAGAAGGAGTTTGTGAACCAGACTGAAAACTGAGGGAGTATAGGAAAGAAGCCCCCAAGGCCTGCCTTCAAATTTGTCCTTTGCTACATGCTGGCTGAGTGATCATGGCAAGTTATTTTAATCTCCCTGTGCTTCAGTTTCCCTTTCTGAGAAATGGGACCATCATAGCACCTACCTCAATAGCCTGGCTAATGTCTTCACTGAGTCAGGGCTCAGAAGGGGACAGGCAGAGTAGATGCTCAAGGAAGGGTCCAGAGTCCTTTCTGGGCCACAAAAAGGAGAAAGCACATGTGGAAGCCTAAAACCTTGTGGGGGCATGGATGAGTCAAAGGGAGCCACCATTTCAATAATTAGGCCCCCAAATCCTGGAAGGATGAACTGGCCCTCTCTTCCTGGAGAGGTTTCTAGAATCTTGGAGCTTGGAAGCCCAATGAACTTGGGGTGGCTGCTCTGAAACCCTGTTGCTGGCTGGCAGATCTGGCCTTCTCCCCAGGGAGGGGGTGCACTGTTGTGGGCAATCACAGAGAGCCACAGTCTTCCAACCAAGAATTGCTGTCTGGGGCTTACAAGATCTGCTTTCCTTATGCCTTCCAGGTCTTAAACGTTCTCCTTGTACATTTTCACTTCTCTTCCATCTCTTCTCGAATTTGCTTCTGTTGCCAGACCCTGATGGGGCTCACTGAGGCGCTCCACTAGCTTGTGCATCCATTTTCCAGTTTTGCTGGGCCTTGCGCAGTGGATGTCGTGGCCCTGCCCACCTGCTCGTCATCACTCACACTGCGTTGGAGTTGGCCTCCCTCTTTTTCAACCATTCTTTTTTTTTTTTTTTAAGATTTATTTGTTTTAGTTTTATCCATTTTTAACCCCCTCTTCCCCACCCCGTTTTTGCTGTTTTTGTGTCCATGTTTCCTGCCCTCCCCTCTCATCCTTCTCCTCCTGTCTTCACCAGGATTAGATCCTGGGAAACTCCGATATGGGAGAGAGGCATTATGCCACATGCACCACCCCAGTTCCTAGTTCTTCAGCGCGTCTCATTTTGGCTCTCCCCTTGTGTCACTCTCCTGTTATGTCATCATCCTGCTGCGTGGCTCGGTGGAGCCTGGCGCACCCACATACAGGGCCTGGTGGCCTGCACGCCTTCTATATTTTTCTTTATTTTACCGGGAGGTCCCAGGCATCGAACCTAGGTCCCTCCATATGGGAAACGGACGCCCAACCATTTGAGCCACATCCACCCCCTCAACCATTCTTAAGAAATAGTGTATTCACGATTGCAAAAAGTTGGAAACAACCCAGGTGTCCATCAACAGATGAGTGGATAAATTCTGGTCTATTCACATGATGAAATATTATGCAGCTGTAAGAAGAAATGATGTCACAAAACATATGACAACATCGTTGAAACTGGAGGACATTGTTTTTTTTTTTTTTTTTTTAAAGATTTTATTTATTTATTCATTTATCACCCCCTTGCTGCTTGTGCTTGCTGGGTCAGCTAACCACGTCGTGTGGGCAGGCTTGCCTTCACCAGGAGGCCCCGGGAACCGAACCCGGGGCCTCCCATATGGTAAACGGGAGCCCTACTGATTGAGCCACAGCCGCTTCCCTGGAGGACATTGTTGAGTGAAGCAAGCCAGACACAAAAGGACAAATACTGTATGATTGAGTTACTATAAACCAAAGATATTATGTAACATATTGTTTGATTAAAAAAAAATTTTTATCTGTATCCAGTACATTTGAAAAATTTATGCATTTATTCATCTGTGTTTACTTTTTAGTTTTTAATTGTTTCTATCTTCAATTATTAAATGTACAAAATAAAGTTAAAAAAAAAAGTGTATCTGGGTGGCATCTGACCTTTGCACCCTCTGCCATTTTATCCTCTCTCTTTTGGTATTTAGCCAAGTTTCTGCTGCACACTGTGACTTCACCACTTTGGGTCATTCCCTCAGGAAGCCAGAGCCTCTAGAACAGGTCTTCCTGTAAGTTCTCATGCAGTGGGCTGCTCAGACCTGCACTGAGCTCCCTGTTATAACCGTTCCAGGATGTTCTGCAGACTGGTGTTAGCTGAACCTGACAGAGTTCGGCTTCACCCCTGCCTGTGCTTCATTTGGTTTCATTCCAGAGCTTCTCTAACCTCTAAAATTTTGAAAAAATTCTCTATAAAATCTTGCAATACATCTGTAGATATCTGGCTTCCAAGGATATTCTTTAAGTTCTGTTCTCTTTTGGTTCCCAAATTAACAAACAGATCTTCTACTAATATTTGATTTTTTTTCCCCCTCCCATAAGCTTACTGATGTAATCTTTAAGCCCAGGCACTTCTTCAAAGAGATTTTTATTGTGTATCCTATTTCCCTGAGAAGACGGTTTTGTTGTTTTGGGTTTCTCCCCACAATCAGACAAGGTTTTAAGCACTTTTATTTCTTTTGAGAAAACTTAAATATTAGGTCTGTTGGGGATGGAATGATGTTCCCCACCATGACATGTTAGAGTCCTAACCCTGGTTCTGTGGATGTGGGCTCATTTGTAATTGGGTATTTGAAGATGTTATTAAGGTGAGCCAAACAGAATGAGGGCAGGCCTTACTCTAATATGACTAGAAACCAAAGCAGCAGAGAAGCTTGGGCACAGGAGGAGGAGAAAGACCGGGAGACAAATGGCTGTGTGCAGAGGCAGAGACTGGATTACTGAGTACTGGCAAGCTATGGACTTCAGAGCAAACATGGCCTTGCCACTCCTTGATATTGGATCTTTAGCCTCCAAAACTCACAATAAATTCTTGTTACTTCAGCTAACCAGTCTGTGGTACTTTGCTACAGCAGCCCTGGCTAACTAAGACAAACTCTGTCTGTTTTTCAGTTATCTGCTGTCATAAATGTATTTAGAAAACAACTGCCCAGGGGAAGTGGCTCCCCAAATTATATGCTCTCAACACCCTGTATGTCAGACTCAGCTCCAAGTTTGCAGGCAGAGGGGCCACTAGGAAATGTTGTGATTCAGAAGCCTGTTGTCAGCTTACTTTACAGAATTAGAGAAGGCAATTACCAAATTCATCTGGAAGGGTAAGTGCACCCGAATAGCCAAAAGTATTCTAAAAAAGAAGAGCAATGTGGGAGGAATTTCACTGCCTGACCTAGAAACATATCACAAAGCTACAGTGGTCAAAACAGCATGGTACAGGCAGAAAGATAGACACATCGATCAGTGGAATAGAATTGAGAATCCAGAAATATACCCTTACCTATACAGTCAGCTGGTTTTTGACAAACCTACCAAGCCCACGCTAATGGGAAAAAACAGTCTCTTCAACAAATGTGTTGGGAGAACTGGATATCTATAGCCAAAAGAATGAAAGAGGACCCCTGTCTCACTCCCTATACAACAACCAACTCAAAATGGATCAGAGATCTAAATATAAAAGCCAGGACCATAAAACTACTAGAAGAAAATGTAGGGAAACATCTTCAAGACCTTGTAGTAGGTGGTGGTTTCTTGGACCTTACACCCAAAGCATGTGCAACAAAAGAAAAAATAGATAAATGGGACCTCCTCAAAATTAAGCACTTTTGCACCTCACAGGACTTTGTCAGAAGGGTGAAAAGGCAGCCAACTCAATGGGAAAAAATATTTGGAAATCACATATCTGATAAGGGTTTAATATCGAGGATATATAAAGAGATATTACTCTGAGGATAAGTCCAGAAAATTTCCAGAAAATGGAAAGTGGCTGGAGGAGGGAAGAGAAGGATGAAACCAGAGCTTACGAAATGTGCATGGGATGCTGCAGCCAGGTAAAGAGGCCACATGCCTTGCAGAACCTGGGAAACAGCTGCACTCAGAATACTACGGGGCTCAATACCTCAACATCTGGGAAGCCTTTAACCTCACACTTAACATCCCATACACAATACAATGCTCCCTGCTAGAGACCCCCATATCCCTGGCTACCAAGAGACACCAATCACTTGAGACAAACCTGCAAGAGAAGCAAGAAAAAGACCAATATTATTATGGACAAAGCAAATCCTTGGAGGAAGAAGAGATAATTCATGGACAGAAGAGAAATTAGTATTCTCAGAGATATTTAAGAAGAGAGACCACATTTATAAAGCAAAAATAGGATATTAAGGAAAAAGAAAAAAATAAGAAAAGAAGAAAGAAACAATATTAAAAATGTTGTTCCCAAAAAAAAAAAAAAAAAAAAAAAAAAGA
>JAKSZT010054380.1:3353863-3366409 GCA_026826555.1 Tolypeutes matacus
AAAAAAAAAAAAAAAAAAAAAAAAAAAGAGATATTACAACTCGACAATAAAAAGACAAATGACCCAATTAAAAAATGGGCCAAAGACTTGAATAGACATTTCTCCGAAGAAGAAATACAAATGACAAAAAAACACATGAAGAAATGCTCAACATCACTCATGATTAGGGAAATGCAAATCAAAACTACAATGAGATATCATTTCACACCTATCAGAATGGCCACTATTTAAAAAGACAGAGAGCTACAAGTGTTGGAGAGGATGTGGAGAGAGAGGAATACTTCTTCACTGTTGGTGGGAATGCAGGATGGTACAACCACTATGGAGGACTGTTTGGCAGTTCCTAAAGAAGTTGAATATAGACTTGCCACGTGACCCTGCAATACCACTACTTGGTATATACCCAGAAGAACTGAGAGCAGTGACACGAACAGACATCTGCACACCGATGTTCATAGCAACATTATTCACCATTGCCAAAAGTTGGAAACAACCCAGGTGTCCATCAACAGATGAATGGATAAACAAACTGTGGTCTGTTCACATGATGGAATATTATGCAGCCGTAAGAAGAAATGAAGTCATAAAGCATATGGCAACATGGATGAACCTGGAGGACATTATGTTGAGTGAAGCAAGCCAGACACAAAAGGACAAATACTGTATGAATGTGTTACTATGAACCAAATATATTGTGTATCCATTCTATTTAAATGAGAAACGTTAAAAAAAAAAAAAAAAAAAAAGCTGTTGTCAGCTCAGCTGAGACCTGGAGGTGCCTGTGGGCAATGTTAAAAGAAATCAAACAAAACAAAACAGGGTAATTATGGCTAAGAGATTTAAAATGGAGTCGGTAGGTCATTCTGGAGGTTACTCTTAGGCAGGTCTCAGCCAGATATCACAAACTGCCCAAGTCTGCAAAGCCTCAACGGGCCTCAAAATCCCAAGGACATGTGGTCCTTAAACCACAAGATAAAGAATTCAGTGAACTATTTAACCTGAACAATTGGAGTACCCCAAATATCCACCAACCACAACCAACCTGTCTAATCTTCTTTTCCTTTAAAAACCCTTGCCTGGAAATGTCAAAATCGGGACATGATTTAGGTTGCTACCTGCATCTGTGCTCCCCAAAGTGTAATTCTAAGACCCCAAATAAACATCTTTGTTACCTTGCAGCTCAGTTTGTTAAGGCCCAATTTAACTTCCTGGTGCGTGTTCTGGGCCTCCCGTGTCCCTCTGCCGGGCAGTGACCCTCACTGGCGTCTTTCCCTGGTTGTCCTCTGGGCTGGTTTCTTTCTTTCTTTTTTTTTTTTTTTAAGATTTTATTTATTTATTCATTCATTCCCCCCCTTGCTGCTTGTGCCCGCCGGATCAGCCAACCACGCCGCGCGGGCAGGCTTGCCTTCACCAGGAGACCCCGGGGCCTCCCATATGGCAAACGGGAGCCCCACTAATTGAGCCACAGCCGCTTCCCATGGGCTGGTTTCTAGCTGTCTCGTGGGTTTTACAGGACAGTGGCCTGAGAACACTTTCTCGCCCTGAAGGCTACTTTTCCACACCCGGGCGACAGCGGCATTGCCTGAGAACGGTGTGTTGAAGCCTCTGCCCCTACTCTGCAATCTCCCCTCTAGAATTTTCTATGATCAGCTCACATGTCTCCCTCTACGGGTCCAGGCCCTGCCCCAGCGCCAGGAGTTGCCACCAAGGCCAGGGGCCCTTGGACCCATCCGCGGGCGGGGCCAAAGAGCACCGCTCAGCCAGTGGGAGAGAGCACCTCAGCACCTCCCCTCTCCGCCGGCCTCAGCCCCGCCCCGCGCCTGGCCGGCCAATCCCGGGCTCGGCCGCGGGCGCGTCACAAAGGCGACCTTGCGGCCCCGCCCCTCCCGCAGCCCCGCCCAGGACTGGAGAGGAGCGGGCGGGGCTTTCGAGGAAGAAGCGACCTGGAGGTGGGAGACCCACTTCAGGTACTGGAGGAGCAGCGCTCGGTGTTGATTAGTGGAGGTGTCAGCCCCGCCTCGCTACTCCTGTCACTATTCCTGTTCCCTTCACCTCTCCGTGCCGCCCCCCAGCTCCTTGGAGTCCTGCCCCCGACACAAAACTATTTCTTCTCCAATAGCCAGTCCTTTATTCCTCAAAGTCATAACGTTTTCAGGCATCCTGAGCAAAGAGAAGTGCCCGGAGAGGAGCTTTTTCCCTTTTCGGGGATTGGATGAGAGAGGACAGTTTGACCCGATTGTGATGGCAGAACCGGAGACCAAGACTGCTGCGCGCGTGTGTGGGAGTAGGGGGTGGAGGAGAGAGTCTGGGAAAGTTTTCATCGTACATGAACCATGTGTGGAGCTGTGGCAGCCATCTCGGCACCACGAGGGGGAAGGATGACAATTTCAGAGAAACGGATGCAAAGCCCTGGCGTGATTGAGAGGCGGAACTAAGGAGCCTGGGCCATCCTCCTGCAGACCCAGTATTTAAGCCACTCTAGCCAGGTTTTCTTTTCCTTGAAGCTGAAAGCATCTCCTTTAAGACAAGTCCTCTTTATGATTCACCTCTTATACCACCTTAAATGCCCACTCCCATGGTCACACCCAGACCTCATCATTATCAGTAACTGCGCCACCTCTAAAACAAAACACCCATTTCATCCACGCTCTCTCACCACATCTCCCAGCTTTCCAGTTTATGTCTTCTAGCACTCCTACTCCAAGTCTTTGCCCCACTGGGACATCGAATATCCAGAACTTCCATTCTGCCACTGTTCCCCCTTATGTTCTCATTTCCCTCCCTGGCTTAGGGTCCACGCCCCATCCACAATGCCCTCAACTCACATGCCCGCTCTCCCTTCATTGCACTTGTGTGCCCAAAGCCCCTCCCACTCTGGCTTTGCTCCTGGGCAGCTTAAGGACCCCACCCCTCTGGCTTCTTCAAGATCATCTATCTCTGCAATAGTCCTTTCTTGCTTTTGCATCATCAGTTTTTTCCCTTTTTATTGGCTCATTTCTAGTGTCGCACAAAGATGCTGTGTTAGCACCTGCTTTAAAAACCGACATATAGTGAACCTATATCTCTCCAGCTACTGCCCAGTGTCTCTTCTTCCCAGCAATAAAACCTGTGCTGTCGCCACACCCTCCTGCTCATTTTTTTTTTTTTTTAAAGACTTTATTTATTTATTCATTTATCCCCCCCTTGCTGCTTGTGCGCGCTGGGTCAGCTAACCACGCCGTGCGGGCGGGCTTGCCTTCACCAGGAGGCCCCAGGAACCGAACCCGGGGCCTCCCATATGGTAAACGGGAGCCCTACTGATTGAGCCATAGCCGCTTCCCTGTCCTCCTGCTCATTTTCAACAACTCTGGACCCCACTTGGAGAAGGGGTCAGTCCTTATGGTTCCTCTGAAAACTGTGAGACCAATGCCTTCTATGTCCCCCAACTCACCTTCCCCACCTGCTCAGCAGCATTTGGAAGAGTGTTTCACTCTCTGTTTCGGATTGAATCATGATCCCATAAAGTCATGATCAAGGCCTAATGTCCAGCCCAGTGGGTGTGAACCCATTTGTACATGGGATCTTTGAAGATGTTATTAGCAAGGTTAGGGCCGCAATCAGGGTGGGCCTTCATCCAATACGATTGGAGTCCTTATAAGTAGAGGAAATTTGGACACAAGAGGAGACACAGGGAGGGAGACAACCATGTGACAGAGGCAGAATTCGAGTCATGGATTGTCCGCAAGCCAGCACCAGGACACTGGAGACTTCAGAGAAAGCCTGGCCCTGTTGGCACCTTGATGGACTAATAGCCTACAAAACTGCGAGATAAAAAATTCTTCTTTAGGCCAACTAGTCTGTAAACCTTTGTTCTGGCAGCCCTGGCAAACGAAGACAGCTTCCCTCTTTTCTGAAGCACTTTTTCCACTCGCTTCTGGTCTCCATCCTTCCTCAGTGGGCTTCCTCAGGTCTCACCTCCCACTCCGAGCCGTGGCTGTGCCATGAGACCAGCCCTCGGATCTTTGCTCTGTCTCTTCATCCCCCTTGAGTGAAGTTACCGAGTCCATGACTTTAAATTCCATCTGCCTCTGCACAAAGGCTCAAGTAGCCAACTGCCTCCTCCACATCCGCATCTCGTAGAGCGTGTTCATAAGAGAACTTAGCACGCCTCAAAAAACCGTGATCCTCAGCCAGTGATCTTCTTTTCAGCCTTGCCTGAGGGCCCAAGCCTTGAACTCCACCCTCCACCCCCGTTTCTCTTCTATCTCCTCTCTAATCCACGTCTAAATCTCATGGTTCTCCACTACCTTCCCCGACTCCTGCTCTGATCTAATAGTCACACTTAAACTAATGCAACAGCTTAAGAAGGGGTCTTTGTTCTTCCCCTCTGGGTCCCCCCAGCAGGACACTTCCCTTGGAGGCCCAGCCCTGCTTCCCTACCCCACCATGTCTCCCCAACTGCCCTTAACCCCACTTTCTGCTCCAGTCCTCCCCCCCCCGCCCCGCCCTCTTGCTCTTCTAGCACAACAAGGCCATTCTGTTTTTTTTTTTTAATGAGGTACTGGGGATTGAATCTGGCACCTTGTATATGGGAAGCAGGTGCTCAACCACTTGAGCTACATCTGCTCCCCAACAAGGGCATTCTTGCCTTAGCACTGCCTTTCCAGACCACTATCCAAAATGGCCTCACTCATCCAAAGTGCTCCCAAATAGGCGATATCCTGAAGGAAGAAATACAATTAACAGGCATGTGAAGTCATGTTCATGTCAGCTTGGTGGGCTGCATTCCCCTGCAATGGTGGCACATAGCATTGTAGTGTGCAGCCACCACGGATGGTGTCCTGAGAGGGACATGGACCTTCCAGACCTTGGCATTGGGCTTGGCATGTGGAATGCTGGTGGTTCTGGTGTGAGCAGAGGCATGAAACATGCGGGGGCAGTTAGGCCCATTCTCTTGTGCTTCTGCTCACACCAGGAGAAGGACGTGTCCAGGCTGCCAGTTGGTCCCAGGAGTATTCGAGCCCCAGGGAGAGGACCTGAGCCAACCTGACCAGAAGCTGAGCACCCCATAGGTGCGTGTGTGTGAAGCACATGCTTATATTCTATGCCACAGGAAATTTGTAGCTGTTTGTTACACAGCACTATTCTGGCAATAGCCAACTGATATATTCACTTTCACAGGAATTTAAGTAAAAACAATGAGAGAATTATTTAATTATGAAGTGAGCATTGATATATAGAGACAGAGACTATAAAATATGCATTTGACAAGGGCTGAGGAACTCTAATTTACTGCTGGTGATAGTGAAAATTGGTGTCAACCTGTTTGGAAGTCTATTTGGCTATATGTGTGAAAATCCTTATAATAACCCAGTAATTCTACTAAATACGAATTCTAAGGAAAAAGAATATACAGAGAGAATTATTGCCAAGGGCTTTCACTAAAATGTTATTTAAAAGGGTGGTGGGATGTAAATGTTAGCAGGGCACATTGGCACTTATGAGCCTGCCAAGGCAGGCACTGCAGCACTTCCAGCCAATATGGAATGCTCAGCCATGTGCCTGGCAAGTAGCTCTGGGAGAGGGGACTGCAACCAGGTACCGAGGCCACCTTCTGTCCTGTTGCCCCTCTCCTCTTCTTGGACCCCAGAGTTCACCCTCAGGTCTAGCTACATGGAGTGAAACTTAGCTGTGGCCAGCTTCTCATCCAGCCTGAGGAAGAAGTTCTGCCCTGAAGAACTAGAGGACTGGAGGCAGGAATGTCAGGTCCTGCAGCAGGGAGGGGGTGCCCAGACAGGCACAAGGGTTTGGGGGGTGAGGGTCCAGCTGGTGGAGAGAGCCAGGCCTCCCTCCCTCCCTCCTTCCCACCCTCTTTCCCTCCCTCCCTCCTCCCTCCCTCCCTCCTTCCGTTAGAGCTGCAGCGGGGAGAGGTCAGTCTCCTAGGGCTGCCGTAACAAACTGGGTGGCTTAAAACATCAGAAGTTTTTTTATTTTGTTTTTTTTTTTTTTACCGGGAGGTCCCGGGGATCGAACCCGGGTCCCTCCATATGGGAGACGGACGCCCAACCATTTGAGCCACATCCGACCCCCATAAAACATCAGAAGTTGATTGTCTTACAGTGCTGGAGGCTGGAAGTCCAAGACCAAAATGTCTTCAGGGCTGCACACTCTGCCAATGCCAATAAGCTGTGGGGGAGAGTCCTTCCTTGCCTGTTCTAGCCTCTGGCATTTGCAGACAACCCTTGGCATTCCTTGGCTTCCAGATGTCATTCCATCCTCTGCCTCCATCTTCACATGGCCTTCTCTTGTCTCTGTCTCTTCCCCTTAAAAGGATACCAGCTACATTGGATGAGGGTCCACCCCACTCCAGGATGACCTCATCTTTATTTGAAATCTTTCAAATAGGGTCACATCCACAGCTACTGGGAGTTAGGACTTCAACATTTTTTTTTTTACCTATTTTTTTTTTAAACTTTATTTTGTACACTTAATAATTGAAAATATAAATAATTAAAAACTAAAAAGTAAATACAGATGAATAAATGTATACATTTCTCAATTAAATGTAATGGATACATCTAAAATTTCTTTTTAATCAAACAATATGTTACACAATATATTTGGTTCATAGTAACGCATTCATACAGTATTTGTCCTTTTGTGTCTGGCTTGCTTTACTCAACATAATGTCCTCCAGGTTCATCAATGTTGCCATATGCTTTATGACTTTATTTCTTCTTACAGCTGCATAATAGTCCATCGTGTGAATAGGCCACAGTTTGTTTATCCATTCTTCTGTTGATGGACACCTGGGTTGTTTCCAACTTTTGGCAATGGTGAATAATGTTGCTATGAACATCGGTGTGCAGATGTCTGTTCGTGTAACTGCTCTCAGTTCTTCTGGGTATATACCCAGTAGTGGTATTGCAGGGTCACATGGCAAGTCTATATTCAACTTCTTTAGGAACTGCCAAACAGTCCTCCACAGTGGCCGTACCATTCTGCATTCCCACCAACAGTGAAGAAGTGTTCCTATCTCTCCACATCCTCTCCAACACTTGTAGTTCTCTGTCTTTTTAATAGTGGCCATTCTGATAGGTGTGAAATGATATCTCATTATAGTTTTGATTTGCATTTCCCTAATCATGAGTGATGTTGAGCATTTCTTCATGTGTTTTTTTGCCATTTGTATTTCTTCTTTGGAGAAATGTCTATTCAAGTCTTTTTTCACCCATTTTTTAATTGGGTCATTTGTCTTTTTATTGTTGAGTTGTAACATCTCTTTATATATCCTGGATATTAAACCCTTATCAGATATGTGATTTCCAAATATTTTTTCCAGTTTTTTCTCTTTTCAATTTTTGCTTCTCTGTCTTCGGTATTGCTTATTCATTCTTCTATCATTTCGAGTCTGCTGTTGTATGCCTCAAATGTGATTTTGACTTCATCTATTGTGTCTTTCATTCCCATGAACTCCGATACTTTTCTGTTCAGGATTTAAAATTCTTCTTTGCATTCGCTCAATGTCTTCTTGATGTCATTTATCTCTTTCACTATGTTGTCTTTCATCTCATTAATTTGATTTTGGAAATTTGTGCTCATCTCACTGATTAGTGCTCTCAAATTCTGCATCTCTTCTGGGACTTTGCTGTATTCCTTTTCTTGGGCCATGTCTTCTATTTTCTTAGTATGGCTCATAATTTTTTGCTGGTGTTTAGGCATCTGGTTAGGTTGTATTTTACTTAGATGCTCTATCTCTTTCTCTTTTATAGGGTTTTAGTGGCAGGAGGCTGTGAGTTACCACAGCTCTTTGATTTTTGGCTCAACCTTGATTGTTAGGATTGTTCTGCTGGTTGCTCAAAACTGGGCACTGGTCCCAGTAATTGGTTGTAGAGTCGTTTCCTAGGGCCTTGGCCAGGGAGGCTATAGAGGCCAGGAAAATCCTCTCCTATTTATTTTTAATTTTCTTATGTGCACGTCCTTGGTCTGCCAGGAGATGGCTTTCGTTGGTAGCTCTCAATTCAATGCCTGATCGGAGTGTATTTGTTGTGACACAGACCAGATCAATGTGATAGAGCTTCCTGTCTGGGGGCTAAGAGCCTTGTTTTTTTTTTTTTAAAGATTTTATTTATTTATTCATTTATCCCCCCCTTGCTGCTTGTGCTCGCTGGGTCAGCTAACCACGTCGTGCAGGCGGGCTTGCCTTCACCAGGAGGCCCCGGGAACCGAACCCGGGGCCTCCCATATGGTAAACGGGAGCCCTACTGATTGAGCCACAGCCGCTTCCCAAGAGCCTTGTAATTCAAACTTTCTGAGACTGTTCTCCAGTCTTCTCTGGTAGCCGCTCCCCCCTTTTCCCAGCTAGGAAATATTTCCACTCCCCTCTGAATCCTCAACAATCAGTCCCTGTTAGTAGAGGAGGAGATTTGGAGGTTTGTATATCTTTAGCCCCTTTCAGGCTCCAAGGCAAACAATGGCACAGCCCCACTCAGCCTGGAATGGCTCTCGGGAAAGGGCAGACCAAACCTGCGAGTCAAAAGCAGGGTCAGCCCCAGGCTTTCTCTCCCCTCTCCTGTGGAGTCCTCAACAACAATTAGTCCAAGCTAGAAGAGGGGGAGGTTGCAAGGGTCAGATTTCTCCAGTTCTTCCTAGGCTCCCAGGGCAAACCTCCATGTGGAAGGGTCCATGGGGCTCCGCAGCCCAGATTTGCGGGTCAGAACCTGAGTCAGCCTAAGGCTGTGTCCCTCTCTCTCCCCTTTCCAGGAGTGGTAGATCCCTGGAGCCCCCTTTGTCTGTAGTCGCAGGCCCAAGAATTCTGAAGAGTGTGGGGGAGGGTGCCGGCAGCAGCAGCCACTGCTGGTTCCAACTCACGGTTCTGTGGTTGCGATTTCCCTCTTTTCTCCCTCTCTCCTCTGGGTGGTGTGCAGCCTTCACTTGCTGTCCTAAACCCTAGAAGATCTTTTTCTGGGCTGTTTCAGCCTGTCCTCTAGCTAGTTTTCTGGAGAGGAGATTCCCGTGTCTTACTAGTCTGCCTTCTTCCTGGAAGTCCCTCAAGTCACTCAACATTTTTTTTTTTTAAAGGAGGTACCCAGGATTGAACCCAGGAGCTCATACATGAGATTCAGGTGCTCAATCACTGAGCTACATCCACTCCCCAGTGAGAATTGTTTTTTTCCATTTGTTTGATTTTTTTAGGAGGTACTAGGGATCAAACCCAGGACCTCATACATGGGAAGCAGGTGTTCAACCACTTGAGCTATACCCACTCCCCTCAACATATCTTTTCTGGGGAATTTAATCCAACTCCTCACCAAAGGGAAACTGTAGTTGTTTCTTGTGTCTCCTGTCCTGTCTTTGGCAAGTGATCCCTGATGAAGTACTTATCCATTACCTCCACGGACACCCAGGACAGGGCTATGAGATGGACCGTGGTCACCAGAGCTCCAAGCAATGGCCTCCCTCCCGGTCTCTAAGTTAAAATGAAAGATGAGAAGCAGCCCTGGTGAGCATTCACAATACCATGCCTTTCGAAGACCCTTGCACATATACTAACCCACTTAAAATTCACAACAAGCCAATTATGGTCCTTACAGAAAGGAGAGACCGGAACTCAGAGGTGGCAGCCATGCCGTGCCAAAGCTGAACCCCGGTGGCCTAGGTCCCAGAAGCAGCGGGGCAACACCTTCCCCCACACATGAGCCCGGGCCCTCTCCCCTGTGGGGCCAGGGGAAGCCAGCCGCTCAGCAACAGCTGAGTTGGTGCATTTTTTTTGCCCATGGGAACACACGCAGGAAGCCAAGGCTGTTTGCTCGTGGCGTTCCTCCTCAATTCAACTGCGTGCCCAGCTCTGCGGACTCCTAAAATAAGAGTCGGTGCCCTGTTCCTGTTCTGTCCTCAGAATCCTCCCTCAGCTCACTGGTAGTCTTACTCAGGCTTCTTCACCTTTTTTGTTCCATGGACCCTTTTGCCAATCAGGTGAAAACCACGGACCCCTTACTAAGTCCACACTATCCTGTGTATTGTTTAATAAATATATCACACACCAACATGTCCCCACAAGAATAATGTGGTTTTTTTTTGCATTTAAATTCAAGCTCATGCACCCCTTGTTAAGAACCCCTGGGGGAGCGGATGTGGCTCAAGCAGTTGAGCACCTGCCTCCCACCCAGGAGGTCCTGGGTTCAGTTCCTGGTGCCTCCTGAAAAAACAAAAACCAAAAACCAAACAACAAGCAAAACAAATGACAAAACCAACTCAGGGATGCCGATGTGGCTCAGTGCTTGAGTGCCAGCTTCCCATATATGCGGTCCTGGGTTCAATCTCTAGCCCCTCGTACCTCAAAAAACAAAAAACAAAACAAACAAAAAATAAAAATAAAAAAAAAAAGAAACTCTGGTCTTACTGGTGGCTATTCTGGGAGGTAATGTTAAGCTGCTAGGAAGCCTGTGCCATGAGTCTGGCTCTTTGTAGTATGTTTGAGAGTATCCAGTACAGTCTTTTCTACCCTAGCTTGGAGACTTTGTTGGAGATGCAATTTCTGGCTCTTGGCTTAAAATGGGTCTTTGGGCAAGCATGGCAGGAAGCAGAAACCACCTGTTGATAAGACCAGGGTCTGGTTCAACCATTACAGTCACCAGCAACACAGAAGGAAGAAGGAAAGTGTTTACCTCTCGTGGGGTTTAATCCAGGACTATTTCCTGATGATTCCCCCCAGAGGGTAAGAACCAGTGATAGACAGTGAGGGCATTAGCATAACTCCAGGTCTGTAATGTGTGTAAACTCAGAAATGTTTTTATTCATATAAAATTTTAATATTTTGTACATTTTCCGTATGCAAAAGCAACCTGGGACAGGTTAGGCTGCTCTTGTAGATTTTAGAGCTTGTTCGGCATTGTGGGCTGGGTAAACGGGTCAGCTCTTTAGGCTATGCTAATAAAAGTGTGGCGCTAATTGAAATGTGATGAACGCCATCATGCCTGCTATTTCTGGAGTGCCTTCTGCGTGCGAGCGCCCTGCTGTGTTGAGTGATAAGGTGAGAGAGCAAGCCTCTGGGGGCTCTTGGCTATCCAGGAAGCACCAAAGAGGAATTGGATGTAAAACCATGCGGAGAGTTTTTATTTCTGATTTTATTGTCTCATCTTGAGGAAGACCACATCAGTAGGGCTTGTCTGAAGCCAACAGACATTTGGTTGAGATAGAATCATTCGATCCTGAGGACAAGGAGGGGTTGCACACTTGGTGTCTTGGTTGTGTGAACTGCTATCACAAATACCACACAATGGGTTAGCTTAAGCAATGAGAATTTATCTGTGTATGGTTTTGAGGCCAGAAGAGGCCCCAAATCAAGATATTGGCAAGGCGGTTTTTGCCCCGAAGACTCTAGGGTTTGGATGCTGGCTGCCGGGAATCCTTGGTGTTTGTTGCCTTGTGTCTCCCATGGCGATGTCCTCTCCTTTTTTGCTTCTGTGACTTCTGGGTCCTCTTTATAAGGTCTCTGGTAATCGGGATTAAGACCCACCCTCATTCAGTTGGGCCACACCTTAGCTAAAGCTAACATCTTCAAGAGGTCCTATTTGCAAGGGGGTCACACCCACAGGAATGCAGATTAAGATTAAGAACATGTTTATTCTGGGGTATGTAACTCAATCAGCTACACGTGGTGACCTTATTAACCAGAGTGACAATAAGATAGTCTAATATATGTGTAACAGAAGATTCCATTTTTATATGGGACTTTAGTTCTTTCAAAAGTGAGACACCGGACCCTTCTTCCCTCAACCTCAATAGAATAGCCAAAGAGGTTTATGCCCTGTCAGGCAGGGACTACTACCCTAACCAGTTGGAAGTAACTACAGAAGAATGATCATCGCCCCTCAGCACCCCCTTAAGAATAAGGGCACGAACTCTCTGAGGGGGCAGTCAAGGTAGGTTAGTACTGGATAATGGAGGAGAAGCACCCACAACATGGCTGACAGACAACATGGCCGGCAACCACATGGTCAGCAGACAACATGGCTGCTGAGTTTACTTTGAGGGACCTTGAGTTTAACCTTGAGGTCCCAGTTTCACTTTCTGGGACCTCCCCTTGGCCCTGGACATTCCAAAAAGACCTCACCATTGGTCCCCACCATAGGTGGGTAACCAATAACCACTGGGGCCCATCACCTTATCATTAGCAAGGGGGGTGAAATAATTAACAGTTTAAAAGGTAATCACATACTGTGGTCTATGCTTGGTGGCAAGGCCCCAGGATGTGTATATCCATTGAGGGTGATGAGCCACACTGATGAAGGATGTTTGTGTGGGATTTTGTGGGAGGTGTGGGAGGTGGGGAACATGGGAATCCCTGTAATTTCTGTTTAATATTTAGGTAATCTAAACACCTTTTAAAATATATATATAAAGGGAAGCGGCTGTGGCTCAATCAGTAGGGCTCCCGTTTACCATATGGGAGGCCCCGGGTTCGGTTCCCGGGGCCTCCTGGTGGGGGCAGGCCCGCCCGAACGGCTTGGTTGGCTGACCCGGTGAGCACGAGCAGCAAGGGGGGGGATAAATGAATAAATAAAT
>JAKSZT010054380.1:3366809-3383117 GCA_026826555.1 Tolypeutes matacus
TATATATATATATATATATATATATATATATATATATATATATAAATAAAAGGTAATCACATGAGGCAGAGCCTGCTCTCTGCCTAGAGGGGCCCGCACCAAATCTTGGTGTGTATTTCCATCTTTCTCTCCCATTTCTGAGCAAGCTCTGTTCTTTCCCCCATTTCCCAAATAAATTATTTTTACTGGCCTTAATTGTTTATTGTATTAGTTAACCAAAGGGGTGCTGATGCAAAGTGCCAGAATTCTATTGGCTTTTATTAAGAGTATTTATTTGGGGTAGAAGAATACAGTCATAAGGCCCTAAAGAGTCCAACTCAAGGTACCATAAGAGGTACTTTCTTACCTAAAGTAATTTGCCACATGTTGAAGCAAGATGGTGGACGATGTCTATGAGGGTTCAGCCTTCCTTCTTCTTCTGAAGGCTCCATGGTCCCAGGCTCTTCCAGTCTCAGCTGTAGGCTAGCATAAGGCTCATCTCTCTCCCCGGGGCCTCTGCCATATCTAATGAGCTATCTCTCTTCCTCTGTGTTCTTCTTCTCTTCATGTCTACTTCTGTGTGAGTCTGTTTAATCAGCCCACCAAGGGGGTGGGAACTCAACACTGAGTTGCCCTCTAATGACGTGGTTGAATCAAAGCCCTAATCTTAACATAATTTAATCAGACATCTCAGCTGAATTTTTTTTTTTTTTTTTTTTTTTTTTTACCGGGAGGTCCCGGGGATCAAACCCAGGTCCCTCCATATGGCAGACGGACGCCCAACCATTTGAGCCACATCCGCTCCCTCAGTTGAATTTAATACAACCAAAGGGTTATCTTGCCCAGAGGAACCATCCAGTTTACAAACATAATCAATATATCTTTTTGGAATTCCTAAATAATATCAAACTGCCACATTTATTTTATTTTTTGTTTTTTACTTTTTAAAAATATTTATCTCTCCCCACCCCCTCATTGTTTGCACTTGCTATGTCTGTTCATCTTCTTTGTTTCTTTTAGGAGGCACCGGGAACCAAACCTGGGACCTCTGATGTGGGAGGGAGGCACCTAATTGCTTGAGACACCTCCACTCTCTGCTTTTGTTGTGTCTCTCATTATGTTTTTCCTCTTGTGTCACTTGTTGTGTTATCTTGTTACATCAGCTCACCACACCTGCCTGTTGTGCCAACTCGCTGTCCTGCTCATCCCCTTTAGGAGGCACTGGTAACCTCTGTTCCCTGCTTTGTTGTGTCTCTCATTATGTTTTTCTTCTTGTGTCTCTTGTTGCATCTTCTTGTTGTGTCAGTTTGTCGCGCCAGCCTGTCATGCCAGCTCACTGTCTTCTTTAGGAGGCACTGGGAACTGAACCATGGACCTCCTCCGTGGTAGGTGGGAGCCGAATCACTTGAGCCTCATCTGCTTCCCACTACATTTATTTTATTTTATTTTATTTATTTATTTATTTTTTAAAGATTTTATTTATTTATTCATTTATCCCCCCCCTGCTGCTCGTGCTCGCTGGGCCAGCCAACCGCGCCGTGCGGGCGGGCCTGCCCCCACCAGGAGGCCCCGGGAACCGAACCTGGGGCCTCCCACATGGTAAACGGGCGCCCTACTGATTGAGCCACAGCCGCCTCCCCCATTTATTTTAAAGATAATGGAAGACCATTACAAAACTCAGCACAAGGTCATGAGAGATAAACAGTCTCCCAAGTAATACTAGTCTGATCAAAATAAGGCCCTCTGCTATACAGGCAGATTAAACAGAGTAAAGAATAACTTTTTACCACATTTTCTTCAAGAGCAGCTCAAATCTTCCAAGACTTTTTTTTTAGGAGGTACTGGGGATTGAACCTGGGAAGCAGGCACTCAAACCACTGAGCTACACCTCCTCCCCCAAGATCAGTTTTGATCTGCCAGCCCTTTCTTTATCATGCAGATGCTTGTGCTTATGTTTAATATGCCTTTATGTGTGTGTTTAAACATACATAAGTATACATAAGTCAGATGTTATTACTCAAAAATTTCAACCTAAGCTACAAAATATACCATATACTCATTTTAATTGGAGCTTTCAAAAAGCAAATGATTTTGAGGCCAGAAGAAGTTCAAAATCAAGATATGGGCAAGGCTGGCTTTCTCCGGGGCTCTGTAGCCTCCTGGTGCTGGCTGCCGCCATCCCTGGGCTTCCTTGGCTTGTTTCTCTGCCTCCATCACATGACAACATTCTCTCTTTTCCATCTGCTCTTCTGGTTTCCACTGACTTCTGGCTTCTTCCTGGGTGGGCTTCTCTGACTTCCAGCTTCCAGTTTCTTCTCTTTATAAAGCCTCATTCAGTCGGGCCACAGCTAAAAATGACATCTTCAAGACGCCTTATTTACGGTGGGGTCACCCCTCAGGAAAGTGGATAAAGATTAGGAACATGTGTTTGTTGGGGGTACAGAATTCAACCTTCCACACTTGCCCAACACATAAAGGGTGAGGTGCCTAGTGGGGGGTGCAGTGGGTCCTCCACCTGACTGTGCCCATCTAAGGAGCAGCAGGGGCCTGGTCCTGGTGGTGTGAGTTTGGGAGCCATCCTTGGTAGACAGTGTTTGCAGCCATAGAATATGGATTCCCTAATCACTGAGCTATAGACCGATAGGTCCTTATTCCATTAGCTCATAAATGGTCAAAATATGCATATCAATAAAGCCCATTCCATGTTCTTGTGGATATTTTTGTAGGTGTATGTGACAGTTTGATATTATTGATGAATTCCAAAAAGAAATACTGATTATGTTTGTAAACTGGTCGGTTCCTCTGGCCTCGTGATGCCCTTTGATTGTATTAAATTCAGAGGTTTCACTTTTACTTGATTAAATTAATATTAGGGCTTTGATTCAGCCACATCAGTAGGATGTTGAGTCCCTGCCCCCTTGGTGGGTGGACACTCACACAGAAAATGACATGGCAGAGAAGAGAGCTGAGTTTTGATGCTGGAGCCCCAGGGAGAGAGCCGACAGTTTACAGCTGGCCTTGTGGAGAGAGCAGAGTAGCTGAGCCCGGAAATAGGCGATCCCCGGGAAGAGAGACAAGTCTTATGCCAGCCTACAGCTGAGCTCAGAAGCAGCTGGGACCATGGAGCCTTAAGAGGAAGAGGAAGCCTGAACCCTTGTAGAGACCAGCAGCCATCTTACTCCAACATGTGACAACAGACTTTGGTGAGGGAAGTAACTTACTCTTACTTTTTTTTTTTTTTTTTTTTTACCAGGAGGTACCGGGGATCAAACCCTGGTCTCTCCATATGGTAGACGGACGCCGAACCTCTCGAGCCACATCCGTTTCCCAGTAACTTACTCCTTATGGCATTGTTACTATAAGCTTCTACCCCAAATAAAAACCCTTTATAAAAGCCAACAGATTTCTCATACTTTGCATCAGCACCCCTTTGGCTGATGATACAGTGCATTTTCCTAACACCAGGACCAATCTATTATTAAAATGTGAGGGAGGGTGCCTAGATGTGGCTTGGGAGTGGGAGGCCACCATCTACCTATGATCGGTTTCATTAGCTAGAGAATCTAGAACTGGCCACGAATAGTCTCTTGCCTGAACGGATGTCCCTAGGGCCAGCTTCACACAGAACTCCATGCTCTGAAGGGCCTGTGCTTGGTTTTAAGCTCTGTGGTCACCTTTTTGAAATTTTTATTGTACCTTTGAATTGGTGTATTGTAAGTGAAGCCTGACGGCACAGCAGAGCATGTGCCTGAGTAGAGGATGCAAGAAATAAGCCTTGATTCCTTGCCCCACCACACATATAGCGTCTGCGATGTCCCGTGAGCATGGAATACCCGTGGACCCTCAATGAGTGGGAGTTCAGTGAGACCCAGAGGGAGGACAAGGCATCATCTTATGTCCATGATTGAGGAAGGGCGGGGGTGCTGACGGCCCTGAGGGTCCACTCTTTCTGTTTCCAGAATTTGCTGAGCTGTGGTCTTCCAAGAAACGCCATCAGCCAAGGAGCCCTTGCAGGTCCCTTCTCACGCAAGTTACTTCCCTGTATCACCCAACCACTTGCTTTTTTTTTTTTTTTTTAATTGTTTTTTTAAAGAAGATTTAGATCACATGAAGGTTACATAAAATATATAGGGGATTCCCGTATGCCCCATCCCTCCCCCTCCCCCACTTGCCCACATTAGCAACATCCTTCATTAGTGTGGTACATTTGTTACAATTGATGAACACATATTGAAGCATTGCTGCTAACCTTGGACTAGTTTACATTAGAGTTTACACTCTGTCCCGCACAATTTTGTAGGTTATAAAGATGACGAAGGAATAAAGGGGAAGAAAGGGTGACCCTGAGTCCCTTCCTTGTTGGTCCTTCTTACTCACCAGTAAGCTAAGGCACAGAGCATGGGCAAGGTGTGCATTTCAAGACGTGCAGTAAGAACGACTGAGTCAGTTTTGTGCAGTGTTCCCACTGGTATGGTGAGAACAGATTACACCTGCACGTACGCGCTACCAAACAAGTTGTACAGTGTTGGTGGTTCTGCACACAGTTTAAATGCTCTTAAAACTGGCAATGAGCAACATAAAGATGAATGCTAAAATTCAGGCTAATTTAAAATTTTAATTTTTATTTACTTAGAACATTAAGTAGCAAATCACAAAAACCAAACACCGTGGCAAGGTGAGAGTGGGACTTGAAGAAAGGAAAAAGCAGTGATTTCCCAGCACCGTCTGCCCAGGATCTGCCCCTGCTGTGTTTACTCCTCAGTGCCTTTTCCAGGGGCTTTGCTTCCCTCTCCCTGCCCCTACCCCGCACTCCTGCATTATTACTCCCTGATTTTATTCTCCACAGACGCTGGACCTCACTGGGCCTTGGGAGGTGAGGAGAGGCCACCGCCCGTCGACCCTAACATGCACGTGCTCACAGCTCCACTCCTCAGGAAGCAGGACGCCCCTCTCCTCTCCGCAGACGGCATGGTCACTTTCTGTTGGCTCAGAGGCTCCCCTGCGGCCCACCTCGCTTCCTGCCTGCGAGCAAACACCGTGGTCCCTCCTGAGGGCCTGACTGGGCGGCCACAGCCCTTCAGTGTTTCCCAGAAACCACGAAACCACCAACGGGGCATTCAGGGAAGTAACAGGCTTCCCGGGTGGCTTGTGAAACGTTCTGCTGACACCTTCTGGTGAGATCAAGGAAACGCCAGCGTCAAACCTTGGGGAATGGGGGTCAGTGGCGTGGAAGAGAATCTGGAAAAAGAGTGGGGTGTTAGGGTTAGAAATGCCACGTCACTCACGCTCCTTCCAGCACAGAGGACGGCATCGAGGGAAAAACTGAGACATTCACCCAGAGACAAGAGTGAAAATCTCTCCCTCCTTCCTCTCCCACTCCCGGTCTCTCTGTTTCTTTCCTCATTGTCTCTTTCTGTGTGTGTGTCTCTCTCTGTCCCTGTCTGTCACTGTCTCTCTCTTTCTGACCCTCACACACAAGCTCTCAAGACCACATTGATATTATGGAGATAAACATATCCCTACAGATCGGGACCTGGGAGAACCCCCAGGGACCCACCCTCAATGCACTAAGACCCAGCAGATTCTTTGGAATGTGGCTTTTTCTTGGCTTCGGACCAAATCAAGTCCTTTACAGTTACATTTGACTACATCCTAATTGCACAAAGAATACATGAACGTGTTCTGCTGTTTAAGAGATGGCCAACTATACGACTATACGGATATGGCTGAAGTCCTCCAAGCCCATGACCCTCTCCAGAGGGCCCACTGCTAGCTGTTTGGGCAGCATGTCCCCGGGACACTGTCTGCTTCGGCATGATTCGCCTTTCACCTCTGAGTTGACACAAATGGTTAACATAAACGGGCATTCTGTGAATGCTTCTGCAATGTTTTTTTTTTTTTTTTTAAAGATTTTTATTTATTTATTCATTTATCCCCCCTTTGCTGCTTGTGCTCGCTGGGTCAGCCAACCACGCCGTGCGGGCGGGCCCGCCCTCACCAGGAGGCCCCGGGAACCGAACCCGGGGCCCCCATATGGCAAACGGGAGCCCTACTGATTGAGCCACAGCCGCTTCCCTGCAATGTTCTTTCTCCATTTAATGTAATCTTGGGAGCACTTTCCATATTATTGCAGCTAGGACTACCTAATACCTAAAACGCTGGAAAGTGGCCATTTACTTACCCTTTTCCATGTTGATAGACGTTTGGGTTCATTTTACTTTACTTTTATTACTATTATAAGTAATACCAAATAAGTCCTGTTTATGCCTATATGTAGAAGTGGGATTTTTGCTCTCAGGGATTGCACATATAAATTTTAATAGATATGACCAAATTGCCCTCCAGAAATGCTGGACAATTTATACTTTCCATTAATCCTTAATTTTGTCAGTCTTTACAGGTTTTGTCAAACTGATGAGTGAAAAATGTATCTTAATCTTTAGATTGAACAGTTTTTCATGTCCCTTAGCTGTTTGCATGTCCTATGTATTTTTTTAGGAGGTACCAGGGATTGAACCTGGGACTTCATACATGGGAAGCAGGTGCTCAACCTCTGAGCTACATCTGCTCCCTGCCCCCCTGCCTTTTTTAAAAAAACATGTCCTCTTCTTTGACTCACCTATACATATCATCCCACCTTTGTCTTGAATTTTCCTTCTGGATGCATCTGAGACTTTGAAACATTTTCTTTTTCTGTTGTAGATGTGCCATATGTTATGTCCACAATGGCACTTGTCTCATATGTTATGTCCACAATGGCACTTTACGTTTGTATTTAGAGTTCTTTTATGGTAGAAAGATTTTGGCTTTTAATTTGATGTAGTCAAATTTATTAATCCTTTTTTATAGATTTTGCAATTTTGTCTTAAGAATGACTCTCCTACTTCAATATATATTCTTTTATATCTTCTTCAAATAATTTTATAATTTGGCTGGGATACTTGGGTAAATATATCACCTGGATTTGTTTTAGTATTGTGTGGCTGTCTATCTTTATTGTCTTATAAACATATAGTCACTCACCCCAGTACCATTGTTTGAATAGCCCCTATATATATATTTTTTTTTTTTTTTTGAGTTAGGCCAGTAAAAAGAATTTAATGAGAACTGGAAGAAAAGAACAGAGTTTATTGAGAAATAGGAGAAAAGAACAGGATTATGCACTGAGATATTGATGCTGGCTCCTCTGGGCAGAGAGAGCCAGTCCATGTTTCTATACTCTTTGAGTTTATGTAGCAAATTCCTAAATGCATGGGTCGGTTTCTGGACACTATTCTCTTTTTTTTTTTTTTTTAAAGATTTTCTTTATTTATTCATTTATCCCCCCCTTGCTGCTTGTGCTCGCTGGGTCAGCTAACCACGCCGTGCGGGCGGGCTTGCCTTCACCAGGAGGCCCCGGGAACCGAACCCGGGGCCTCCCATATGGTAAACGGGAGCCCTACTGATTGAGCCACAGCCGCTTCCCTGGACACTATTCTCTTTCAAAGATCTGTACAACAATTCTATATTTGTATCCCTACATGTTCTTTCAATATAATAGTTTATTAAATGTTTTACATGTCATAGAGCATTCTGTCCTTATTACTTTGCTTTTTCATGCCTGTCTTGATTATTTTTACACATTTCCCCATTCGAATAATTTTTAGGATGCTGAATTTAAAAGCTATGCTAATTTAGGGGGAGACTGACATTTGTACCACATTTAATCTTCCCATCAAAGAACGCAGTGTATCTATTTATTCATTGCAATTTTTAATTAAAAATGCATTTATCGACACTGAACGTTATAATTTTCTTGGCCTGCACATTTTTGTTGTGTTTGCCCCTTGCTGTGTTATAACAATGTGGCTGTGAGGAAGGGCATTTTTCCTATCATAAGTTATAATGCTTCATCACTAATGAATAGAGGGGCTTGGCATGGATGGGCAGGTCGGGACACCTCCGTGAATTTGTTTTAATCATTCTAATTGTGTTAGAGTCTCTTCAATATTCTAGGTGAAAAAACCACATTGTCCGAAAAAATGAGATTATATTTTAGTATAAACCTTGTACCATCTTTTCCATTTCCTCTCCTGAGTTATTAGTGTAGTGGGGTTTTCTCACTCAATTTTTTTTTAAAGATTTATTTTTATTTATTTCTTCCTACCCCCTTGTTGTTTTTCACTTGCTGAGTCTGTCTTCCTTGTTTTTTTAGGAGGCACCAGGAGCTGAGCCTGGGACCTCCAATGTGGGAGGGAGGTGTCTAATTGCTTGAACTACTTCCGCTCCCTGTTTTATTGCGTCTCTCATTCTGTTTTTCCTCCCCACGTCATCTTATTGCGGCAACTCCCGCGCCTGTCTGTCGCTGCAGCTCGCTGTCTTCTTTAGGAGGCACAGGGATCTGAACCAGTGACCTCCCACATGGTAGGCGGGAGCCCAGTTGCCTGAGCCACATCTGCTTCCCTCACTCATTTTGATAATTTACATTTTCCTAAAAATAGCTCTATGGTTTCAAGCCTTTTGTTGATCATATTGTTCTTCTTTGATTTATTTAATTTCCTTTGTCCCCTTTCCTCTTTCCTGGTATTGTCAGTTGGTATTTTTTCCTCTTTCTCCTGCTCTGGCCAGCCTCTCCTACCCAAGTTGCAAAAATGCACGTGGCCGTCCTAAGCCTCGGTGGGGATTTGCCCAAATCCAAAGCATTGGTAGATCCCAAGGACCTGCTTTTGGTTTTGCGGATTAGCTGTGTGGTTTATCCCTTCTGTATATTTGATTTCTATTTTATTACTTTATTTTCTTCTTTATCAATCACTTCATTCAACTTTCTGGGATTTATTTTGAAATTGGTGTTCCGCTTTCAAATGAAGATAACAGTCCATTTATTTCCAATCTTCCTTTTTCTCTAACAAATGCATATAAGGCTCTGAATTTCCTTTGGATACTGCTTAGGAAATATTTCACAAGTTTGAAAACTGGTGTACTCTGGCATCCTTTTCTCACTGGTTGGTAATTACTGTCTGGATGTTCTTTTTAATCCGAGTTATTTTATTTTATTTTATTTATTTATTTATTTTTAAAGATTTTATTTATTTATTCATTTATCCCCCCCTTGCTGCCTGTGCTCGCTGGGTCAGCCAACCACGCCGTGCGGGCGGGCCTGCCCCCACCAGGAGGCCCCGGGAACCGAACCCAGGGCCTCCCATATGGTAAACGGGAGCCCCACTGATTGAGCCACAGCCGCTTCCCATTCCGAGTTATTTTAAAGTGTGCTTTGTAATTTGACGGGTCATTGCTGTCTAAGTTCATTATATTTCCAGTGAATATGGTCTGCATGAATTTTGCCTTTTGGACTTAATAAAGAAATACTTAGGTTACTTCTCAGGGAAATATTTTTTTATTTTAAAATATTAATTCCATTGCTGGTAGAAAGATTTTAACTGAGTTATTCAAATTCTTTGTAATCTAATACATGCATATTTACCATTTGGTCTGTTGATTTCTCATGAAATGTATAAAAATTCCCTCTATAAGGATAGATATGTCAACATTTCTTAATGTTTCTCACTTGTGTATTTCCTTTGTGAATTTCCAAGCTATATTGTGAAGCATGTAAACGTTCATGGCTGTTACTTTCTTAGTGGATTGTATATATAAAAAATATCAATAATCAATCTCTCTCTCTTTTTTCTTTTTTTTTAAATTAATGTTTAGATTAGAACCTTGCTTTATTTAAATGTGCTTCTCATGCCACAAAACACAACTCTTCGAAGTCAACCAAGTATGTAACATTAATATGCTTCCTTAAATATAAACAACACATAGCCATAGCTTCTAAATTCCAAAGCAGACTCAGTGCCTTATGATAAACTTACATAATGACACATAGCCATAGCTTCTAAATTCCTACAAGGCAGTTTCAATGCCCAAAAGAGCACAACATCATGATTGTGGCATCAAATCCCTTCTTAAATTCAAATTTAAGAAAAAGAAAAAGTGTTATCAGACTACCAAAACTCAGCAAGATTCTGTTTTTTAATATATCTACTTCTCAACTCTAAACTTGTTTCTTAACCATGGGGAGTTTTTTTTTATTTTTATTTTTTTTATCGGGAGGTACCGGGGATCGAACCCCGGTCTCTCCATATGGTAGACGGACGCCGAACCTCTTGAGCCACATCCGTTTCCCCCATGGGGAGTTTTTAAGAATACCAATGCCTGGGGCTCTACCTCAAACCAATTAAGTCAGAATCTCTGTGGGGCATCTACTTTTTTTTTTAAAGCATCCCCAGCAATTCTAATATCAGCTAGAGTTGGGAACCACTGCCCTAACAGAAACTCTTATGGGGCAAAAAATAATAATTGAAAATAAAAAAACCTCAGCACAGGAAAAATTCAAGAACATGGAGAATAAGTTTAAAATGAAAGGGCTCACCCTTTGCCTTCTAACTTGTTTTACCTCTTGAAAGGTCCAAAGATTACTAATATTAGATTGTATGTCATAGCCATATCAATTAAACAGTTAAGAAAAAACATAAAATAAGACCTGGAAAGCTTTGTTACTCATCTAGAATTACTTGGTCTAACAGTATTTGCAATAGGGGAAGACTGTCGTGTTCCAGAGTAACCAATGCAGAACCATGGGGCATCGCAGGGAGAGAGGGAGTAGCTGTGTTCCAGTAGTAACCAGAGTAACAGGAAAGAAAAGGTTTGTCCTTTCTTGTATAAACAAGCACTCATGCTCTAAAGTATAATTTAATTTAAGCCTATTAATTCCTTTCCACCTTAAATCTCAAAGATAAAGTAATATTAAAAAAAAAAAAAAAAAAAACGGGGTAGAAGAGAAGCTGGCCTTCAAGGAGAATCTGTGTCCAAGTTTTTACTGATGCAACAATCCTTTAAGCCTGGATCTAATCAAAAAACGAATCATGAAAATATAAGAAGAAAAAGTTTATTTTAAACAGGTTCAGTGGTATGTATGCTACAGCAAAAGCTGACCGTAGCAAACAGTTTCATTTCAAACCTGCACTGATATATAAATTAGGTATTATTTGGGAATGATTAATTTCTGCTAAAATGTAGATTAAATCCAACATGATGCCAATTTTTACTTTTTTTGTAGACCCTATTTAAGTACTAGAGGTTAAATTTTCATCACCAAATAATGAGAATAACCTTACAGCTACTACTGAAGTAATGAGCTGTGAAATTAATTCCCCAGTATTGCTCTGAAAATATACCCCAAGGCTCTTAAGAGAAATTCTGACTTGATCCAAATGTATTTAACTGGGACTCTTCAGTCATCATCTACTGTTGGCTTGATTGTCACTCCTCTTCTTATCTGGCCCCAACCAATTAACCGCCAGTGTTTCTCAACTCTTCGGCTAAGGGCTATTTTTTCTCCTACTTCTGTGCACACAGGATTAGTCAAAACAATTTTGCCCAAATCAGCCTTGACTGCACTAACTCTTCCTCCAGTCGACAGGGATCCTATGTTCACCATGAGCACTTCATTCTTAGACAGTTTTTGCACCTTTGCTGCTTTCTTATCTCCTTCAGTGCGGACACCTAGAAGCCGTCTAAGTAGGAAATAGGAAATTTCCAATTCTGTGAAGATCTCAGGTAGGGCTCCAACTGCACCAAGCACCTGTCCCACCATTCGATCAGCCCGGCACAAAGTGGGGTCAATTTTTGTTCCAACTCCAATAAGACCCCCTGGAGCAGCATACTGAAGATCATTACGTTCTGCAAAAAGTGATACAATTTTGGAAAAGATTGGTTTACACATGAGTTTTTCTTTACTATCTTTGGAAACAATACCAGGTCTGACTTCTATCTCCTGGCCCACCTTTAATACTCCTTTTAGAATACTGCCACCAGCTACACCGCCCTTGAGGTCATCAACTTCACAGCCAGGTTTGTTGACATCAAAGGACCTAATAACAATAAGTCGGGGTTCTGAAGTAAAGTCTCTTGGGGGCACTGGAATTTTCTTTACTATGTACTCACAGACAACTTCAATATTGTATTTCAGCTGAGCAGAAATTGGAATAATAGGAGCGCCTTCTGCTACTGTACCTTGTACAAATGCAAGGATCTGTTCATATTGTTCTTTAGCCTGACTTTCTTTTACCAAATCAATTTTATTTTGTAGAATCAAAATATGCTTCAGCTTCATGATTTCTATAGCAGCCAGGTGTTCAGAAGTCTGAGGTTGAGGACAAGATTCATTACCAGCTATTAACAGAAGAGCTGCATCCATCACTGCTGCACTGTTCAACATAGTAGCCATCAAAATATCATGGCCAGGACAGTCAACAAAGGAAACATGTCTGACTAATTTGAAGTTCCCTTTGGTGCCTGGGATGTCTGTAGGAAACTCATCAGGTGTACTACTTCCACAGGATCTGTAACACTCTGGCCGAGGACAACTTGGGTCATCAAGTTTATAAATCTTGGCATTAGCATATCCAAGCTTGATAGTAATATTTCTTTCTAATTCATTTTTGAACCTGACAGTATGAACTCCAGAAATAGCTTTTACAACTGTAGATTTTCCATGAGCTACATGACCAATTGTACCTATATTAATTGTGGCTTGTCTGCTGATACCTTCTTGCGAAAGTGGCGTCAACTTGGTAACATCCTTGTTTTACCGATTCCCATAATTTAATAAGGCGAGGTGGGCTCGGAGTTCGCATCCGCCTGTGACGGGACTTGGCCGGGAGGAGGCAGCGTGTTGAGCCAGCCACGCTCACGGCGCCGTGCGTCCCCTGGGGGGGCGGCGGGGAGGGCGCCCTCTCGCGGAATTTTTTCTCTTTTTTCTTGAATTGTAGTTTGTTTGGTATTAACATTTTATTTTTCATTGGAGAAGTTGTGAGCTTACAAAACAATCACATATAATGCACAGAATTCCCATACATCACCCCTCTACCAACACCTTACATTATTGTGGAACATTTGTTACAGACCATGAAAGAACATAATCAGACTATTACCACTAACTATGGTCCATAGCTTACATTTGGTATATTTTTCCGTATGCCTCCCCATTATTAACACCATGTATGAGTATTGTCTATTTGTTATAGTACATGAGCGAACACTCTCATATTTGTACTGTTAACCAAAGTCCATCTTCCACCACATGGTTCATGGTGTCATACTGTCCTGTGCCTTGTGCAATCTATCCAAAGTGTACACTCAGTTGCTCTCACTTTCATCACAGAGTTGTGCAGTCATAGCCTTAGTAAATTTTTGAACGTTTTCCTTAGTCCGAAAGGAAAACTCCCGTATTCCCCTATAACTGACCCTTAGCATTGATATAGTATGGCATTGCCATTTTTATACCTGATTGTTTTTGTTAAAATTCACCTGGCGTATTGTTCAGCATCCCTTGTGTGTATGTTTGTGTGTGTGCATGCATGTTATTTTCTTTTAATTGTTGTCTCATGTCAACAGAATATCATTGGATCTTTTTCTTTTCTTTCTTTTTTTTTTTTTTTGCTTTGCCCAATCTGCAATGTCTTGTGTTTTCATGGCTCATGTGTTATGGCTGAGGACATGCTTAGCTTGATTCCTGCTCATCCATTTCGTGCTTTCTGCTTTCCGCCCAGTTTTGTTGGCTCCACATCTCCCTTTCCCTGTCTTTTGTTAGACTGATCAAGTTTCCTTTGCTTATTTCATTCTTTGATGGCTATTTTAAGGCACAAGAGAATAATGCAACCCTTAAATTGTAATCTGCTGGTGTAACCTTTCAACTTTTAACATAAAGTGAAACATACTTTTCTACTGGTGCCTGAGATAGATTGAATTAAGTATCCTGGGTGGGGGGAGGTGGTACGAAGACTTTTTTTTTTAAAGATTTATTTTTTTTATTTATCCCTCCCCCCACCCCCCGTTGTTTGCGTACCGTCTGCTCTCTGTGTTCATTCACTGTCTGCTCATCTTCTCTTTACCAGGAACCAAACCTGGGACCTCCTCCCATGTGGGAGAGAGGCGCTCAATCACTTGAGCCACCTCAGCTCCCTGCTTTATTGTGACTCTATATGTCTTTCCTCTTTTTTTTTTTTTTTTTAATTTTTTTAAAGATTTATTTATTTACTTTATCCATTTTAAACCCCCCCTTCCCCATTTGCTGTTTTTGTGTCCATTCGCTGGGCAATTCTCTGTGTCTGTTTCCTGCCATCTCTTCTCATCCTCCTCCTCCAGTCTTCACCAGGATTCGATCCTGGAGACCTCCGATGTAGGAAAGAGGTATTCTGCCACCTGCGCCACCTCAGCTCCTGGCTTCTGGAGCTTTCGGAGCATCTAGTCTTGTCTCTCTCCTGTTACGTCATCATCCTGCTGCATGGCTCTCGGGGCTGACAGCTCAGCGGCACACAGAGCCTGGCAGCCCATGCGCCTTCGGAGGTCCCGGGGATCGAACCCAGGTCCCTCCATATGGCAGACGGACGCCCAACCATTTGAGCACATCCGCCCCCTGTCTTTCCTCTTTGTATCTACTTGTTGTGTCATTTTGCTGCACCTGCCCATTGCACCAGCTCACTATCTTAGTCATCTTCTCCAGGAAAAACCAGGAACCGAACCCTGGACCTCCCATGTGGTAGGCGGGAGCTCAATCACTCGAGCCACATCCGCTTCCCCGGAAACATATTCTTTTTTTTCTTTTTAAGATTTATTTTATTTATTTATTCCCTGCCCCCTCCCTCCGCCATTGTTTTGCACTCGCTGCCTGCTCTCCATGTGTTCTTCTGTGTCTGCTTGTCTTCTCTTTAGGTGATACTGGGAACTGACCCTGGGACCTTCCGGAGTGGGAGAGAGGTGCTCAGTCTCTTGCGCCACCTCAGCTCTCTGGTCTGCTGCATCTCTTATTGTTTCTCCTCTGTGTCTCTTTTTGTTGCATCATCTTACTGTGCCAGCTCTCTGCGTGGACCAGTATTCCGCATGGGCCAGCTTACCTTTCACCAGGAGACCCCGAGAATTGAACTCTGACCTCCTATATGGTAGATGGGAGCCTAATCGCTTGAGCCACATCTGTTTCCCCGGAAACATATTCTTAATCCTAGTCCATTCCTGTAGGTGTGAACAAGACTGTCTGAAGGTACTATTTTTAGTTACAATGTGGTCCAACTGAATGAAGTTGGGCCTTCATCCAGATTTCTAGAGGCTTTACGAAGGGAAAGCCATGTGGAGGAGAAGAAAATCAACGGAACCCGGAAGAGAAAGGAGAAGACATTGCCATATGATGGCAAAACCAAGGAACTCCAGGATTCCCGGCCAGCCAGAAGGCTACTGACCCTGGAAGGAAGCAAGCCATCCAGCCTCTGATAAATTCCTGGTGTAGTATTTGTGATAGCTGGGATACCAAGAGTGCCTAATCTTGATCTTTACTTCTATCCTCTTCCTAAACAAAACAAAATCCTCAGCATGGCATTCTTTCTCTCTGCCCCTTCCATTATCTCCCATGAAATTATGAGCTAGTATTTTTGTTCCGGGTCATTATTATATATTTAGTATAACCTCCACTTATTTCATGTTAACACTATTGGTTTCCTTTTCATCATAGTGTCTTGTATTATTTTTTCTTCCTCCTGTTTTTATATTCTGCCTGAAAATATCTTTTCATAGTTCTTTCACATAGAGCCTGTGAGGTCTAAAACTTATGAGAGCTTGCATGTCTGAAAATTTTTTCTATTACTCTTTAAATGAATGCTTCCCTGTGAATAGAATAGAAATCTATATTTAATTATTCTCACTTAGAATTTTGAAGCTATTGTTCCCTATAGGTGGAAGAAGAGAAGGCTTATGAACATTTCTTTCCTGTTCTTTTGGATGAAATCTTTTTTTTTTTAATCTCTCATAGTTTTCAGGCATCTCTATTTCTGGAAGTTTGAAATTTCAGAGCTATCTCTAAGTCTGTGTGTGTGCACGTGTGTGATTAAATTATTATATTACTTATAATATATGTATATGTAACTTTGTATAGGTCCTGCACATACCCCAATAATGAGGTATAATTTGCATGCCATAAAATTGACTCCTTTTAAGGGCACAAGTCAATGATTTTCAGTAAATTGCAGAATTATGTAAACATTTTTTTTTTAACCCAGGACCTCGTATATAAGGAGCAGGCGCTCAAGTGAGCTATATCCACTGCCCAATGAGTGTTGGCTTTTTTGTTTGTTTTGTTTTTAGGATGTACCAGGGGATCAAACCCAGGACCTCATAAATGGGAAGCAGATGCTCAGCCACTTGAGCTGCATCTGCTCCCCTGCAATCTAATTCTTTTTTTAAAAAATCCCCCCCACCCCAGATGGTTCCCTTGTCTGTCTGTCTGTCTGCTCATCTTCT
>JAKSZT010054380.1:3383217-3423270 GCA_026826555.1 Tolypeutes matacus
TCCTGCATATTAAACCCTTATCAGATATGTGATTTCCAAATATTTTTTCCCATTGAGTCGACTGTCTTTTCACCCTTCTGACAAATTCCTGTGAGGTGCAAAAGTGTTTAATTTTGAGGAGGTCCCATTTATCTACTTTTTCTTTTGTTGCACGTGCTTTGGGTGTGAGGTCCAAGAAACCACCACCTACTACAAGGTCTTGAAGATGTTTCCCTACATTTTCTTCCAGTAGTTTTATGGTCCTACCTTTTTTTTTTTTTTTTTTTTTTTAAAGTACCTGGACAGAACTTGTTTTGTTTTATTTATTTATTTATTTATTTATTTATTTATTTATTTATTTTTTATTTATTTATCCATTTATCCCCCCCCCACTGCCTGTGCTCGCCGGGTCAGCCAACCACGCCGTGCGGGCGGGCCCGCCCCCACCAGGAGGCCCCGGGAACCGAACCCGGGGCCTCCCACATGGCAAACGGGAGCCCCACTGATTGAGCCACAGCCGCTTCCCAATGGTCCTACCTTTTATATTTAGATCTTTGATCCATTTTGAGTTGATTCTTGTATAGGGGGTGAGATAGGGGTCCTCTTTCATTCTTTTGGTTATAGATATCCAGTTCTTCCAACACCATTTGTTGAAGAGACTGTTTTTTCCCATCAGCGTGGGCTTGGTAGGTTTGTCAAAAACCAGTTGACTGTATAGGTGAGGGTTTATTTCTGGATTCTCAATTCTCTTCCACTGATCGATATGTCTATCTTTATGCCAGTACCATGCTGTTTTGACCACTGTAGCTTTGTAATATGTTTCAAGGTCAGGCAGCGAAATTCCTCCCACATTGCTCTTCTTTTTTAGAATGCTTTTGGCTATTCGGGTGCACTTACCCTTCCAGATGAATTTGGTAATTGCCTTCTGTAATTCTGTAAAGTGAGCTGTTGGGATTTTGATTGGTATTGCATTGAATCTATAAATCAGTTTGGGCAAGATTGACATCTTCACGATATTTATTCTTCCAATCCATGAACACGGAATATCTTTCTATTTGTTTAGGTCTTTTAAAATTTCTTTTAGCATTGTTTTGTAGTTTTCTGCATATAGGTCTGTACTTCCTTGGTTAAATTAACTCCTAGGTATTTGAGTCTTTTTGTTGCTATTGAAAATGGAATTTTCCTCCTGATTTCCTCCTCAGATTGTTCAGTACTAGTGTACAAAAACATTACTGATTTTTGCGTGTTGATCTTGTATCCTGCCGCTTTGCTGAACTCATTTATTAGTTCAAGTAGCTTTGTTGTGGATACTTCAGGATTTTCTAAATACAGGATCATGTCATCCGCAAACAGTGAGAGTTTTACTTCCTCTTTTCCTATTTGGACGCCTTTAATTTTTTGGTCTTGTCTAATTGCCCTAGCTAGAACTTCTAGTACAATGTTGAATAACAATGGTGACAGTGGGCATCCTTGTCTTGTTCCTGATCTTAGGGGGAAAGCTTTCAACCTTTCCCCATTGAGTATGATGTTGGCTGTGGGTTTTTCATATATGCCTTTTATTATATTGAGGAATTTTCCTTTTATTCCTATCTTTTGAAGTATTTTTATCAAGAAAGGATGTTGGATTTTGTCGAATGTCTTTTCTGCATCTATTGAGATGATCATGTGTTTTTTTTCCTTCAATTTGTTAATGTGGTGTATTACATTGATTGATTTTCTTATGTCGAACCAGCCTTGCATACCAGGAATAAATCCCACTTGGTTGTGATGTATAAGTCTTTTGATATGCTGTTGGCTTCGATTTGCAAGTAATTTGTTGAGAATTTTTGCATCTATGTTCATGAGAGAGATTGGTCTGTAATTTTCTTTTCTTGTGGAATCTTTATCTGGCTTTGGTATTAGGGTGATGTTGGCTTCATAAAATGTGTTGGGTAATTTTCCTTCCTCTTCGATTTTTTGGAAGAGTTTAAACAGGATTGGTGTTAATTCTTTTAGAAATGCTTGGTAGAACTCACCTGTGAAGCCATCTGGTCCTGGACTTTTCTTTGCTGGGAGATTTTTGATGATGGATTCAATCTCCTTAATTGTGATTGGTTTGTTAAGTTCTTGTATTTCTTGTTGTGTCAGTGTAGGTTGGTTATGAGTTTCTAGAAATTTGTCCATTTCATCCAGGTTGTCTAGTTTGTTGGCATATAGTTTCTCATAATATCCTCTTATGATTCTTTTTTTTTTTTTTTTTTTTAAAGATTTTATTTATTTATTCATCTATCCCCCCCTTGCTGCCCGCGCTCGCCGGGTCAGCCAACCACGCCGCATGGGCAGGCCCGCCCCCACCAGGAGGCCCCAGGAACCGAACCCGGGGCCCCCCACATGGCAAACGGGAGCCCCACTGATTGAGCCACAGCCGCCTCCCTCTTATGATTCTTTTTATTTCTGTGAGGTCATTTGTAATTTCTCCCCTTTCATTTCTGATTGTATTATTTGCATCTTCTCTCTTTTTTTCTTTGTTACTCTAGCAAGGGGTTTGTCAGTTTTATTGATCTCAAAGAACCAGCTTTTGGTTTTGTTGATTTTCTCTATTGTTTTTCTGTTCTCATTTTCATTTATTTCTGCTCTAATCTTTATCAATTCTTTCCTTCTTTTTGCTTTGGGATTGGTTTGCTTTTCTTTTTCTAGTTTCTCAAGTTGTTCAGTTAAATCTTTGAGTTTAGCTCTTTCTTGTTTCTTAATATAGGCATTAAGGGCTATAAATTTGCCTCTCAAGACTGCCTTCGCTGTATCTCATAAGTTTTGATATTTTGGGTTCTCATTTTCATTTGTCTCAATATATTTACTGATTTCACTTGCAATTTCTTCTTTGACCCACCAAACATTTAGGAGTGTGTTGTTCAGTCTCCACACATTTGCAAATTTACTTTTTTCTGGTCTGTTATTGATTTCTAGTTTCATTCCATTATGATCTGAGAAGGTGCTTTGTATAATTTCAATCTTTTATATTTATTGAGAGCTGCATTGTGACTTAACATGTGGTCCATCCTGGAGAAAGATCCGTGGGCACTTGAGAAGAATGTATAACCCACTGAGTTTGGATGCAGTGTTCTGTATATGTCTGTTAGGTCTAACTTGTTTATCATATTGTTCAAGTTCTCTGTTTCCTTCTTGATATTCTGTCTAGTTGTTGTGTCTAATGATGTGAGAGGGGTGTTGAACTCTCCGACGATTATTGTAGAAATGTCTATTTCTCCCTTCAGCTTTGCCAGAGTTTGTCTCATATATTTTGGGGCACCCTGGTTAGGTGCGTATATATTTATGACTGTTTTATCTTCCTGGAGGACTGTCCCTTTTATTAATATATAATGGCCTTCCACATCTCTTATCACATTTTTTCATTTGAAGTCTGTTTTGTCTGGTATTAGTATAGCTACTCCTGCTCTTTTCTGTTTACTATTCACGTGGAGTGTCTTTTTCCAGCCTTTTACTTTCAGCTGGCTTGTATCCTTCTGTCTCAGATGAGTTTCTTGTAAGCAGCATATGGATGGCTCATGTTTTTTTATCCATTCTGTCAGCCTGTATCTTTTGATTGGGGAATTTAATCCATTCACATTCAAAGTTATTACTGAAAATGCACTGTTTATTTCCTCCATTTTATTCTTTGGTTTTCATATGTCATCTTATTTTTGTCTTTCTTTTTACTCTTTTGGTTATCCTTTCTCCTTTTCTTTCTTCTATACTCTCCTCCAAGCCTCTCTCTCCTGTCTTTTTCTTTCAGGTTCTAAGGCTTCCTTTAATATTTCCTGCAAAGGTGGATTCTTTTTTGCAAACTCTCTTAGTTTCTGTTTGTTTGTGAATACTTTATATTCACCTTCATATTTGAAGGACAGTTATGCTGGATAAAGAATTCTCGGCAGGTAGTTTTTCTCTTTCAGTTTCCTAATTTTATCATACCACTGTCTTATTTATTTATTTATTTATTTATTTATTTATTTATTTTTCATACCACTGTCTTCTCACCTCCATGGTTTCTGAAGAGAAATCTGCACTAAGTCTTTTTTTTTTTTTTTTTTTTTTTTAATCAGGAAGTAAAGCTTTTTGGTGGAAGTACATATAACGCAGTAACTTAGTAACAAGACAAATTCCAGAGGGTGTGCTGTATATTCCACATCCTGTATAGTCAGAGTAGCAGTTGGTGACAGATCTAGAAAAGTTTTCAGTTCTTTAGTAGTTATTAATTTCACAAATGTAAGAGCAGCATATCCGAGGTAAAGCTCGTTTTCTGTCCAGAGTGCGAAGGTACTTCTTCTTCCTTTATTGATTTTGAAGCCAGGAAAATGTGCAAATCAAGGCATCATCAAGGTGATGCTTTCTCCCCAAAGACTGTGGCATTCTGGGCTGCTGGCAATCCTTGGCGCCTCTGTGACATGGCAAGGCACATGGCAGCATCTCCTGGTCTCTTCCTTCTCTTCCAGGTTCCATTTCAGGTTCTTCCTTCCTGTGACTTTCTGCCCTTTGTCTGAATTTCATTCTCTTATAAAGGTCTCCAGTAATAAGATTAAGACCCATCCTGACTGAGGTGGGCCACACCTTAACTGAAATAGCCTCATCAAAAGGTCCTACTTACAACAGGTTCACATCCACAGGAATGGGTAAATTTAAGAACAGGTTTTTCTGGGGTACATAGAGCTTCAAACCATCACACTCTGATTTAAAGGCAGAGGTTGTCACAGTGGATAAAAAGCAAGACCTACTTGTATGAGTCTATAAGAAACACACCTTCAATATCAAGTGACAGACATATTGATAATAAAAGAGTAGAAAAATATATCATATATACAGTAACCATAACAAAGCTGATATGGCTATATTATTACATATAAATAAAGCCATGATGAAATATCACTTCATAACCACTAAAAGGGTTTTAATATAAAAGGTTGGATACAGCAAAGGTTGACAAGATGTACAACTACTATGGAAAAAACTGCTATAAATATTTTTATAATATCTTAATTACTATGCTGTATAATAAATCTTAATATGTGGTCAAAGAATTACTCTGCTACCCCAGCCTTTCCGAACTCTCAGCTCTTTATTCTTTCACATATATTTCAAAATAAGTTTATTGAGTTCCACAAAATAATTTGCTGGGATATTGATTGGAATTGCAGTAAATCTGGAGATAAATTTGGGAAGAATTGAAAATTTTATAATATCTTGTGTTGTTAGTTGTGAACATGGTATAAATATCCATTTATTTAGGTCTTCTTTAATGTTTTTTTTTTTTTATAACATGTATTTTCACCTCAACATAAAATGGAAATATGGAGGATATTGTCATGTATTTTCTAAAGATGAAAATGATTACATCTGGGATTAAGAAAAAAGACACTGGGAAGCGGCTGTGGCTCAATCAGTAGGGCTCCCGTTTACCATATGGGAGGCCCCGGGTTCGGTTCCCGGGGCCTCCTGGTGAAGGCAAGCCTGCCCGCACGGCGTGGTTAGCTGACCTAGCGAGCACAAGCAGCAAGGGGGGGATAAATGAATAAATAAATAGAAATCTTAAAAAAAAAAAAAAAAAAAGACACACTGTTTGGATTACCAGCAGATTTGAAATGAAAGAAAAAGAATTTCTGAACATGAAGACATAGCACTAGAAACTATCCAAAATGAAATACAGAGAGAAAAAAGAAAAAAGAATGGAAAAGAGGATCCGTGAGCTATGAGGCAATTTCAAGCAGCCTAATATGCATGTACTTGGAATCCGTGAAGGAAGGGAGGAGGGACGGAAAGAAGCACTTGAAAAATTTATGACCAAAATTTTCCAAACTTGATTAAATTAAAACCTAAAAATCCAAAAAGCTCAACAAACCCCAAGCACAAGAAACATAATGGAAACTATACCAAGGTACATAATCAAATTGCTCAAAACCAATGATAAAAAGAAGGAATCCTAAAGCAGCCAGAGTACAACACAGTATATATATGGGTCATCTTCCCATCCTCTGTGAACGCTGAGTTCTGTTCCTAAAGTCTTTTAGTTGCTTCTTTCCCCAGACATGAATAGTTTCCTGATGTGCATGCACTTAGTACTCTGTTGAATCATGAGGGGGACACTATGCAAATCTCTGGAATTCTGTGCACAGCTCTCTCATCTTTGGTATTCTGTCTTGCAAATGCACTAAGTCTTACTGGATGTCCTTTGTACGTGATCGTTTGCTTCTCTCTTGCTGCTCTGAGAATTTTCTCTTTATCTTTTACATTTGACATTCTGAATAATACGTGTCTTGGCGTAAGTCTATTTGGATTCATTCTCATTGGGGTACGGTATGCTTCTTGGACATGTAAGTTCATTTCTTTCCTGAGAGTTGGGAAATGTTCAGCTATTATTTCCTCAAATACTCTTTCTGCCCCTTTATCTTTCTCTTCCCCTTCTGGAACTCCCATGACATGTATGTTCTTGCGTTTTGTGTTGTCATTCAACTCTTTGAGCCCCTGCTCAATTTTTTCCATTCTTTTCTCTCTTCAATTTTAGCTGCTCTGTCGTCAGTATCACTTATTCTTTCTTCTATCATTTCAAGTCTGCTGTTGTATGCCTCAAATGTATTTTTGACTTCACCCTTTGTGTCTTTCATTCCCATGAACTCCATTACTTTTCTGTTCAGGATTTCAAATTCTTCTTTGCGTTCGCTCATTGACTTCTTGATGTCATTGATCTCTTTAACTATATTCTCTTTCACCTCATTAATTTGATTTTGGAAATTTGTGCTCATCTCACTGATTAGTTCTCTCAAATTCTGCATCTCTTCTGGGACTTTGCTGTATTCCTTTTTTTGGGCCATGTCTTCTATTTTCTTAGTATGGCTCGTAAATTTTTGCTGGTGCTTAGGCATCTGGTTAGTTTGTATTTTACTTAGATGCTCTATCTCTTTCTCTTTTATGGTATTTTAGTGGCAGGAGGCTGTGAGTTACCACAGTTCTTTGGTTTTTGGCTCAACCTTGATTGTTAGGATTGTTCTGCTGGTTGCTCAAAACTGGGCACTGGTCCCAGTAATTGGTCGTAGAGTCGTTTCCTAGGACCTTGGGCAGGGAGGCTATAGAGGCCAGGAAAAGCCTCCTACTTATTAATTTTCTTATGTGCACTTCCTTGGTCTGCCAGGAGATGGCGCTTGTTGGAAGCTCTCAATTCAATGCCTGGTGGGACTGTATTTGTTGTGACACAGACCAGATCAATGTGATAGAGCTTCCTGTCTGGGGGCTAAGAGCCCTGTGATTCAAACTTTCTGAGACAGTTCTCCAGACTTCTCTCATAGTGCCCCCCTTTTCCCAGTTCGGAAATATTTCCACTCCCTTCTGAATCCTCAACAATCAGTCCCTGTTAGTAGAGGAGGAGATTGGGAGGTTTGTATATCTTTAGCCCCTTGCAGGCTCCAAGGCAAACAATGGCGCAGCCCCACCCAGCCTGAAAGGGCTCTGGGGACAGGGCCTACCAAACCTGGGAGTCAAAAGCAGGGTCAGCCCTAGGCTCTCTCTCCCCTCTCCCGTGGAGTCCTCAACAATTAGTCCAGGCTAGAAGAGAGGGAGGTTGCGAGGGTCGGATTTCTCCAGTCCTTTCTAGGCTCCCAGGGCAAACTGCCGTGTGGAAGGGTCCGTGGGGCAATTTCAGGTCAGAACCTGAGTCAGCCTAAGGCTGTGTCCCTCTCTCTCCCCTTTCCGGGAGTGGCAGATCCCTGGAGCCCCCTTTGTCTGTGGTTGCAGGCCCAGAGGCCTGAGAATTCTTGAGTGTGGGAGAGGGTGCCGGCAGCAGCAGAAGCTGCTACTTGCAACTCACGGTTCTGTTGTCGCGATTTCCCTCTTCTGTCCCGCTCTCTTCTGGGTGGTGTGCAGCCTTCACCTGCTGTCCTAAACCGTAGAAGATCTTTTTCTGGGCTGTTTCAGCTTGTCCTCTAGCTATTTTTCTGGAGAAGAGATTCCCGTGTCTTACTAGTCCGCCATCTTCCCAGAAGTCCTCCTTCTTGTGTTTCTTCTTGCGTCATCTTGTTGTGTCAGCTTGCCACGCCTGCCTGTCATGCCAGTTCACTGTTTTCTTTAGGAGGCACTGGGAACAGAACCAGGGACCTCCCACGTGGTAAGCGGGAGCTTAATTGCTTGAGCCACACCCACTTCCCTATATTATTATTGAATTGTAAGAGTTCTTCATATATTTGCTTTGCAAGCGCTTTATAGGTATATGATTTGCAAATATTTCCTGCTCATCTGTGGCATCTTTTCATTTCTTTAATAGTTTCTTTTTGAAGCACAAAAGATTTTAATTTTGATGGAGTAAAACTTAAGTTTTTCTTTTATGGATTTCGCTCTTGGTGTCATATCTAAGAACTCTTTGCCTAACCTAAGATCGGGAAGATTTTCTAAATGTTTCCTTCTAATGTTTCATAGTTTTAGCACTGACATTTAGGTCTATGATCCATTTTGAGTGAACTTTTGTGTGTGGTGTGGGGTAAGGGACTAATTTATCTTTTTTTATTTGGATATACAATTGTTCCAGTACCCTTTATTGAAAAAACACTATTACTTCCCATTGAGTTTCCTTGGCATTTTTGTTGAAACCCAATTGATCATAAATGTAAGAGTTTATTTCTAGACTCTCAATTCTGTTCCATTGATCTATATATTCCTACCCCATGTTAATACCACACTATCTTGATTACTGTAGCTTTTTAAGTTTTGAGATTAAGAGGTATAAGTCTTTCAACTTTGTTCTTCTTTTCCAAGGTAATTTTGGTGGCTAGTCTCTTTATTTTGCATTTCCATATAATTTTAGGATCCGTTTATCAATTTCTGCAAAAGAGCACTGCTGGGATTTTCATAAGGATTGTATTGTATCTATATGTCAATTTGGGGAGAACTGACATTTTAACAATATTGAGCTTTCTAATATATGAACATGGAATGTCTCCCATTTATTTATTTATTTTTGAAGTTCATATTTTTTTAAAAAGATTTATTTATTTACTTTATCCATTTTAACCCCCTTCCCCTCCCCCGTTCTCAAGTTGTTTTGGCTAGTTGGGGCCTCTTGCACGTTCATATGAATTTTAGGATCAGCTTGTCAATTTCTGCAAAGAAGTCAGCTGGGATTTGTAAAAATATTTATTTATTTTAAATAAATTTTAGATTACATAAATATTACATTAAAAATATAGGGGATTCGCATATGCCCCATTTCTCCCCCCTCCCACACTTTCTCACTTTAACAACATCCTTCATTAATGTGGTATATTTGTTACAATTGAAGAACACGTATTGAAGCATTGCCACTAACCATGAATTATAGTTTACATTATAGTTTACTCCCTCCCTGTCCCACACAATTTTGTAAGTTATAACAAAATATATTATGACCTGTATCTGTCATTACAGTGTCATGCAGGACAATTCCAATGTTGTAAAAATGCCCCCATATTATACCTATTTTTCCCTTTCCCTCCACTCAGAACCTCCAGTTGTCACTGCCTCCACATCAATGATAAAAGTTCTTCCATTGCTAGAATAACAATAAGTATAATAGAATAATAGTAAGTCTACTTTAGTCCATTGTTCTTTCCCCAGTCTTGAGGATTTGGGGATGGTGATGACTACTCTGCCTCTAATTGAGAGGGGCCTTAGATCCCATGGGACAGATGGATGGAACTCTCTTGCTTGCAGTTGCAGACTCTCTTTGTTACCTGGGATGGGTGTTGTCCATCGTCATCACCTTGTTAGTTGTCCTGGGTGAGTCCAATGAACTGGAGAGTAGATGTTGCAACTCTGTTGAAATTCAGGATCCAACTGGCACATGGATGGACCAAAGATTTAAGTCTCTTGGACACACACCTATCAAGTATAGTACTAATTATAGGTTCAAATAGAAGGGGCAGAAGAGCCATGTGTAGGGAAACCACAAATGAGTTGAACTGTGTCACACTGGGGAGCATAAGTTCCAAGGTAAGGCCCACTGGCAGGGTGCCAAACTTTGAGCTGTCCGCCCTGCCTGTAGTGTCTGGCTGTCTCTAGAGCTCTCAGGAGCCCTGCTATTAGAGGCACTGTTTACTGTGGCAGTCAATGAGATTCTGCTGAGACAAGCATAAGCATAACTTCTGGAATGATCTCCCGACTCACTTTGAAATCTCTTAGCCATAAAAACTCATTTGTATTTACCTTTTCCCCCTTTTGGTCAAGGTCTTTTTTCAGGTGCATTGCTAGGTGGCACTTGGTAATAATTCCTCGGTGCCAGGGAGGCTCATCCCTGGGAATCATGACTCATGCCAGGGTGGGGGGATAGGTAATAGATTTATATGCTGAGTTTGGCTTAGAGAGAGGCCACATTTTGTAAGCTGGGATTTTGATAGGGATTGTGTTGAATCTATAGATCTCTTTGCAGGAATATTTCTATCTTAATTAACTTTTCCAATCCATAAACATTTATCTAGGACTTCTTTAATTTCTTCCAACTATGTTTTATAGGTTTCAGTGTACAGGTCTTGCATTTCTTTTAATTATTCCTAATTTAAAAATTTTTGATGGTATTGTAAATGGAAATTTTTAAAATTTCATTTTTGTATTGTTCATTGCTAATGTGTAGAAATGCAACTGATTTTTGTATGTAACTCTTATATCCTGCAACTGTGCTCAACTTATTTATTAGTTCTAATAACTTTTTGGTGGATTCCATAGGATTTTCTTTTTTTATACAACATCACATTATCTGTAAATAGAGATCGTTTTACTTCTTCCCTTCCAGTCTGGATGCCTTCAAGATTTGTAATTAAATATTTTTTCTGGCTTCCTAATTGCTGCCATCTTTCTGTGGATGTTAATTATGCTTATTCTAAAGTCTTATTCTCTTTGAACTCTTTTTTAAAAATTATTATATTTAGTATTTTATTGTTATGTTAGAAATGAATATAAACTGTGACAAACTGCAAAAGCATGAAACTTCATGACTATTAGGGGAAAATGGAGGTACCCATCGAAGAAGGTTAAAAATAGATTATATTGGGAAGCAAATGTGGCTCAAGCAATTAAGCTCCCACCTACCACATGGGAGGTCCCAGGTTTGGTTCTGGGTGCCTCCTGGAGAAGAGGAACAAGACAGCAAGCTGGTGCAACAGGCAGATGCGGCGGGCTGACATAACAAGATGACACAACAAGGAGACACAAAAGAGGAAAGACAATGAGAGACACAACAAAGCAGGGAGCTGAGGTGACTCAAGCGATTGAGTGCCTCTTTCTCGCATGGGAGGTCCCAGGTTCAGTTCCCGGTGCCTCCTAAAGAGAAGATGAGCAGACACAGAGAGTGCACAACGAATGGACACAGCGAGCAGACAGCGAGCACAAACACCGAGGGTGGGGGGAATAAATAAATAAATAAATCTTTAAAAAAGAGAAATTGGATTATCCTTTAGGGAGTGCAAGGATGACATACAAAGGTCATCAGTGGTGAGATTGTTGACAGTGTTGGCTCTCTGGAATTTACACATCAATGGGAAGTTTAAAAACAAAGGTAATGGAGCATTCACTGCCCTTTTCTTAACCAGAGTATGGTGAGAAGACATAAGAAAATGCCTAAAATCTCAACAAACACTTGAAAGTTGGTTTCCATTGGTTGCAGTGGGCTCCACTTTTGTGGTGTTGATTTTACTTGGTTGTGTGGTAAATCATAGTGATCATGACTGTGTGTTCATCCTTGCCTTCACCATTTCCTATTGACTCATGTAGGGGTGTTTTATTTCTTCCTACAGTCCCCTGCCCAAGGAACACAGGGGCAGGGGCAAGACTGTGGTCAATGTGTGCCCCTGTGGTGGGTCATCAGGAGGGGGACTCCCTTGTCTCCCACACCTCCTGGGAGTTGCCGCCTGCCCACTCACTCTCTTTGGCTCTGCCTGGCCTCTCGAGCCCAGGTGCCCACACCCACTTCCCCTGTCCCAGAGCAAACGGAGGAGAACAATGCCAAAATCCCCACTTACTGTCCCATGGTCCCAAACTCTCACCCCTAGTAGCCCAGGCTCCCTCTGCTCCCCTGTCTCCTTCTTCTCACAGCCTATCACAATAGTCCTTTCCTACTGTGATTGAAAAATTTTTTTTTCAGAAATTTGTGGCCACATGAGGCTAGAAAACTGACATCCTTGGCTTCATCTTCTCATCTGCAAAATAAGTTAATATTCCACTCTCAAAAGGTCAACATGGAAATCAACAGGGCGCACAGTCTGGATGGAACCCTGTGTGTCAAAGTGCATTCATTTTTTTTTTTAAGGGAGGTACCAGGGATTGAACCCAGGACCTGGTACATGTGAAGCATGTGCTCAAGCACTGAGATCCACTCAAGGTGCATTCAGATATCCAAGACTGCCCTCCCCATCTCACTGCAAGCAAACTGGGAGGTGCCTGCCCTACCCACGCTGGCCTGGATGGCCTCACTGGCCCAAGCCCATGGGCGGCAGAAGCTATGGGAGCTCATGGACCTCCCTGTCCTGGGCTGCAACCTCAAGGAAGTCCAGAGATGCCAACCAGCTCCACTGTTATCTGCTGGCAGTGCCCATGCAGTGGATGCCCCTGCTCATGCTGGTGGTGCACACGGGTGGCACTCACACTCAGCTTGAACATGCACTGCACACACTCACGCTCACACACACCTGGGCACGTACTCCCAGGGGCACCTATCCGGAAATACTCAGTCCTCTTCAGGATTTGGTTTTATTCTTTCTTCCCCCAAATTTACCTCTGCTTCTTCCTTTGCTTCTCTCGTTAGTGCCTTTTCTAAAGAAATTCCTCTCTTTCTCTGTCTCCCTCTCTCTGTTTTCTCTAAGCCTCAATTTGGCCATTATCACCAGAGGCAGCTGAGGGGGTGCAAGAAGAGCAGTGGAAGTTGATTTAAAGCCAGTCTCTCGGGGAGCAGATGTATCTCCAGTGGTTGAGCACCTGCTTCCAATGTACAGGGTCCCGGGTTCAATTCCCAGTACCTCCTAAAAAAAAAAAAGTCAGTCTCTCATAGTGCCTGGCCCCCTCCACTGCATGTTAACCATGTCAGACCCATGCGTGGGTCTGATGGAGGAGGGTTTGGGGATGGGGGATGGGTACACAGTGGTGTGAAAATCAGGACCAGGGACCCAGCTACAGGGAACTCAGGGGAGCAAAGCTACTGTCTGCCTTGGCATGAGACCCAGGGTGCCTCCCCCAAAATCCATACTCTCCCATCCTTCACCCTTAGACAAGGGTCCAGGTGCCACTGCCATCCATGGGAGCTGGCGCTTCAGGCTTGGAGTCGCCAGATGCAGTCTCTATGGTCTGAACTGGAAGGAGAGGGGGGGTCTGGATAGAAACAACTCCCACGGGAGGCCTCATGGTGGATGGGGATGCCCTTGCAGTTGGGAGTTGGAGCAATGGAGGCAGCCACCATCATCACTTGCATTTGGCAGAGACTCAAAGGCAGGCAGAGGAGTGGGAAAGCTTTACAGTGGACCAAGGGAAGAGTTCAGGTGTGCCCTGACTGGAGGCTATTGGCATGGGGAGGCTGGAGGCGGACAAACTAGAAGCAGGACATCCTATGTGATTGGTTAAGGAAGGAGGGACAAACATTAGGGAAGCTGTCAGCTATTGATCAAGTCCTGGCCATTTGGGGTCGATTGTGGTTTGACTTCCTGGGATGTTTGCTGTAAATAATGGCCAGCTTCCTGGACCAGTCACTGCAGGTGGTGGGCCAGACTCTCCTGGTCTGGTTACAGTTGATGGTGGGTCAGTTTCCTGGACATTATTCTTCCCCTCTTTTCTTTTTACCTTCTTTCCTCTCTTCCCCCATTCCTTCCTTCTTTCCTTCAACAAACATGTACCAAAGACGCGCCTTGTGCTAGGTACAGCACTGCGTATTGGGGGCACAGCATCAAGCTCTAATGCTGGCCTACGAAGACCCTTTTATTCCATCTTTCATGCATCCCTTCCCTCTTCTCCTTTAGCTCATGACCCCTCCCAGCCCAGAGCCCTGAAGAAACTGCCACTGTCTGTTTCCTTGAAGCTGACATTTAAAAGCAGATAAATCAGAAGGATGTAGAAAACTTTCTAATTCGTTATGGTTTGTTGAGATTAAAACAGTGAGCACATCCACGCAAGAGCTTTTACAAAAAAATCTAAATCAGAGCTTCTTATCCAAATTAGAATGAACCATTTAATTTATGATGAATGGCAGAAACCAGATTTTGACAAACATAAAAGCTTTGGGGAAGACAAGAGTACACAACTCTCTTTTTCTCTCAATAGGAAAACGCAACACACCCTCCTCCCTCTGGGCGGTGTTCCTCTTTCCAGTGCAGAAAGGAAGAGGGAAAAGGGGAGAGAAGAAGGGGCACCCACAGCATGACTGGGCCGGGGGCCAGGGGATGAGGCAGGCAGCAGCGTGGGCCACGGGCCAGGGGATGAGGCAGGCAGCAGCGTGGGCCACGGGCTCAGGTGTCCTCTGTTCTTTGAGGACCGACCATCCCCATCTCCCGGAGCTGCCTGTGGGAGGCAGGACGCCCACTGCACTTCCTGAGAAAGGCTCTTAGCCCCCAGACATCAATCAGTCACAATGAGATTTTCTATGATTGAAAACCCCATCTTTCATTGCTCGCCCCATTGAAACACGTTTTGGGAGGGGTGTGTGTGAAGGAGGGATGGAGGGCGGTAACACTTTCTCGCTCCCCACCGAGGGCTGAGCACTTTCTTGGTGGCTGATGCGAGTTCCAAGGAGGAATCGCTTGAGGAGCAGGAGTGACTTGCCCAGTCCGCACAGCCAGTAACTGGCAGAGCTGGTGCTGGAACCAGTGATGACCACTCCCAAGCCAGAGCTCTCTGCCCACCCAGTGGGGGCCCCAGTGATCTCCCTCACCCCCTTCCTCCAAACTCCATGGAATCCCCTTACTGAGAGGTGCCTTGGGCTTCCAAAGAAGAGGATCATGTGGCCAGGGGGGCCTCTTATACTGACCTTAGCAGCACAGGGGTGAAGGAAGGGGAAGTAGCCAGAGAGGTGGCCTTGGAAAAACCCTACCTCTGCCAGGACAGCAGATCTACTGCATAGCCCACCATGCAGGTGCCATTAAATCCTTGTAGCCCTCCTGGCTGGTATCCCACAATTCAGCCACCCCCTACCCCAAGTAGCAGGAAAGGCTTTCCTGTTTACTGAGCATCCACCCTGAGCCGTTCCCTAGAGTGGAGCTGCTCACTCAGTGCCCGGAAGGACTGTGCAAGGGGCATTACCATTGTGCACTTCATTTGTCAGCTGAGAAAAGGGAGGCTCGGAGTGGTTAACCTTGTATGGTTATTTGCATATTGGTGCCCGCCTTCCCTACTGGATCACCAGCTTCAGGAGGAGAGAGGTCTTGTAAGTCCAGCGCCAAGCATGCTCGTCTGTTGTCTCACTCTCTGATCTGAATGTTTGGCCTCTAGCTCCCTGAGAAGGAAGACTACGGGTTCAGCAGTGCTGTGCCTTTTACCCCAGAATCCTTGCCCATGGATCCTCTGCCTTTGGAGGAGGCCAGCACAGAACAGGGATGTTGGGGTGAGAAGGAGCTGAATCAGGGTCCTGGCCCATCACCCACTGGCTGCAACTTAACCTTCTTGAGTTGCAGCTTCCTTGTCTGCAAACTGGAAACAACAATAGTACCCATCCCATCGGGTTGCTCTAATGAGGTAAGGGAGGATGGAAGGAAGTGTTTACTGTCTGGGGAACACAGGAAACGGTCAGTAAAGGGTAGCCCCTCAGGAGGTGAGGTAGTTTGAGACTGTATGTACCCCAGAAAGTCATGTTCTTAAAGCTGGTCCATTCCTGTGGATGTGAACTTGTTGTGGGTGGGAACTTTTGATTACATTACTTCAACTAAGGCATGGCCCAGGGTGGGTCTTTATCCTCTTACTAGAGTCCTTTATAAACGGGATGAATATGGGGTGGTGGTGGTGGGGAGAGGAGATGAGAAAGCCACAGAAGCAAGAAGCTGGAAGCAAGGAAAGCTGAAAGAGAAGGAGGAGTCCACAGATGCCGCCATGTGCCTTGCCATGTGACAAAGGAGTCCAGGATAGTCGGCAGCTGGTTTTCAGGGAGAAAGCATCACCTCATGATGCCTTGATTTGGACATTTTTCTCAGCCTTGAAACTGTAAACTTGTAAGCTAATAAATCCCCATTGTGAAAGCCATCCCATTTCTGGTATACTGTATTTTGGCAGCCTAGCAAAATGGGGTAAAGGAAGAACAGTAGTGCACCACTAAAATGAAGCTGGAAAAGAGAGCCTCGATTAGAATGGGGCTCCATCGGGATCAAGCAGCCGTGTGGTGCCTGCGGCTGGAGCATGGGGCACCCTTATCCCAGGGCACTGCCTATCTCTTGCAGTGGGTTCTACTGCCCTTGGGATTTTTTTCAAAGAAGGACCCCAAAGGCACTTCCATTCTCACTCCTTGGACCCTTGGAAAGGTCAGCAGCCCAGGGCCAGCAATGTGAGCACACAAGCCAGTGGTAAAGAGCGGTCTGGGCCAGGACACAGAGCCCCAAGGCCTGTCTGTGTTGGTCGGGCAAAGCTGCTGGTTTGGGACACATCACACATGTCTCTCCCAGGGGATCGTGAAACCCACTTGTGTGGAACGTTTGGTCTCCCAGCCCCTAAGTGAGAAAGGGGCTCATGCTTCCAAAGGTCCAGTGCGGTGGCCCTGATTGTGATGCAGGGAAGAGGGCAGGTCGGCTGCCTGTGACATTTGTGGCACCTGGGCACACCCCTGCCCTCTGCCTGGCCCTTCCTGCTGTCAGGAAAGAGGCCTCTCATTCCTGACAACTTGACTTCCAGGAATCCACTGTCCATGGCAGCCGGGCTGCTGTCCCTGGTGACAGCTGCCGGGGGCCACTCAAGCAGTGCGGACTTTGTCAACCTTAGTATAAAATTGGATTTGGCAGATCTACAAGGTCCTGTGCCTTCCTAAGCCCTGAAACCCGACACCACCTGCTTGTCCTTCTCAGAAGCGGCTCCTGAGGGTGCTGGCTTGAGCTGGTGGCGCAGCAAAGCAAGCTCAGCCTCTTGTAGAGGAGAGGACCAGCAGAGCACAGGAGGATGCGGGCAGAAGCAGCTGCCAGGGCATGCTCCCATCATCAGAGGCAGAAGCTCTCCAAAGTGGAGGGACGTAACTGTTGCTGGATTTTTGCACTGTGACCCTTTCCATGTAATTAAAAAAAATCCCCTTTCTTCTGTGAAATGAGAGAAACTAGGCATCCTTAAGAAGACAGAATGAACCCCAGCATAGGTGAAGACAAGCTTGAACTCCCCACCACCTCCTGGGTCAGGATCTGTTTTAGTTTGCTCATTGCTAAAGCAAATACCAAGCCAGTGGGTTGGCTTAAGCAATGGGAATTTATAGGCTCGCAGTTCTGAGGCTAGGAGAGGTCCAAATCAAGGCATCATCAAGCCGATGCTTTCTTCCCAGAACTGGTGTTCTGGGGCTGGGTGCTTACGACCTTGGGTCCAGGGCTCCTCTGTCACATGGCAGTGCACATGGTGACTTCTCCTGGTCTCTCCCTTCTCTTCTGGGTCCTGGTAACTTTCAGCTTCTGGTTGCTTCCTCTGTGGCTTTTCTCTCTCTTTGTGGCCTTCCCTGTAAGGCCTTCAGTAATAGGATTAAGACCCATCCTGGGTCACACCTTATTTGAAGTAACCTCATTAAAAGGTCCTATTTACAAGGGTTCACACCCAGAGGAATGGATTATGTTCAAGAACATGTTTTTATGGGGTACATAGCTACAAGCCACCCCCAGGTGCTTCTGGCTCTGACAAAAGACTTCCTGGCTCAGGACGAGGCCTCTGTGCCCCTGGCTCAGATCATCCATAGACTGCTGACCAGGAGCTGGCCTGTTTCTGGCATAGATACCTGTAAAGCTGCTGTGTGTGAAGTGGGGTGGGAGCCCTGTAGCCTCACACTCAGTCTCTTTCTCACTCCCCCTGGCTCCACAGTTCACTCAGAAAGAGACCCATAAACAGGGCTTTGAATGGGTCTAAGTGGGGGGACCCAGGCAGAAGAATGAAGCCTGGGTGCATTTCTAAGGATGACCCATCCTTTACCCTCCACCTCCTCCTGGTCATGTTAAATTGGCAAAGGTACACACTATGGAATAGCCTCAAGTATGAGCTCACAGCCCAGATGTGAGAATGTTTAAATTCAGAATCTTGCTCTAGATTCCAGGCAAGAATAGTGTTTATGTTTTGTAATCGATACAACAGACTTCCAGGTAAAATGGCGACATTTGCATGAAACTCTAATTTCCTTCAAAATTTCAGTTGAAATGACCAACAACAAAATACGGAAATGCGAAAATAATGCATCAACGTTAGAAACTGGAGAAGTGTGGCATTACCATATCAGGGATTTGGATATTCAAGATATTCTTCCAGAAAACGATGGGACGAGACCAAAGAGAAAGAAAGTGCTAAACGGATCCCTCACAGAGACCCTTAACAATTCCAGACTGTGGAGATCCAGGAGCTGGAGATGGGGCACCAGGGTCCACATCTGGATTCCACCCTACCTCTGAGAAGGAGCTGGAGCCTTGGGCCATTGCAAAAGGTGAACATAAGTTCACACTTGATTTGTGTCCGATAACAAGGGCAAACGTACTAAGCAAGGAAAGGCAACACTGCCCCAACTATGGTTGCCCTAACAAATATGATTAAAAGCAGTGTTTCTAATTAAGTTCATAAATGTCTGGGTTTTCATCTGTCCCTCAACAGCTGAGTCACCTTGGGGTGTAAGGCCTCAAATTAAGATGCAATATTAAGTGCTGGGTTGGTATCTTTGAGCCTTACAGGGTCCCAAAGGCCTAGCCATGAGTTCCCCAGCTCTTGCCAGAAATGCCCCCACCCAGCGGGAAAGGCTCCCCACCCAGCTAATTCTCCTTTCCACTGGACCAGCTGCATTCCACCTGGTCCTCAACCTAACGGGCTTCGGTTCTCTGCCAGCCTGCAGAATTATGTAAACAAGTCCATCCATCCTTCTGTGGGAACAGGGGAGCCCTCCTCCCACAGCTCCTGCATTCCCTAGTGCAACCCAATGTGGCCCTGCGTGGTGTGCGCTGCCCTCCTGCAGCTCCTCACAGCCTCCTGGCTGTGAGTATCTGTGACAAACTGCTGTTCTCTCCGCTCGGTCCAGTGTTCGATGTGGTATGTTTGTCCCCATAACCCTAGGGCAGAAAGCCTCCTTTGTCAATGGGGTGAAAAGGAGGTGAACAAAGAGCAAAAAGACCTGGGGCGAATGACTCCATCATCTCTAAACCTCAGTTTCCTCAGTTTCATCCATCCGTGGGGGTTATAACTGTTAGGCAGTGTTAGCTCTGCATATAGCAGTGACTAAAAAAGTTGAGTGAGCAAGAGGAGTCATTTTTATTTATTTACTTAAAACAGGGAGAGAAAGTCAGCTTTACTAATGGCTAACGTGCAGATTGACCCTGGCACCTGCCCCAACTGGAAACCAGGTAGATTTGGTCGTGTCTGGTAAAGGCAGTTTGCTGAGGCAGTGCAGGGGCTTCCCACCGTGGAGGGCTGACAGTGATCCCCTCACAGTTTCCTGCTGTTAGAATTTCCCACTGATTGCAATTTCCATGGATCCAGGTCTGCGTAGGTATAGATGACGTTTTCTTAGATAGTTGAATCTTTATGTATTTCCGTAGGAGAGGACATCATGCGATTTGAGTGTTGCAAAGTGGAGAATAGGTCATGGGCGACCTCTGCAAGCAGGAAATTCTGGTGCTGAATGGGTAGAGATGGACAGGACTGGACCTGAAAGGCATAGGGGAGGTCCCGGGGAATTTTTTGGAGATGAGAATGTTTAGAACAGGAGAGAAAGGCATGTTTGATGGCACAATATTAAAGAGGAGGTAGGAGGGGATGGCATCCAGGGCAGAGGGAGAAAGGTGACCTATGTGAGAAAAGGGACTGTGTCCTCCATTATGACAGGAGAGAAGTGTGGAGGCAGATGCAGACAACTGTGTACATTTGGGGAGAAGAGCTGAGACAGTTCCTGGTTACGGTTTCAAACTTCCATTCGCAGTAGAAGAGGAGCAAGCATCAAGTAACATGGAGGGAAATAGAGAAAAGGCTGGGGGTTTGGTTAAGACCTGGAGGATTTGAAATTGTTGGGAATGTTTGGAGAATTGAGAGAGGAGTACATCAAAAGCTCAAACCATTCAGGAAGAGAGCCAAAGATGGGACTTGATTAAAATTAAGGAATTCTCTCCAAAAAGACAACACAAAGGGAGTGAAAACACAAGTTATGAGTAGGGAAGCGAGATTTGCAAACATCTAACTCTCTTTGCACTAGCACCTAGGACATTTATAAATATTCTAAATCAATAAGAAAAAGACTAATCAATAGAAAACTGAGCATAAACTTTGAACAGGCACTTCACTAAAGACTAAACCCAAATGACTAATAGACATCTGAAAAGATGTTCAAGAATCTGTTTCCTGGGGAGTGGGTGTAGCTCAGTGGTTTGAGCGCCTGCTTCCCATGTATGAGGTCCTGGGTTCAATTCCCAGTACCTCCTAAAAAAAAAATCCATTTCCTTTCCTTTTCCAGCTTCTTGAGGCCTCCTGCATTCTGAGATTCATGGCTCCTCCATCCTCAAAGCCAGCAGGGTAGCAGTGTCATCTCTTTCTCTCTCTGACCTCTGCTTCTGTCATCACATCTCTTCTGGCTCTGTCCCTCCTGCCTCCCTCTTATAAGGACCCTTGTAACTGGGATAATCCCAGGATAATCTCCCTAACTCAAGATCCTTCACTTCATCACACCTATAGAGACCCTTTTGCTATGTAAGGAAACATATTCACAGATTCCATGGGTCAGGGTATGGGCACCTTTGCGGGGGGCATTCAACCCATCACAGGCTCTGTCCACTGCTGGTGGGAATGACTACTTTAGAAATCAACTGGACATGCCCTCAAATAGTTGAACATGTGCATTTCATTTCCTAACACCCACCGCTTGCACTTCCACCTGAAAGAGCTCTTGTATAAGTAGGTACTTATCTCTTTTTCTGCTTTTTTGTTCCTGATTAGCACTTATTTCCTAACTGACAATATAAGTTACCTTTATTTTTCTGTTTATTGTTGTCATCCACCTCTAGAATACTCATGAAGTTGGGGATTTTGATCTGTTTTAATCATGTCTCTATACCAATGCTGAAAATAGTGTCAGGCATATAGTATTTGTTCAAAAATATGTTTTCAATGAATGAACATGGTTCATAATGGTATAATGGGGTTCTCACGGTGATCTAGAAACTGTACATACACATTTCTTACAGACATTTATTTCACAAATTACAAAAAGGAGAATGTCCTTGTTTGTCTTTTGTGAACCCCAGAAAGTTATGTTCTCAAGCTAACCCATTCCTGTGCATGTGAAACTATTGTATATGGAAGCTTTGGTTTAGAATCAGGCAAGGGAACTTTTGATTAGATCACTTTTTAAAAACAGTAATATATATTTTTTACCTAATATTTCAACTTTATTCTTTTCAGGTTTTTCATGTTCCACATGGTTACTGTGTCTTCTTGTTTGCTTTGTTATATTTATCATTATATGTTATTACTTTAAAATTTTGATCCATCCATTCTTAGACTCCTGCTTCCCAGGTCCTTTACTGTCCAGCTGTTTTTCTTTAAGGTAGTTGTGTTGCTCAGCTGCTTCATATCTTGGCCCCTGAATTCATTCCCTGCTCCCCCAGAGATATCATTTACCCTGTAGAAAACTGGGAGTGGATGGAGGCCAGACCCTGATCCATGTCAGGCAACGGTGAGTTCAAGAAAGGGGAGGGAAGGAGTAGCCTTTGGACAGAGAGCCTGCTGCAGCCGAGACCATGTGCTCACTCCAAGGAACTCTTCATGTCAGGGCTTCACTCTCGAGCCCCCAGGAACAGGCAGCATTGGGAGTATACTAGAATCCACTGGTCCTGGGGCCTTGAAAGAGGGAGGGCGGGTGTGGCTGCCTGGGCACGTGACTGCCCACCTATTGTTTCAGATCCTCACCCAGCATGGCTTTTGAGTGGCTCTGACTCTACTCCTGCTGACACCACATTAAAGACCTGGACTTTGCCACTGATTCCTGATGTTAGGGCAAGAGGTAGGCAAGGCTTTGCACGAGGCAGTGAGCAAGGGTAGCCCAGTGCAGAACTGTAAATGCTTATCTTCAGCCTTTCCTCTCACAGGTGTAGAAGGCACCCTGTGCTCCAGCTTGCAGCCATTTATCTCCTCCACTACACACACATACATAGACAAATGCACACTTGCCTACAACACACACATGCATACACACATATGCACATCGAGGCCAAAACAGTGATTAGGTCACTTTTGATTAGATTGCTTCAGTTAAGGCCTTTGATTATATTGCGGGACCCAGGATGTGTCCTAATCCTTTTACTGGAGTCTTATATAATCGGAACACAGAAAGAGAGCTTCCATTTCACCCTACTATGTGAGAGAGGACTCCAGGATCGCCTACAGCTGCAGAAAGACAGAGAAACCGCGATAGACTAATAGAGAGGCTGGGACTGGAATCAGTACAGCAGCCTGGAGCATAAGAGGTCCAGGGAGAGAAGAGCCTTATGCCTGATCACCTACAGCTGAGCTTGGGGAGAAATTGAGCCTGGAAGAGAAGGCAGAGTCAGGCTGCCATTTTGCTTTGCCACGTGGCAGGAGTCCAGGACTGCCAGCAGCTGACTTTTGGTGAGACAGCATCTATGATGATGCCCTGATTTGGAGATTTTCACAGCCTCGGAACTGTAAGATTTAACTCAATAAATTCCCATTATAAAAGCCAACCCATTTCTGGTATATTGCACTGGCAGCCTTTAGCAAACTAAAACAGAGAGAAAGGAGCACAGCATGAAGTCTGGGGAATGTTGTGTTCTCAGATTCACTTATGAATTTATTATGACATTAGGGAGGTAGCAGGGCTGTGTGATTTCCTCTAGTGGCACTCAAATGGACACCTACAGGGATGTTTGGAGAAGGTGAGGTGGATTCATATATTGCCAGGGTTTTGCTAGGCGGGGGACATGAACGTAAAAGGGTCAAGGTGCTCCCATCTGGAGGGAAAGGCTGCGAGTTGGCGTGGTAGTTTTGATGGGAAATCTGTATAAGAGGTTTTGCCTTTTGGGGTAAGACAATGGGAGGTGACAGTAGCAGTGGGTAGCTGAGATGTTATTTTTGCAGCACCAAGTGGTGGGTTTGGGGTCGGATTCTGGTTCCACATAACCCTCAGAAATCCTTCCACCCCACAGGCAGCCCAAATAAAGCAGCAACCAGAAGAAAAGGTGCTCGGCTGCTGCCTCCCCCTTGTTGGCTGCAGCCCTCATCAGAAGAGACCTAGGCAGGCTATGGGTGAAGCTCCTAACCACATGTCCTGTTTAAAATCTCCAGTGGACATGGGGGAGTGGATGTGGCTCAAGCAGTTGAGCACCCACCTCCCACATGGGAGGTCCCGGGCTTGGGTCCTGATGCCTCCTGAAAAAAAAGGAAAAATGAGCAGACAACGAGCAAAAAACAGCAAGCAAACAGATGAAGGAGCCATCTGAGGGGGAGGGGAGAGAACTTAAAAAAATCTCCAGGGGAGGGGTTTTGGAACTGGGCATGGCTGCCTTGCCTGGGTGTGGGGAAGGGATAGCAGGAGTGACTGACGGGGGGATTGATATCCACAGGGCAAAAAGTAAAACACTGGAAGTCATCCTTGACACCTCCCCCAACTCCGACCCAAGAAAGTCCTTCTGGATTGGTTTCCAAGACATGGCCATTTCCAGACACTTCTCATCACCATGGCACTGCTGTCTTTTCCTTGCCCAAGCCATGGCCATGTCTCTTTGTAACAGCCTTTTTTTTGAAAAAAGATTTATTTATTTACTTTTATCCATTTAACCCCCCCACCCCCATTTTTGCTGTTTTTGTGTCCATTTGCTAGGCAATTTTCTGTGTCTGTTTCCTGCCCTCTCTTCTCATCCTTCTCCTGTCTTCACGGGGATTCGATCCTGGGAATCTCCGATGTGGGAGAGAGACATTCTGCCACCTGCACCACCTCAGTTCCTGGTTTTTTGGTGCATCTCGTCTTGGCTCTCCCTCGTGTCACTCTCCTGGTATGCCATCATCTAGCTGTGTGGCTCGGCAGGGCTTGGCACCACACGCGCAGGGCCTGGCGGTGCACCTGCACACAGGGCCTGGGTGCTCGCTTGCTCGCGGGCCCTGATGGTGGCCCCGCTCGCGGGGACTGGTGGCCTGGGTGCCTTCTATATTTTTCTTTATTTTACCGGGAGGTCCCGGGATCAAACCCAGGTCCCTCCATATGGGAGATGGACGCCCAACCATTTGAGCCACATCCGCCCCCTGTAACAGCCTTTTATTGGCTCTGTTCATTTTCATATAGAAACAATGAGTCAGTGTCTTTGAAAAACTTAAATTGCTTGGAAGATGGCCAAAATGGCAAGGGTGCAGTTTTGAGTCACCCTCATTCTCCCCATGAAAATAGAAATCACAACTATAATAGGAGAACAGAAAACTCATGGGCATCTGAACAGAAAGAGGTGACAAGAGTCCCCAATTTTATTGGGATTAAAACATAATTTACTTAGCATTGGTTTACATGTGGTAAAAGTCACTCTTTTCAGTGTGCAGTTCTTTCAGGTTTGACAAATGCACAGTCATACTCACCAGGACAAACCAAGATAACAGATACCCTTTCATCACTCCTAAAAATCTCTCCATGCTGCCCCATGGAAGGACTTTTGGTCATTGAAGTTGGGCTTACTCTACCTTTTTTTTTTTTTTTTTTAAAGATTTTATTTTTTTAAATTTATTCATCCCCCCCTTGCTGCTTGTGCTTGCTGGGTCAGCTAACCACGCCGTGCGTGGCGGGCTTGCCTTCACCAGGAGGCCCCGGGAACCGAACCGGGGGCCTCCCATATGGTAAACGGGAGCCCTACTGATTGAGCCACAGCCGCTTCCCTACCTTTTTCCTCCCTACTTTTATAAATATTGGAAACTTTCCATAATAAAGTTTTTGTTAAAAAAAAAAAAAGACTATAGCATTCCTCTGTGCAAAACTTTCCACAGCTTCCCAGCACCCTCTCAGTCAAAACCATGTGGCTGATGGCCCACCAGGTACTTCCTGAGCTGGCCATGCTGGCACCCCTTGGAATCTCCCCCTCTCTTGCTCATTCCCACTCCACCCCGGCCCCTTTGCTGTATCTGATCCCTGCCCAGGCACACTCCTGCCTCATGGCCTTTGCACATGGTGCTCCTTTGGCCTCAAAGCTTCATGCTTCAGCTTCAACGTGGCTCACTTAATCAGACTTTGTGCAGAAGCCACCCTTTTGGCCAGGCCTTCCCTGACCACCCCAAAATAAAATACTGCCTGTCAACCCTCCCCAAGAACGCAAACTCCAACCAGACAGGGATATCCATGGCTGCATCCCAGTGCCCAGAGTGGGCTTGGCATATAGTAGATGCTCAATAAACATGTACCAAATGAATGAATGAGAAGGGTCCCGGGCTGCCCCAACGGTTGCTAGGGGGGCCCCTCCCCAATCTTCCACACAGAGCCCTGCAGCCTCTGGGCTTCCTGGCCCCTGCTGTCTGCAGGATCACCCTTGGCCCCCAGAGTTGTTGCCAGAGGGGGTTGGGGAGAGATAGGAGGGCCCCCTGGGAACCAGAAGACCTGAACGCTCCTCTCATTGGTTTAGGAAAAATAGGGCATTTGGAGTCTTAGAGTAGCTCTGAGATTCTGCACTATCACTTCACTTCCACCAGCCTCAGTTTACTCCCCTGCCCAATGGGAAGAGAAACAATACCAGCCTGAGACGGTGGCTGTGATGGCTAAGGGGACCAGATGGGCACATGGAAGTGCTTTTGCTGTCAGATGCCACTGATAAAAAATCTGGCAGCTCTCAGGAGTCCCCACAGGACCTTTTAAATGGGAAGGCCACATTGCCTGCCTTTCGGGTTGTTTGTTGCCCTTATTTATTTATTCATTTATTTTAGGAGGTACCGGGATTGAACCCAGGACTTCGTACATGGGAAGCAGGCGCTCAACCACCGAGCTACATCCGCTCTCCGCTTTTTCTTTTTAAAACGAAAGCCTGGCCTGCTTTGGTCCGTCGCGCAGGCCCTCACTGTTTCCCTGCACCCCGCGCCTTCTCTCTGCGCCCTCTCCTGCCAGACCTGGCTGTGTGTGCCCTCGCTACGCGCCCCTCCTCACTCCACACCCTGCACCGCCCCTTATCCCATGCCAGCACCTTTCCGCGCCCCGTGTCCCGCGCTCCGCGCGCTTTCTCAGCCCGCACCCGACGCTGCCTCTTATCTTCTGCAGGCGCCAGCCCGCCCCCACGCCTGCGCCCGCGCCTCTCCGAGCCCGTTCCGTGCCCGCCCCGCGTCCGCCCCGCGCCCGCCCCGCGCCCGCTCCGTGCTCGCTCCTGCTCGCTCCCCGGCTCGCTCCCCGCGCCGGCTGCGGAGAGAGCTACTCTGCCCGCAGCTGGCGCAGCGCGGGGGCGGCCGCGGGTGGGCGGGCGCCGCTGGCCCGGCGCGGAGCATGAGCCGCCGGCCGCCCCGGGCTGCTCGGGGCCCGGCTGCGGCGCGAGGGCGGCGCGGGAGCGACGCGGACCCGGACTCAGGTAGGTGGCGGCCGCTGATGCCCTCCCTTCCCCCGCCGGGCTCAGCTGCAGGACCGCGCGGGGCCCCGCGGCCGTCCTCTCCGTGGCTGGCGCGGCCGTCGTCGGGCCGGGGAGCGGGCTCCCGGCGCGGCTAAGGTGCGCGGGGGACAGCGCCGGCGGGCGGGGCGCGGAGTTGCCGGCAACTCCACCTCGGGCCTGCGGTGCCCCGGCCCTTGTCGGGCGAGGCGCGAGCGCCCGGGGCCGGCGGGCGTGGGCACGGCGGGGGTCTGCCGCTCTGGCTGGCGCGGGGAGGGGGCTGGGCGACTGGAGCGGCTCCGGGCTGCGTAGTTGGAAGTTTCCATTTGCTGGTCTACATCCTGGGCCCCGCGGTGGCACCTCACGTCCTGGCCGTTTGGCGAGGAACTGGGTCGTGAGGTCTGCGGTTGAGGGTGGAGGGCCAGGCGCGTGGCGGGATGCCCCCCGTGCACCCCGGGCGAGGGTCATTCGAAGGCCCGCTGCCCTCCGGCCCTGGGCCAGGCCGGCGGCAGGAGCTGGGGCAGGTGCAGCTGAGGGGATGGGGCGGGGGCGCGGTGTTCAAGGCATCACCATGGGGTCCTGCTGTCTGTGGAGCGGCCGGCTGCAGGTTCGTCCCTGGCACCTGCACCAAGGCGCTGGGGCTGGTGGGTATTGGTAGGGAGGCCTGGGAACCGTCTGGGAACGCCTGGAGGTTGAGTTGTGGTGGTGGCTTCGGTGCCTGCTCAGAGCGGGGAGCTTCCTGGCTCACTCTTTCCCATTGCTGCCCTCCCCCCATTCTTGGGGCACAAGGAGGGCTGCATGCCCACCTGTCCCGGGAACCCGGGACATGTGGAGTAAGGTTGGCATGCAGCCCTCACGTCCTGTGCCTGGATACAGGGTTGCCCAGCCCAGCGGCTGGGTCCAAGCCCTTCCATGTCCAAGCATGGGAGTAGAGAAGAAGGTCCTGGGGAACCGGAAGACCAAGGGGCCTGCCTCACAGGCCAAGGGCAGGCTGGAACTCAAGTTTTTCCATCTGTAGAATGACACCATGATTTCCATGACTTTTGAGGGCATTTTGCTTTGGAGCTTCAGGAGTCAAGCCCAGAACAGGAAGAGGCAATGCAGAGTGGGAGGACCAGGTACTGCCCACAGGCTGGCCACTTGGGCATGGAATGGGCTCTCTGTGCTCAGGGCCTTGGGGTGTAGTGACCGTGGGTCTGAGAGTGGTGTGGCAGGATCCCCAACCCTGTCCCTGAGGAGGGATGAAGATGGAGCCCATACATGTACCCCCCATCCCCCTTAGCCTCGTACCCTGGCTCCTCTCCCTTAGAGGAGCATTGAGGCTGTGCCCTGCTGACAATGGCTCCCAGGATGGACGCACCTGCAGATGCTCCCCAGGTATGCCAAAGGGGCCGGAGCCAGCCATCAAGTTTGTTTTTCTCCAGGAGGCTCCTCAAGCTGTCAGCCCGATGGCCCTCTTCCAACCTGGCAAATCGTGGCCATGGAATGAGTTCACACAGAGCCGAGTGTTTTTTTTTTTTTTTTTTTGGTGTAACTTAGCAACTGCAGACAGAGAGAGAAGAGGGATGAAGGCGGGTGCCTTCTAGCTTTGTGCCGGGCAGGGCAGAGGGAGGGCAGTGCCCAGTGGCCATAGCCTGGGGTGGTGGGGGCATAGGGGGAGAGGTATTCCTGGCTCGAACGCATGCCCCGGCACTGTGGAGGGACCCTCGAGTGGGAGGCTGGAACGTGGGGGCATCAGGTGAGGCACAGACTCCCCAGTCCACCCTCTGGTCCTTGGTAGGAGAGCCAGTTGGAGGCTGGGGTACTCACTTGTGGCCTGAGAGACCCTGAACCAGCCTCAGTTTCTCCACTTGTCAAATGAATGATCAGGACTGGAATCTTTGAGTTTTAGCCACAGACCTTTGGGCTGTAGGGACAAAACCCCTTTATCAAGCCAAGCATTTCCCTGAAGCCAGATCTGTCAAATAGGTTGCGTGAAGGTGCTTGGCCACGGCTGGACTGGGGGGTGGGATGGTTCGAGTGTCCCACTGCTGCTCCAGAGTGGCTGAGCTGAGAGGAGTGCAGGGCTCCAGTGCTGGTGTAGGAATGCAGAGCTCTGCATGCTCTACCTGGGAGGATAGGTCCCTGGACCTCCCCCTGGGGCTGCTGGGGCTGGTCCTGGGGCACAGGGGTGGGGGTGGGAGTGGGGGACTCAGGCCAGGCCCTGTCCAGTTGGTCTCATCCAGTGTGGCTCCAAGGACAGTGAGGCTTCTTTGGGCAGAGTCCCCAGTCCATCCCTCTGTGCTACCCCCAGAAGGGGGCCCCTCCTTCCCCTCCTTTCCCTCTCGAGGCCATCTGCTTCAGCCCTGGTCCGTCCTGGCTGTTTCTCCCCCAGAGCTTCCAGTGCTGAGCAGACATCTGCCTCCTGTGACTCCCACCCACTCCAGGCTGCTTCTCCGTTCCTTGCCCTCACTTTCCCACCTCTCTCCAGTGGATGAGTGTTGACTTAGCAATATCTTCCAGGCAGAATCCACGGAGGGAGGGAGGGAGGCCCTCGGCATGTTGGCCGTGGCGAGGGAGCCCCCAGGCCTGGGGCATGAGGGATCGGTCCCCTGACCTGCAGGGGTCTGGGGAGGACACAATGGCCTCTGTTTAGGGTGAATGCCCTGGGTCCCTTCTTTCTGGGTGCAGAGCCTGGACAGTGGGAGCATGGGAGGGTGTGGGTGGATGGGCTGAGAGGAGGAGACGCCCCTGTGGCTCTGAATTCCTGCAGAATGCCTGCTCACTCCTCTGCTGGGCAGGGCTGTATACGGGGGACAGCTGGGAGTCACAGCCCAAAGCCCCGGAGCAGGCAGGGGCCAGGAGGGGAGCCTGGACGGGGTTGTGGAAGCCCGAGGGCCTGAATGGCCTGGTCTGATTGGGGGACCAGAGGGTCGAGGACCTGGGGGCTAAGGACACCAGACTGGTTCCCCTGAAGACTTTGGGCTCCCCTGGGGCTGGGGGTGGGGCACAGGGTTTCAGTCTTGGGACTGGTGGGCAGTGGCTGTCCAGGGACTGTAAACAGGGGGCTTCTGAGAAGAGCCTGGCCAAGAGGGGAAGGTGGGGGTCCATTAGTGGTACCTGCCGCGGGCAAGGGAGGGACCCGGTGTGTGCGCTTTTTAGGTCCCTGTCCCTGCTAAAAGCTGGGGACAGCGTGAGGGGACCCCAGCCTGGGAGTAACACGGACACATTGCCTGAGGTCTCCCGATGTCCCCTGCAGTAAAAGCATGTCCTGAGCTACTACCTAGGAGATTCCGAGGGTGACTTAAAGCAATGCAGAGCGGTCTTGCCCTGGGGGCTCCTCCCCATGTCACTCAACAGGGAAGGTGGAATGTGGGAATGGCACAGGGGAGGACAAGCCCCAGTCCCCCTCTCCTGGGGTCCACAGCCTGCTCAGCCTTGTTGGGGTGCTAAGCTGCCCTCCATCCAGAGGGAGCCCTCAGCCAGGTGCCCCATTCCAGCCCTGTCCTGGGAACCCCTTCCTTGGCCCTTGGGGCTGTGAATGGTGGTGAGGTGTGATTCCCAGGAGGAGGGCACAGTCTGGGCTGCTGGCCTTCCCTTTGGATTGGGGACAGGGTGTGGCCTGTACTGCCTAGAGGGTGGGCAGGGCATGGAGGACTCCTCCTGTCCCTTCTGAGCGGGCTGTTGGGTTCTCTGCAGCTCAGGGTGGGCTCCAGGAGCAGGAGAGGCCGCGCTCAGAGCTCTGTGTGTGTGTGCGTGGGGAGGGGGGAGCGCTAAGACTGTCCCCACCTGCAAGGCCAGCTTTGGGGAGTTGCCTCTCCCACCTGCCCACACCCACCCATCTTACCCTGGCACCCCTCAGGCTTCAAGCCTTCCAGATTCACAGCCTTCCTCTCCTGAGCAGGCCGGCCTGTGGGGAGGAGGTGGGAAACACCCCTCTGCCTTTGCCATTGTGGAGGAAGCAGGGAGGCTGGGCCCCCCACCTGCACTCCAGGCAGCCTCTGCTTCCTCAGTGTGCCCATCGGGATGCCCTCCTGCCAGCCTCAACCTGGGAGATGGCAGGGGAACTGGCTGAGGTCTGTGCAGAGGGAAAGCCTCTTTCCACTGCACCACGTGATCCTGGCCAGCTCCAAGTCCTCCACCAGGCCTCAGTGTCTCTGCAGCTCAAGCTGGTCCCCACCACAGGTCTGGGAGCTGGGGGCCGTAAGTGGCCTGTGGAGGTGGCACTCTGGCCCAAGTGACCATTGCGGTCAGATCTGCACATCTGACGTTAACCCTGGAATCCCCTGAGTGGCACAGGTTGCTGACCAGGAAGGAAAGATGCTGGCAAAGGAAAGGATGTTGACAGAATGTGAGTGTTGGGCAGTGGGAGCCCCACAAGGCCAGGGAGGAGGCTCTGTTCATCCCACCCCCCGGGGCCCAGCGTTTGGCACAGTGGGTGGGTGCTCCATCCCACGCACGTTCAGCCCCCGCACCTTCTCCCAGGTGAGATGTAACAGTCTCATTTTCAGACAAGGTGCCCTCTGGAGGCAAAGTCACTTGCATAAAGCCTCTCCCATCTTGAAAACCACCACCGGCCTTTCTCAGCCCATCTCCCCCTCCAGCTGTTTCCCATCCTCTGCCCCTCCCCTGCCCAGGCTGACTTTTAAGCAGTTTTCCCTGCTTGCTCACTCTACTTCCTCACTTCCCACTCACTCCCAGCCCGCTCCAATCTGGCTCTCGCCCCCTTCACTCCAAGGGGTGCACTGTTCAGAGGCTCTTGTGCTGGAGCCTTCTGCCCTGACGATAAAGCTCTCAGCTGTGCAGGGTCTCCCTCTCCTCCTGGGATAGCCCCCCGGGCCCATACCCTCTCCTCCCAGCCACAACATCCACCCCCCCAGGTGCTGAGCTGACCCAGCTTCCTTGCCCACTCCGCCAGGTCACATGGATCTGCCAGCCTGTAGGGCCACTTCCCCCTAATGGTCTCTTGCCCCCTCCTCCTCACCTGTCCCACAACTGCCCCCTCCTCAGGACAGTTCCACTGCCGCCTGTCCCAGCCACAGCCAGGAGCTTCTGCCTTTGACATGGGGCTGCCAATGCCCTCCCCCTCCCTGGTTAGCCCTCAGTGATCCTCAGCCCCCCCATCCCCATTTGCTAGTTTCTCTAAGTGATCCTGGGAGCCACTAGGCGGTCTCCCCAGGCCCTGCCCCAAGGTGCAGGCCGCACTGGTGGGCTCAGCTCACACCTTGGATGATAAGGGTCGGGGTGCTGTGTGCAGTGGGAGCGGGAGGCGGGACTCGGACCTGTGCCTGGGAGCGTGGGGAGAGGCACCCGCCCTGCCACGTGGTGGCCCCAGTCTTCGAGGGAGGGGTGGGGAAGGGCCAGGAGCCCCTGCAGGGATCTGGGCCTGTTCAGCCAGGAGAGGTGGGGGCAGGGCCGAGCCCGTGGTTGCTGATTCAGTCTCTCCAAGTGTCACCTCAGACTCTACCTTGAAGAGAGCTTCTCCCTGGACCCAGTTGCCACGGCAACGCTGTTAACAAAGAGGAGCTTCAGTGGAGGAGGTGGATCAGCCAGAGCTGAGGGGGCTGGGAGAGAGGGTCCTTCTGACAGGTGCAGGAGCTAGTGGAGTCTGCTCCCTCACCCCCACCCAGGCCGCCCCCCCCCACTCTCTCTGCAGGGTGGGCCCCCTACCCCCCATGTGAGGGGCACTTGGCCTGATTCCATCTTGGCGGCTTCGCCCAGGACCCCAGCAATAGCTCTGGGGGCAGCACAGGTCTCTGACCTGGGATGTAGAGGGTCGTGTCCCAGACCTGGGGAGTGGGCGGCCGTGCCCCGGTCCTGGCACCAGGCGCTCTGTGGATGGCCCCTCCTCGCCCAAGGCCAGGAGCCCCATTTATCTCTCTTGAAACCCAGTCTCAAGGCCTGCACTCCCCACTGGGATGACCCACAGATGACACCTGTGAGCTCTGAACAAGCCCACCCCTCTGGGCTCAGTCTCCTCTCTGGTGTGAAGAAAAGGGTGGGCCCCTCTCAGGGCAATTGAGTCAGTGGAATGACACATGCAGCCCCCAGTTCAGCGAGGTTGCCCCTGGCTGCTGGGAGCCAGGCCTCGGCCCTCACAGGTGGGCCGAGGGTCCCATGGTAGAGGGAAGGGGGTGGTGGGAGGGGGTGGGCAGGTGGACCTGCTCGGGGTGATGGGGCAGTGGGCCTGGAGACTTACACAGAAGAGGCTTGTGGGGTTCCTGGGGGAGCTGGTGCCGCTTTCTTGAGTTAATTACTCAGAGCAGGCAGGTTTTGTCGATTATTCATATTATTATTCCTGCGGGTGGGATGGAAGCCTGGGGTCACGGGCCAGGCTGGGAGCGCCGCCCACACTGCCCTCGCTAGCCACGCCCCTCCAGGCGCCCCGCCCACACAGCCACGCCCCTCCCCTTGCTGGGTGGCAGCTGCGATAGGCCCTTGTTCCCCACCCCCCCAGCCTCTGGCCTGTGGCCTCCTGTGAGGAGCAGCCTGTCAGCACTTTACGGGACCGTCCCCCACGCCCAGCCCGAGGCCCCCCCACCGGGGCTTTCTCCTCTAGGCTGGGAGTGGAGGCTGGGGAAGGGATGGAACCCGGGCCAGGTGCCCCTGGCTCCATGCATGAGCACACAGAAGCGAGCGTTCCCGATTCAGGCCCCTTCCTGGTAGGGTGGGCTTGCAGCCTTGAGGCTGGCGGAGGCGGAGCTGATGTCCCACGGGCAGGCTCTGGGGTGGAACCTCGGCCATCCCCAACTCTGAAGGAAGGGTTGCCTCTGTGCTGGTCCCCTGGGAGGGCCCCTGAGCCAGTGCCTGGGGTCAGGGGCAGCCGAGGCTCAGGGAGGGCCTGCAGGCACCTCACCCTGTCCCTGCACGGGCCTGGGGCTCTCGGCTGGGTCAGCAAAGTGAGGACACCCGAGGGCTCGGGAGAGCGCGGCTGGCAGAGAGCAGGGCTAGCCCAAGGGTCTGATGGACAGTGCTCCCTCCCAGGCCTGGCCGTGCTGAGGTACTTCTGCCTGGGGATGGGCTGAGAGGGGGATTGCACCCAGTCGTGCATTTACCCACCCAGGCAGGCCCTTCCAAAAGTGGTGGAGCATCTAATGGGCACACGTAGGACATCGCAGTCAACCATTGGAACATGTACAGAAATTGCCTGCAAACTTCACCATGCCTCAGCAAACATCAGAGCCTGTTTTCTGACTATAGTGCAGTCATGATAGAAATTAATTGCCAAAAAGATAACTCTGAAAAGGCCATGTATTTGGAAAATTTAGAATGCTTGTATACATATCTAGTGGACCAAAGAGGAAATCATAATGGAAATTAGAAACAGCTCAGATGATGAAAACATAATGGAGTGAAACTTGTGAGGTGGGGACCCCAGACCACGAACTAGCTGGTCCGATTTGAAAACCCCTCTGAGGGAAAGCGCACTCATGGGTCCCTTTTGTGGAACCCTGACGATGAAACGGGGGAAAGGCAGTGGGCCCCTTGGGAGGTGTGAGGAAATGGGCCCAGCCAGGTACCTCTGGAGAGGAACAGTGGCTCCTCCTGGGGGAGGCGGGCAGGGCTGGGGGCTGCCTTCGCATGACCCTGCAGGGACCAGAGGGTTCAAAGCCCCAGTGTAGCCTGAGGTCGCCCTGGGTGCAGCTTCCAGTCATCTTGCTGCTCTCTCAGCCCTGGAGGGAATCCACTTGTGTCTCCCGAGCTCAGATTTTGAAGAGCTACTGGGATGTGGGAGGTGACTGGAGGCTTGGTGAGAGGAAGAAAAGGGCAGGAAGGGATTTCCACCAAGGGAACCACGGTGAGGCAAAGTGTGGTAGAGGCCATAGCTCTGGGGCCACTGTATCGGAGACCCTTCCCATGCTGGGGAGTTCTGTGTACATGGATATCCACTCACAGTGCCGCCGAAGGGGTCCCTGACCAGCCCGCGGCCTGAGGGCGGTGCTGGGTGTTCAGCTGACATGGGACTTAATTTTAAAATATTTTTATTGTGGTAACATACTTGTAACAAAATTTCCCATTTTATTCATTTTTAAGTGTACAGTTCAGTGATATCAATTGCCTTCACAATGTCCTGTACCCTCACCGCCATCTCTTTATTTTATTTTTATTATTATTATTTTTTTCACCGCCATCTCTTACCAAAACTTTCCCGTCACCCCAAACAGAAACTCTGCCCCCCTTTAAGCAGCAGCTCCCCCTCCCCTTCCTCTGGTAACCTCCAGTCGACTTTCTGTCTATAAATTTACCAATTCTAGGCATTTCTTATAAATGGAATCATACAATATTTTTCCTTTTGTGTCTACTTCTTTTCACAGTTCATCCTTTTTTTCCTTTTTATGGCTGAATAGTATTCAGTTTTAAAGTATGTACCACATTTTGTCTCCCCATTCTTTTGATGATGGGCATCTGGGTTGATTGTACCTTTTGACTATTGTGAATAAAACATTTTTTGGAATTAAAAAACCTTTTTATTGTAGTAATACACCTACAATTCAAAATTTCACACTTTAATAGCACTTTTAAGTATACAATCTAGAGGTGTTAATTAAATTCACAATATTGTGCCACCATCATCAATATCCATTACCCCAATTTTTCATCACCTCAGGCAGATAACTGCACCCGTTAAGCAATAACTCCCTTGCTTCTATGTCCCACCCTGGCCACTGGTAACCTGTCGTCTACTATCTGTCTCTATGAAATTGACTTTATATTTTGATGCGGGCATCATTGTATTGATTTTGCCAACGAGGCTTCTAGGTTTGGAGAGAGGCAGAGGCAGCATTTGAAACCAGGTTTCCCCTCTGTGCCAAGGTGTACTCTGGAGAGTGGGTGACACATCTCCTTGGCACCTCCTTCATCTTTCTACGCCCTCCCAGGCTTCCTTCCATCCTGGGTCACCCCCCAGGCCCTGACCTGGCCCCTGCTCTGTGCTCATCTTTTTTTTTTTTTTTAAATCCCCACCCCCCATCGTTGTTTGCACTCGCTGTCTACTCCCTGTGTCTTTTCATTGTGTGTGCTGTGTCTGCTCATCTTTTTTTAGGAGGCACCGGGAACCAAACCCAGGACCTCCCATGTGGTAGGCAGGTGCCCAACTGCTTGAGCCACATCCGCTTCCCTCTGTGCTCAAACTTTGAAGGCGGCTTCCCTCTGCCGGGTGACTTAGCCCAGTGAGCTCCCATCATCTTCAGGTTTTTTTTTCTTTAGAGGGTTGGGCTAGTCGCCAGGATAAAGCGTCATGAAGACGTTTGTCAGTTGTATTTTGTGTGAGGAATTTTATTGATTTTACTGTGTCCTCTGTCTTAGTTGGCCAGGGCTGCCGTAACAGATAACAGCTCCCCATCAGGTGCTGCTTGGATGGCCTCCCTGGGGCTGTACAGCACCTGGCACACGTGAGGGTGACCACTCACTCCTTGTGTGTGTCCTGGGTGCCTGGCACCTGCCCAGGGCTGCATGCGGACTTGCTCGTCACACAAGGGTTCCCGGAGGGTGCACCCTCACCTGTGAGGGAGGGAGCCACAGGCTAGGAAAGCGGAGGAGCTGCACAGAGATGCGATTTCGGGTAAAGTCTTCCTCAGCCTCACTGGGGGGGGCCCTGGAGTGTGAGCAGCACCGCACAGTTAGTCTCCCTCTGAGCCAGGGGGTTGAGTCTTTTTTTTTTTTTTTTTTTTTTTATTTATTCATTTATCCCCCCCTTGCTGCTTGTGCTCGCTGGGTCAGCCAACCACGCCGTGCGGGCAGGCCCGCCCCCACCAGGAGGCCCCGGGAACCGAACCGGGGCCTCCCATATGGTAAACGGGAGCCCTACTGATTGAGCCACAGCCGCTTCCCGGGTTGAGTCTTTACAGCCCCAGTACTGGCCAGCCCTTGGGTACCAGCCAAGAGCGGTCCCCTGGAGAAGGTGGCGGGCATGGCCTGAGCGTGGCAGTGCTGGCAGCCACTGGGACATGCCAGCGCCATCGGGTAGAGGCCATTGCTGGGGCTGGAACCTCTTCTCGTCCCCTAAGGGGAGGAAGCAGATCACTCGCCAGGTCTGCAGGGATTTGGGGTGCCAACTCGTGTCCTCCTGTCCTCATCCATGGCATCATGTGGCCTCCTAAAGGAGCCCTGGTCTCCGCTTGCCAGGCTTTCTCATCTTTCTGTGGGGGAGCTGCTGCATCCGTGTCTTCTGCTCCGAGCCCCTGGCCTCAGTCAGTGTTTGTTCCTCAAATGGGAGAGCCTGAGACCCGAGGGCCGGCCAGAGCAGGCCAGGGCGATCCAGCCTTGGGCAGTGCAGGCTGGGTGGGCTGGGCAGGGGTGCTGGCCTGGGCATCCTCTTGCTGCTTGACCTCTCAGCTCCACCCCCAGCTGTCTTGCCCAGACCTGGTGGGCAACCTGTGCCGGGGAGCTTGGGTCCTCGAGCCCCTGCCTGGGCACGGCCTGCATGAGGAGTGCAGGCTGAGGGCGAGTGGACATTGGTGCTGGCAGGCGGGCGGGCGGGGGTCCAACATGCTCCCCTGAGCTGCTGCGAAGGGCCACCCAGCTCTCACCAGACCCACAGCCACAGAGTGGCATTTTCCAGGGTGGGAAACTAGCACGTGTCATGCCACTTCCAGAAGAGCTGGCCCCCGGGTCAGGGTGGGCTGTGGGGGATGAAGGGCCCCCTGTGAAGGGCAGGAGTTTAGGGTCCTGGAAGGACCGAGATGTGAGAGCCACTGGGGGTGACAGCAGGGGTTCCTCGTAGCTCCCGAAACGGGCAGGCCTCGGGAGAATAGCAGCCAGAGCCAGCTCATTTGATCCTTGCTGCACATGGCAGTGGGGTTGTCTCTGATTCCCATTTCACCGATGAGGAAACTGACATCCAAAGCTGTGGAACCCAGTTCATAGGGCTGGGAAGTCACAGTGCACGTGAAGCCTGGGTCTGCCTGATAGTGCACGTGAACCCTGCCTCCCAAATTCAGCCCCTCTGAGATCAGGAGCCGGCACGGGCTCAGGGCCTCCTCCTGCCAATGCCCCCGGAGGTCCAACCCACCCGTCCTCACATCCCCTGGCCTTCTACTCCAGCACAGAGACCTCCTTTAGCAACCTGCCTCTGTCCACATGCTGCCTGGTGCCCGGCGTGTCTTCTGGAAGAGGCTTTGGGCAGGCCCTGGCATCGGATGCAGTGGGGGCATGGGCCCCTGGAGCTGTCCTGAGAGCTGAGGGAAACGGGCCTCGGGCTGGCAATGAGGAGCCAGGATGGGCCTCGGAGTGGCTGAGGGGGCCGGGAGCAGCACTTGCCCCTGAGCCTTGCCCCTTCCTCCCTGCCCTCTAGGAAGGGCACCTTCACATTGGGCCTTCTGCTAGGATGGGCTAATCCTGGGGGCTGCAGCTCCTGTGGGGAGCTGGCAGCATGGGTGCCCCCCACCATGGACCCCCCCCAAGTCAGGACCCCAGCCCACCTATGATGGAGAGAACTACTAACCTAAAATTAAACCAAATCATGTTTCAGTTTCCCCATCCTTCAGTGAGGGGGTGACTGGAGCAGCAGTTTCCAGAGCCCCGTTCCTGGGTGGCACAAGGGCGGGTACCCCCACGAGCAGCCTGGAGCTCACCTGCCATGAGGTGGGCCTTGCCTGGGGTCTTATGTGGACAAGGCAGCCTACAGAGGCCAGCCTGGAAATCTCCCAACCCCGATGGTCTCTGAGACCCTCAGGCACCCCACAGCTGGGGTGGCCCGACCAGTTCAGAAGTGCTGATGGCCCGGAATTGTGCACTTCCTTCCCTGCTGAGTTGGTTTGAGTCTTTTGTGGACCCCAGAAAATTATGTGCTTAAATCAGTCCATTCCTGGGGGTGTGGGATCCTTTTGATTGGATTGGATTCATTTGGGGGGTCTTGGATTGGATTGTTCAGTGAGGCATGACCCAGGCCCTCTTGTTGGAGTCCTTTATAAATGGAGGACTGAAAGCAGAGACACACAGAAAAGTGCAAAGACAGAGAAACCCCGAGAAGCTGCAATCAGCAGAGCACAGAGGCATGGAAAGAGGCCCCCAAAAGTTGAAAGAGATGAAGCCCAGAGGAGAAGGGAGAGATGAGCCATATCCCTGATGGTCCACAGCTGAGCTCAGGGAGAAAGTGAGCCTGAAGGGGAAAGCAGAGACCTCGCAGAGGCCAGCTGCCATTGTGCCTTGCCATGTGGCAAGAGTCCAGGCTTGCCAGCAGCTGATCTTTGGTAAGACAGCATCTCCGATGATGCCTTGGTTTAAGAATCGTAAGTTTTTAACCTAATAAATTCCCACTATAAAAGCCGACCCATTTCTGGTATTTTACATTGGAAGCCTTTAGAAAACTAAGACACCCACCGAGCATGAACTTGCGGGGTCTGCTGAGGCACCTCCCAGACGTGGGCATGGAAACCTCACCCCACGCAGCAGTGAGGCTTGGAGGGGCTGAGTGCACCTCCCAAGGCCAGGCAGCCAGGGCGTGACTGGCGAGAGCCGGGGTCCACGTTGGAACACTGCCCACCATGTCACTGTCACTTCTTTTTTTTTTTTTAACTTTATTTTGTACATTTAATAATTGAAAACATAAGCAATAAAAAACTAAAAAGTAAACACAGATGAATAAACATATACATTTCTCAATTAAATGTAATGGATACATGTAAAATTTTTTTTTGTGTGTGTGTGTGTGAATCAAACAATGTATTACACAATATATTTGGTTCATAGTAATGCATTCATACAGTATTTGTCCTTTTGTTTCTGGCTTGCTTCACTCAACATAATGTCCTCCAGATTCATCCATGTTGCCATATGCTTTAGGACTTCATTTCTTCTTACAGCTGCATAATATTCCATCTTGTCAATAGACCACAGTTTGTTTATCCATTCTTCTGTTGATGGACACCTGGGTTGTTTCCAACTTTTGGCAATCATGAATAATGTGGCTGTGAACATTGGTGTGCAGATGTCTGTTCATGTCACTGCTCTCAGTTCTTCTGGGTATATACCCAGTAGTGGTATTGCAGGGTCACGTGGCAAGTCTATATTCAACTTCTTTAGGAACTGCCAAACAGTCCTCCATAGTGGTTGTACCATCCTGCATTCCCACCAACAGTGAAGAAGTGTTCCTATCTCTCCACATCCTCTCCCACACTTGTAGTTCTCTGTCTTTTTAATAGTGGCCATTCTGATAGGTGTGAAATGATATCTCATTGTAGTTTTGATTTGCATTTCCCTAATCATGAGTGATGTTGAGCATTTCTTCATGTGTTTTTTTGCCATTTGTATTTCTTCTTCGGAGAAATGTCTATTCAAGTCTTTGGCCCATTTTTTAATTGGGTCATTTGTCTTTTTATTGTTGAGTTGTAACATCTCTTTATATATCCTGCATATTAAACCCTTATCAGATATGTGATTTCCAAATATTTTT
>JAKSZT010054380.1:3469685-3489706 GCA_026826555.1 Tolypeutes matacus
TTCCACTGATCGATATGTCTATCTTTATGCCAGTACCATGCTGTTTTGACCACTGTAGCTTTGTAATATGTTTCAAGGTCAGGCAGTCACTGTCACTTCTGGGGCCACCTACCCTTGAGAGGTGGACTCTGGCTGAGTTGTTGAGGAACCAACCCCAGGAAGAAATTGGGCATGCTGTCTAGTAACCTCATTCACCCCAGTGCCTTTTGAGGGCTCACTCTGTGCCAGGCTTAACTAGGCTCTGGGAAGCCAGCAGTGAGGTGAGAGACAAGCTCCAGGAAAACATAGTAAATGAACATAATGCATAATTAGAAAGTGGCTCAGAGGGTGGGAGCGCAAGGGAGGGTTCCATTTTGAGCCTAGTGATTAGGGCAGGTTCATGGCGAAGGAGGTTTCATTGTATTTTTTATTATGGTAACATATATATATACAACATAACATTTCCCATTTAATCACTTTCAAGTATACAATTCAGTGGTGTTTGTTACATTCATAATCTCCACCACCCTTTACCCAGACTTTCCCATCACCCCAAACAGAAGCTCTGTACCCCCTAAGCAGTGACCCCCATTCCCTACCCACGCTGGCCCTGGAACCCTGTAACAGAAGGTGATGCTTTGAGCAGAGCCTTGAAGCACGGAAGGAGGAAGAGAGCCCCGTGGCTGAATAGGGGCAAGTCCCCTGAAAGAACAGCTTGTGCCAAGGCTCGAGTCCGAAGCCAAGGGGAGAGGGGCCAGTGTGCGGTTGAGGCCTCTTCCTGGTGCGGCCGTGGGCTGTAGCTCAGTCTGGGCTCCTGCAGCCTCCTCGGCCATGGTACCCACGCTGAGCCATGGGGTGTCCCCGTCCCTGCCACAGATATGTAGATAGGCCCTTGGCCCCAGCCTGGAGTCCATGCCACCCTCCTGGAAAGACTTGGGAGGGAGCGTGTTTGGGGAAGGTGCCCAGCTCAATGGAGGGGCATTTAGTTTGGGGTGCCCATATGGGTCTGAGAGAGATGGGCTTCTGTGTGACTAAAGGGTAAGGACTCTGGAAAGGCCACTCTAGGTCTGTGCTTTCTGAAGCCTTCTCCCCCCCTTTTTTTTTCCTTAAACTTTTTATTTTGAAATGATTTCAACTTACAGGACAGTTACAAAAATAATGCAAAACTTATACAGAAAACGTCAACATACCCCACCCCAGATATTCACATCAACCAATTTTACCATTTTGCCACATTTACTGTATCTTTCCAGCTAGCCATCTGTCTACTCATCCATCTGTCGGTCTGTCTCTCTAACTATTTTTTATCCATCTGAGAGTAGGTTGTGTACATCATGCTCCTTGAACAGATAATACTTCCAATGTACATTTTCTAAGAACAAGGATATTCACTTCTATAACCACCTTAAGTGCAGTTATCAAGTTCAAGGACTTAAACGTTGCTATAAACTTAGTCTATATTCCAATTTTTCCATATGTACCAATAATGTCCTTTTGGGCATTTTCTCCTCCCTTATTAGATCCCATGCAGGTTCATGGATTGCAATTATGTGTCATTGTCTCTTTAGTTGCTTTTTTTTTTTTTTTAATTGGGGAAACATATGTACAACCTAAACTTTCCCATCCCACCTGTCCCTCTGGGCTCCTGAGCCTCTCATCTTTCCTACCTCTCTCTTTCCCTGGGATTCAGCTCAGCTTCCTGTCTCCAGGGCCCCACCCTCCCCCTCTGCTCTTCTCTCTGAGTGCAAGCTCCCACGGCATCCGGACTAAGGACCAAGGTACTCCTGTGTCACGTCACCCAGGTCCAGACTGGTGTGTGAGTTCCTGGGAGACTCACCCAGCCCACCCGTCCCCCTCTAGGGCTCCGCACCTCTGAGGGCTGCTGGCCCCAGCCTGCCCTCCCCTCTAGGACCAGCCCTTGAGCCACCCCTCAGCGGTGACTTCCTCTCTCTTCCCCCTTGTAGCACCTCCTGCTCATCTCCTGCTGGCTTCTCACCCTATTCCCCATACCCCACGACCCCGCTTCCATCCAAAGCCCCACCAACCTTTCCAAGGAAACACTGAAGCGCATTTCTGGTCCTCACTCGTGGCACCGCTCTACTTTCTCGGGGTTCTGCTTCCAGCCTCCCGCCTGCTCCTCTCAGCCTCCATCGCAGGCTTGGGGAAGGTCTCTCTCTGCAGACCCACCTCCCTTGTAGGGTTCTGGGCCTCTGTCCCCCTATCTCCAGTATGCAGGTGGGAGTGCAGGGAGGCAGGGGGAAGCATGTCTTGGGGTCCCTGGCTGTCCTCTCTCGCTTGCCCTCCCCTACCTTTGGGTGGCTGTGGTGGGCCCCCGGGTCAGTGACTGAGTGGCTGTTGGTGTACACCCTGGGTGGGGTGCAGTGCAGCTGTGAAGGGGGCAGGCTGGCAGTTGGCAAAGCTGCCTGTGAACAGCCACTTCCCAGATGGGGGCCCTTGGGCAGGTTCTCTTAACTCTCTGAGCCTCAGTTTGCTCAGCTGCAAAATAAAGATGATGGAGCTGTGCTCCCAGGCTTAAGATGAACTGTGGCATTTTATGTAGAGCACATGGCACAGTTTTGACCATGTGGTAAATGCTTAATAAATGGGAACTGGGGTTGTTGTTGGTGATAGTAGGTGATGGTGATGGGTGATGGAGAGGGGTGGTGATAGTGGGTGATGGTGATGAGTGGTAAGGGTGATGGAGTTGATGGTGGTAAGTCGTGGTGGGAGTTGGAGATGATGGTTGATGGAGGTGATAGATGATGGAGGGGGTGGTGATGGTGGGTGATGGATGGGGTGGTGATGGTGGGTGATGGTGGTGGGAGATGGAGGTGATGGTTGATGGAGGTGATGGTGGTTGATGGAGGCGATGGTGGTTGATGGAGGTGATGGATAATGCCTGGCCCCCACCATACTCTGAGCTGATGGGAGCAGAGTAGCTGCAGGAGTGGCATCCTGGGCTCCCATGGGAAGCCCCAGCACTCAGGGACATAGGATAGTGCGGTGGGTGAGCAGGCCTTTACCCTGGATCTACCCAGCAGGTAGGGTATCGGAGGGGGTGAGTTGGGCAGGGTGGGGAAGCATTCGTCACTGACTGGGGTTTGAGCCCTGATCCTGCCAATCAAATGTAAGACTTTGGACAACTCACCTTGCCTCCCTGAGCCTCAGCTTTCTCACCTACTCATAGGATCATCCTTACTTCAGAGGACCGTTGGGTGAATGCAGGATGGTCGGCAATTGACACAGGGCCTGGTGTGTAGTAAGCGCTCAGTGACTGGTAAATAGGGAACAGGTCCTGCCAGTGGGGTTGCAGCGGAGTGCTGGGCTGGGGAGTCAAGCCAGGAGCACTGACATCGGGGGTCTGGGGGCAGAGGGGGTGGTCCCCAGGGCAGAACTCCCTGTTAAGGTCAGGCCTTCTGAAGCCGAAGTCTTCCATCGCCCTGCAGCAGGGAACAAAGGTCAGACCCAGGGCGGGGAGGCAGGGCTGGGCCCCGGGGTGCTGGACTGAAGGGACTGTGGCGAATCCTGTACCTGCCGGGATTAGAAGTGTCGGTGAAGAGGCTTCTTGGCAGCCTTGGATCCCTTGTGCAGTGGTTCTGAAGGGGAAACTGAGTCCAAGCACTCAGGCAATGGATGGCAGAGCTGGCTTGGCCTCAATTTCCCATCTCTCTCTTCTTCTGCCAACATGGAAATGGGCCGGAGAGTTCGCCTTCTGTCTGCATCACCCCTGGAAATTGCTGTAAGAGGCAGGGGAGAATGCCCCCAAGCCATAAGGAGTGCAGAGAGAAAGCTACCCAGATGGGAAGTGGAGGCGCAGTGGCGAGGGAAGGTCCCAGAGCAAATTAGTGGCCAGCCAGGCAGGCGCCCAGGTTTATCTTAATAGCATTCAAAAAGTAAAAAGGGTACACTGTGGGAGTAGATCTACCTGCATCCCTGGGCCCCAGCTCTCCAATCCTCTCTGTAGAGACCCTGATACTGCCTGTTTCCCGAGTCCCCTCCCAGACATTTCCTGGCAGTACACATGCACGTGTGTTTTATTCCTCTGTATACATGTGGCAGCCTACTCTGCACACACTCCCAAATTCCCCACGTCACCAATCTCATAGGTGAGAAATGGCATTTCATTGTAGTTTTAATGAGCATTTCTCTTATTTTGAATGAGCTTGAGTATATTTTCATGTATTTAAGAGCTACTTGTGTTTTCTTTTTTGTCAACTGCTGTCTGCATTGTTTGTTAACCCAGTATTTCTGTTTTGTTGTTGGCATTATTTTTCTTACTGATTTACAGACACTCTTTTTTTTTTTTAAAGATTTAATTTTTTTTATTTATTCATTTATCCCCCCCTTGCTGCTTGTGCTCGCCGGGTCAGCCAACCACGCCGTGCGGGCGGGCCTGCCTCCACCAGGAGGCCCCGGGAACCGAACCCGGGGCCCCCCATATGGTAAACGGGAGCCCCACTGATTGAGCCACAGCCGCTTCCCCAGACACTCTTTATATATTAAGGAAATAGGCACTTTGGAGTATGAGTTGCAAATACTTTTCTGAATACATTGTTTTTTCATTGGGTATTGTGATTTTTTGCTGTGCAAAATTGTAAAGTAAAATTAAATTATATAGCCAGATGCATTTATCTTTTATGGTTCTGGGGTTTTCTAACATACGTATGAAGTTTGAACCCTATGAAATTACTCTTTTTGTAGGTCAAAAGTGGTTGCAGATCAGTGATTTCATGGACTTTAAATGATCAGAAGAGACCTTCTCTACTCTGAAACTATAAAGAAATTCTCTCATGTAGTCTTTCATGCTTATGGTTCCACTTTTCACTTTTGAGTATTTGATCCATCTGGTATGACTCCAACTTTACTTTTTTCCCAGATGGCTACCAGTTGTTGCAGACTGATTTGAAATATCACCTTTATCACGTATTAAATTGCCATATATGTTTGGGGTCATTTTGAGACTTTCTGGTCAGCTTCAGTGCCTTGACTGTATAATCCTGTGCTGATAACCATGTTTAAAAATTACCTTTTATTATGAAAAGGTATTCATATTACTGAGAGGTAAAGAGAATAGAATAATGAACCCCATTTTAGTTTGCTAAAGGCTGCCAAAGCAATATACCAGAAATGAATTGGCTTTTACAATGATATTTATTAGGTTAAAGGTGTACAGCTCTGAGGCCATGAAAATATCCAAATCAAGGCATTATCAGGAGATGCTTTCTCCCTGAGCTGCAGCTATGGGTGATCAGGCACACGTCACGGTCCACTTGTCTCTCCCTTCTCCTCTGGACCTCGTTACTTTTGACTTCAGGCTAAAGTGGCTTCCTCGGGGTCTTCTCTCTCAGCTTCTGGGTTCCTTTCTGTCTCTGCAGCTTTTTTCTGTGTATATGTTTTTTTATTCCTCCGTTTATAAAGGACTCCAGTTAAAGGATTAAGACCCCCTGGGCCACACCTACTGGAACAATCTAATCAAATGGCCCTGAACTGATCTAATATAATCAAAGGTTCACAGTAGGTTCAATTTAATAGCATAATTTCTTGGGATCCACAAAAGACTAAAACCAACCCCCCCCATACTCATTTACCCAGATTCAACAGCTAAGATTTTACCCCCTTGCTTTACTTACTCATTTTTCTTTCTTCCCCTTCTCCTTCCTTCTCTCCCTCACTCTCTCCCTTTCTATTTTCCTTTCTTTTTTTCTCTTATTCTTCTTCTTGTGGTTGAAGTATTTAAGACAAATACCCGACCTGTCATTTCCCCCTATATATTCAGCATGGATCTGTGAAACAAACAAGAACATTTCATACAAAATTGCAAAGTCATTACCACACTTAACAAAATTAATGGTAATTCCTTGGTACATATTCAGTTTCCTTAATTGCCTTGAAAGTGCCCTTTTACAGTTGGTATATAAAACCCACACATGGCATTTGGTTATTTTTCTTAAGTCTCTTTAGCCTAAAGCAGTCCCTCCTCCCCCTACCCCTGCCTTTTTATGCCATTGGCTTGTTCTGATGTAGTAGAACAATTGTAACCTTGTAATTGGTGTGTTACACTGTGCAAAGTCCTTGTGGTGATGGTAAAGATGTCTGCTTTCTCGTGATGTGATTTAACTAGTTCCTCTACTCCCAGTATTTCCTCCAAACTGGAATTTAGCTTAATTTTACTCAGCTCCACCCATTTTGGTAAGAACACTTTATAGGCACTGCCTGTACTTCAGTCCTGCTTGTGGTGCTGGGATTGAAGGCGTGTGCAGGGGCTCCCAGGGCACAGGCAGGCGGGCGGGGTGTGGCCTGAGGCTGTGGACTGGTGGAAGGTAGGCAGTTTTCCTGGGGTCCACGGCAGGTCCTGACCCGCTGCCTTGGGACTTGGTCATCTTCGCCCAGGGAGCTTCCATCTCTGCATCTGCCAGAAGGGAATAAAAACCCCACCATCCAGTGCTCTGGGAACACAGTGAGATCTGGTTTGAAAATCTCTTGGCACCGGCATTATCATCTGGAGGCAGAAGCGTCGAGGCTCACAACCAGGCCTCGGGCAGGCTCCTGGGCCTCCACATGCCTCGGTTTCCTCACCTGAGAAATGGGGACAGAGTACTTGCCACCATGGCCTTCCTGTCATGTTCATTGCTGTTTGCTTCAGTTCAGGCAACCTTCCTGGAGGAGGGGCCCATGGCAGGGCAGTGACATTGGCAGGGTTTCCTGGTCCCATGGCACTTCCCTCTGGGTCACCTCCACCACAGCTGGGCTGGGCTGGGCTCTGCCGGGCAGTGACCAGGCAGTGGCCATGGGGTTTCCCAGGAGGGCTGTGGAACCATGACGCCATCCCATCTCCTCTCCAGAGGTCTGGGAATGCGGCAACCCTGTCCAGGAGGAAAGTCCCCAGCTTTCCTTGTCGGCTGCTGGGACAGAGACTCTGGGCAGAGGGGCCTCCAGTGTTCCCTGGGGTGGCCGTGGGGGTCAGGAAGGGGCTGTGGGACCTCGTTCCACCTCTGTATGGGGAGAACGATCCCAGCAGCCCTGAGGGTCTCTCGTGTGGCCAAGCCTCAGATGGGACGGGCACAGCATCCCTTGTGTCATTGCTCGTGGGCTATGCAAGGGGCTGCCCCTTTGGCCCTGCCTTTGGCACGGGTCTCAGGGACTCCAGGAAGAACCCCTGTGGGAAGCTTACCCCCAGGGACCCGTTTCCCTTCTTTGAGCTACAACAGTGGCTCCCAAACTTGCTTATAGCAGTAGACACTGTTCAGTCAACACAGACCCACAAGCTAGCCAGGTGAGTGGAGCCATCCTGCATTGCTCAGCCTCTCTTCTTCCCCACCTCCCTGCAGGGTCTGGGTGGGGCACAGGGTTCAGGGCGCCACTGCCTCCCAGCTCCTGCTTCCCAGGGGAGGCGGCCACCACAGGACGTGCCAGAGGCCAGGGCTACCCATGTGGAGAGGGGGCCTTCGAACTCGCAGAAAATGAGCTTTTCCCTTGATCACTTCTGCTTCTGTCTCATTGGAGCTGCCTGGTGCTTGTTTGGCTCACTCCCAGCATCCAGCCACAGCGGACGTTCAAGGCCAAATCGTTGCCCAGAAATCTCCCCAAACTGAGCCAACTGCATTCCTCAGGTGGTTGTCGGGGGCTGTGGTCCGGCTGTGGCTCTGCCTTTATCTCTAGATCCTCTGTCAGAGACTAAAGCTGGTCCTGGTCCAGGGCCGGGATGTCAGGGTGCGGGGATGCCGGGTCCCTGTGCTCGGCGTCTCACTTTCTGTCCCTCCCCCCCACCCCTCCCCTCCCACCCCTACACTTGGCCCAGACAGAAATCATTCCGGTGTCCCCGTGTCCCATTACTCAGAGCACAGATGAATCACAGTTCCCGTAATTGGCATTCAGGAAGGTGGGAAGCTTGGAAGGGTTTCCAGGACATTTGGGGGATTAAATCCTCCTTGGCATCCATCTCCTGCCTTGGATAAAGACAGCTTCCATCTCAAGGAGATGTGGCATTAGAGGAAAAATTGTACCTGGAGAAGATCTTCTTTACATTGATCATTTAACAAAGGGTTCCTGACTTTGGGAAAGGAGGAGATAGGAGAGGGAATGAGAGGTGAGAGGGAAGGGAATCTGCACGCTGGGGTGCTTGAATGCCAAAGGCTTTTCATCCAGATCTCATTGCTTCCCCACCAAACTCCTGGGAGAGGGATTCTGTCCAGTTCTGCGGAGGCAGAAAGTAGGTTGAGAGAGGCTGGAAGTGTGACAGAAGCCATACAGCTGGTAAGTGGCAGAGCCAGGGCTCAGACCTGCTCTGTCCATCATCCCCAGACCCCCAGGCCCCTCTCCCACCCTGACTCTGAAAAAGCCACAACAGGAGAAAGACAAGTAACACGAATCTGAACCTACACAAGCCGCCTCTGTTAGGGGGCCAGGGCATGAACTTGAAGTTCCCAAATATTTGGGGAGAGATTTTGAGTCAAATGAAAAATTAAACTGATGTCTTAACCACGGAATTTGTCCGAACCTTTATGTGTTCCAGTGGTTTCTGATGCTCTGGGAGGGGACAATTACTACCTGTCCTGGGAGGAGGGATGGGGTCCCCGAACAGCGTCCCCTGCAAGGGGGTGGTCAGACTGGGAGGCAGAGAGTGCAGGCCAAGGGCTCTGCAGTGGTGCCGGAGAGGCTCGGACCTCCCTGGGCCTCTGGGGATCTGCCCACCGCCTTGGCACAGGTGCTCACCAGGCCTCGGCGGGCAGGGCCACGCTTCTGTGGTGGTGGCATGGAGACCATGGCCTGGCTGGACCGTTCCACCCTGCCAAGGGCCTAGGCTGCCGCGACCTGTCCATCGAGAGGCATTGGTGCATTAGTATATGGAAGTGCTTGCACTGCCCTTGGCCACAGGGAGGCTCAGGACCGTGGTGGGCATCGATACCATGTGGGCACCCAGACCCTGCACATGGGGCCTCTCCTGCTGGGAGCCAGAAGGAGCCCCACCTTCCACTGTGCCCCCCTCCCACAGAGCTACCCATTCTCTGGTGCCCCACCTCTAGGAGCTCCTCTGTGGCCCACAGCCTGCATCCACACAGCCCCGGAGCAGAGGCCAGGCGGTAGGCTTGTCTCTGGGGTCCCCAGGCATATGCAGGTTTGGGGTACTAAGGGAAGGAGGAGGGGCTGTGGGAGGAGGGCCAGGCCGGTCCCCGTTGACCCTCCATTTCCTTCTTCCTCTGGCTCACAGACAAGGCCCCAAAGGTCACTGCCTGTCTGGGCTGCAGCTTCCTCTGGCTGTGCTCTGCTCTGTTCCCTCCATGGGAGGGTATGTGTGGGGGAGGCAGCTCAGCTGCAGGGGAGGAAGTTGGGGGGTCGGGAGGGACGTGGAGTTGTGGAGCACAGGGTGGGGTGACCGGCAGAGGTGGACTCTGGGTGGGGCGGGCACTACTTTAGGCTGGGGGGGCAGTCCAAAAGGCAGGCAGGGCAGCAGGTGGGCAGCAGGCTGGGGCTACCCCAGGTGAGGGGCTGGGCTGTGGAGGGCAGGGAAGGAGCTGCCTGGGGCCAGTGACCTCCTCCCAAGGACCTCCCACCTCCCAGGTCTGACGGCAGCCTTGACCCTTGGCAGAGTGGAGGAGGGAGCTGGCTATGGTCCCTGTGGCTATAGCCGCCGACCAGCAGCAGGCCCTGGGAAAGGCCTGAGCTCTGTCCACGCCTCGAACCCCACCATCACCCCCTCTGGCTGGTCTGACTTCTGACCTTGCCCAAGAGCACCCGGTCCAGCCTGGGCCCTTAAAGCAGCACCTGGTGGGGGGGACGTGCTCCCTGATTGTCTTTGCTGGGTGAGGTGGGTGCCTAGAGCTCGGCCCTTGGGCCACGCATGAGGGCATGGAGGCTCCTGAGCAGCCCGGGGCAGGTGGGGCTTCCGTTCCCACTCCGGTTCAGGATGTGGGGCCTGGGGCATCCTGTGGGGTGGGCACAGGAAGAGCCCCCCACTGTGGCCCCAGGGCCACTGGGCTTTTGGAGCATCCTGGTTTTTCACCTGAAACACCTGTTTCCTGAAGGCTCCCTTGGTGCAGGCACTGTACCCTGTAGTCCTTTGACCTTAAGTTCTGGGAATAATTATCCTCCTTCGACCGATGAGGAAACCGAGGCTCCAGAGTTTGGTTCGGCTGAGCGAGGAGGCTGGGTGGGAACCTGGCTCCTCTCTGGATTCCAGGTGCCACTTGGTCAGCGCCCCCCAGCCCTTGGGAAGAGATGCTCAGAGAAAGCCCCAGCTATGCCGTGAACTGGCCATCACGGTAGGCAGTCCTCCACCCGTACCTGGAAGAAGGGGCCCAGAGCCACCCCTGGAGTTGGGTGCTCAGGTGGGGGAGGGGACGCCACCTGGACCACCCCTCCGAAGGAGGGTCTGGCTCCCCCCTGCCCAGAGCTGGCTGAGCAGAACTGGGATTCTGGGGCCTTCGAGTGTGGCAAAGGCACTGCCAGCTTCAGTTTCCCCATCTGTAAATGACTTTAATGTAAAACATCCAGGCTGTTGGGCCCCAGACCTCTCAGTGCCCTGTCCACTAGCCCCTGGAGGCTTGAGACTCTGTCCCTGTGGCCTTCCTGTGAGGCCAGCCATCAGCAGCCTTCCCTGGGAGGCCAGCTCCCTTCGCCCTTGTGAGGCCAAGGCCCTGGAGCCCCAGATGGCCCGGCTCAGCCTGGCGCCTCTTGCTGATGAAGGGCCTAGTGGGCATTTGGCAGCCTGGGGACTCCCTGGGGGCAAGGCTGGTGGGAGGGGCCGGGGACACCAGCACAGGCCCTGCTCAGACAGGCCCAATGGTTATGCCCAGCTCCCCCCAATCCTCTCCTCTGGCTGCCCCCTCTTCAAGACCCTCTTCCCTGCTCCAAGCTGTACAGAGCCGTCCCTGCTGGTTTGCAGCCCCTCCCTCCGGTCTCCAGTGCCTGTGGCCAGGTACAGGGAGGCCACCATCCTGGACATGCCTCAGTGGGAATGTGGGAAGCACCTGAGATGGAGGGGGGTGCTGTGTGGCCCCTCCATGCCTGGTGGCCTGCCCCTCGAGGGCCATGCCTGTGGGTGGAACTGTTTTCCAGGGCTAAGTGCTGTCTGTCACTGGGGGTGCTGGTCTGCGCCCCACCCGCCTTTCCCAGCTTGCATTGGGCCCCCTCCCCCAAGCCCACACAGGCCCCACCTGGCTCAGCCTTGGACCTCCCCACCCCCCACATTCCCAGGTGGGTCTGGGCCAGGCTGCACACCAGGTATGGCCCAGGCCACACGGTCCCAGCCGGGGTCTCCCAGCAGTTGAGGTCTACTCTGGGTCTCCTTGGGAGGTCCTCCTGCGAAGTGCTTATCCAGGGCGGGGCCATGGAGGGAGCATGGGATGGCCCCTACTGTGAACATCTGACAGGTGTCAGCAGAGGAGGTGGGGCAAGGGGGGAGAGAGACAGAGAGAGAGAAGGAGGAGAGAAAGAAAAACAAGAGATGGGAGAGACAGAGACAGAGCTGCTGTGATGGAGAGGCCCCCAGGGAGGAGGAGGAGGGGAGGGAGGGGCTCTAATTCACTCTCACGCAGCAACTTTTCATGTTGCTTGGCAACCAGAGGAGGAAGGAGGGTGTCCGGGAGGCCCCCACGCTGCCTTTTGTAGAGCCTGGGTGGGGCACTGTGGGGTGACCAAGGGAGGATATAGGTGTGGAGAGAGCTCTGCAGGATGGGGCGGGGCCTGGGGGACCACCCATGGTGTGGCAGGTGCCCCACCCAGAAGGCACTGCCCAGGATGGAGGGTGCCCCGGGGGAAGGCAGTGTGGGGCCCTGGTGTTGGAAGCCCACCCAGCCCAGCATCCAAAGACCTGGGAGGGGGCTGGGGCGGGAAGGGCTGAGGCCAGCGCTGGGGCGGGGTGTGATCTGCTCAGGGCCAGGCACCCACCTGGTCCCAGGGTCTCACAGACTTAGGCGCCCAGTGCACAGGTGGACATGGCATAGCCTGGGGCTATGGATTAGGGTGGGGCCAGGCTATGTCCTTGGAGCAGGTCCTGACTCGCTGCCTGGGGACTTGGCCAACTTGCCCAGGGAACTTCCATTACCGCATCTGCCAGAAGGGAATAAAAATCCCACCATCCAGTGCTCTGAGAACTCAGTGAGATCTGGTTTGAAAATCTCTTGGCACCGGTGTTATCATCTGGAGGCAGAAGCGTCGAGGCTCACAGCCAGGCCTCGGGCAGGCTCCTGGGCCTCCATGTGCCTCGGTTCCTCACCTGAGAAATGGGGACAGAGTACTTGCCACCATGGCCCTGCAGTTCCTGTCATGTTCATTGCTGTTTGCTTTAGTCCAGGCAGCCTTCCTGGAGGAGGGGCCCATGGCAGGGTAGTGACATTGGGAGGGTTTCCTGGTCCCAAGGCACTTCCCACTTGGCTGGGCTGGGCTCTGCCGGGCAGTGACCAGGCAGTGGCCATGGGGTTTCCCAGGAGGGCTGTGGAACCGTGACGCCATCCTGTCTCCTCTCCAGAGGTCTGGGAATGCGGCAACCCTGTCCAGGAGGAAGGTCCCCAGCTTTCCTTGTCGGCTGCTGGGACAGAGACTATGGGCAGAGGGGCCTCCAGTGTTCCCTAGGGTGGCCGTGGGGGTCAGGAAGGGGCTGTGGGACCTCGTTCCACCTCTGTATGGGGAGAACGATCCCAGCAGCCCTGAGGGTCTCTCGTGTGGCCAAGCCTCAAATGGGACGTGCACAGCATCCCTTGTGTCATTGCTCGTGGGCTATGCAAGGGGCTGCCCCTTTGGCCCTGCCTTTGGCACAGGTCTCAGGGACTCCAGGAAGAACCCCTGCGGGAAGCTCACCCCACAGGGACCCGTTTCCCTTCTTTGAGCTACAACAGTGGCTCCCAAACTTGCTTTCAAACGTTATGTTCAAACACAGCCTCATAGAGACCCCTTCTGACGGAGGACATGGGACTCAGAACCCACCGCTCAGCCCCCCTATGTGCCCCACCGAGCTCCCAAGGGCTCATGGCCTCAGTGGAACTCCACAGCAGATGCAGCTCATGGCAGGGAGGGGTGTCTTAGGATGAGGGTCTCATGGCAGTGGGGTCTTATGGCAAGGGTCTTGTGGTAGGGGTCCTCAAGATGGGGTCTCATGGCAAGGATGTCGGGGTGGAGGGTCTCATGACAGGAGACTGAGGATGGGGGTCCTCAGGATGGTGGTCTTATGGTGGGGATATCAGGATGGGGCATCTCGTGTTGGAGCCTGAGGTCAGGGGTCTTGTGGGGATGTCAGGATAGGGGATCTCATGTCAGAGGCCTCGGGATGAGGGTGTTTCATGGTTGGGGGTCTCAGGTTGGGAGTCTCAGGACAGGGAGTCTATGGCACCCCCCTCAGCCCCTCACAGCCTGTCTTGGCATCATCGTCATACCATGAAGACACCCGAGGAGGGCAGCCCTCGTCTGTCTCCCCACCCTCACTCTGGTCCCCCTCCTCTCCTTCCCACATCTCACGTGATTGTCCAGCTGGCGCCATCCTTGCACAGGTCAGGGAGGAGCTTAGAAAGCCAAGCCCTGAGAAAGTGGGGCCTGGAGTGGCCCCTCTGGAGGGATGCAGGGTCATCTTGTCTGTCCGGCCCATCATTCCGTCCTCCCAGCAGCCTTGAGGGGTGGGGAGATGGTGCTCACACCTGACGAGGAGGCCAGGGGCTTGGCCTGCCAGGGCCCCCAGCCTGGGCCACAGCAGGGGCTGGTGATGCTTGCCTTGGGCCCCTTGAGAGGCGTGTGCTTGGGGACCCCGCCTTGGGGCCAGCTCTATGTCACCAGTGCTGCCTGTCCTCTGCATTTCTTGAGAATCAGGGATTGCACAGTGGGGGCCCCAGAGGTGCCAGGGGCACGACCCCGAGGAAGACACTTCTCCCCTCTGGGCCTCAGCCATCCTGCTCTCTGGTGCTTGGGAGCAGAGCTTGTTTCCATGGTTACCGGAACCTGCCTCTCTGTGGGTGTGTGTGTGGGTGCTGCAGTTTCAGCCAGGACCTGGAGACCCTCCCCCAGAAGCCGGCCCCATGGAGATGTCCCCAAAGCATGGCCTGTCTGCTTTGTGCCCACCTGAGACATGGGGTGGGGGGCTGCCTCAGGGGTGGCCCAGCCGGCTGCTCCACAGGAGGGGGCTTCAGGCCATGGTGGCAGCCCCATGTCGGTGTGGGGACCAAGGGCAGGGCGGCAGCAGGTAAGTCACCTGGCCAGTGATGGAGGGGACCTGCAGGGGTGTCGCAGGGGGAGAAGGCTGGGGCAGCGGCAGTGGTGGCCTTCTTTCGGTGGGGCCCGTTCCGCGGACATCACAGCCGTGCAGGCAGGCCTTTGGCAGATGAGGAAACTGAGGCACAGAGAGAGTAAGCAACTTGCCCACGGTCAGTGGCTGAGCCAGGATGGTAGCTCGGGCCCTTCAGAGATGGGGGAGGAGGGTGAGCTGTGGGCGCTGCTGCCTGGGGCCCACCTCGGATTGAGATGGTGACCGATGAGCGGGTGCCGCGTCCCGGTCAGTTTGAGTCCCTTACAGCCTGGGCGGCTGAGGCTGCAGCATGGAGCCTGTGTCCCTGCAGCCGCTTCCCAGCTGCCCGGCCTCTCTTCAGCCTCCCTGGAGTCAGGGGACTCCCCTCGAAGGGGCAGGGAAGCCCACCTGGCCGCTCACCCCTGGGCTTTCCCAAGGCTGCAGGCCCTCTCTCTCTCATCCCCTAGAAGGCCTCATGAATCCCCTCCAGCCTCCTGGGAGGCCAGGTCAGACTGTCACAGGCAGTGATTCCGAGCCTGGCCAGCGCGGTGCTCGCTCAGCCCCTCCTGCAGCCAGGCTGTGGATGGATTCTCATGAAATGGGGCCACCGACCATGTGGCCAAACCCACCTTTGCTCCTCCTGCCCCCACAGGGATATACACCCTGGCCACTCCTCAGGCTCACCTCACAACAGCTGCCGGGAGCTGCCACCCACAGCTGGGGCTCCAGGCCTTGTGGGGCCCTCTCAAGCTGGGCAGCTTTGCCCCCTGGGCTCCGCTGTCCTGCCTCTGTAGGTGAGGTGACAACCCCTGTCCCGCCTGCCATGTGTACCCTGGCAGGTGAGAATACTGTGACTTCAGTCCTCGGACCCTAGGCACGTTGTGTCTAGGCCTTGTGCCTCAGTTTCCCCACCTGCACAATGGTGATGTGTCTGAGAGTTGAACCGAGTCCATAGTGGTGCTGTGTGGGTGACGGGTCTGAGGATGGCGAGGAGGAGGAGGTGTGGGCGTAGGCGTCCTGTCCCCCACTCAGTGGTGGGGGGCTGTCCTCTGTTCTAGAATCCCATTTCTCAGACCTCACTGTGATGAGCCAGGCGAGGCAGACGTGACCAGGGCACAGTGACATGGGGTGGGAGCAGGGGCGTGTTGTCCTCAGCTGTGGCTGTGCAGTGGCTCTGCCTGGAAATTGGTGGTTTTTTCAGATGGAGGGGAAGCACAGTTTGCACTGAGTCATGAAAAGAAAGAGGACGTGGACAGGGAAGGAGGCTATGGGTGGGCGTGTGGGTGGGCGGTGGTGTGGTTGGGGGCCTGGATGGGCAGAGGACCAGGCAGCGGGTCCGGGCCAGCAGCGGGACCGGGCCAGCAGCGGGACCTCCAGCAGGAGGCAGGGCAGGGGGCTGCCCACCCCACGAGCACCTGTGGGCTCTGCCACCCCGCTGGAGCTGCACCCCAAAGTCTCCTGACAGTGCAGGGGTGGGGTGAGGCCATGAGGACCCTGGGGAGGGTGGCAGGGCCGACACTGCTTGGTCGAGTCATTCGGGTTATTGTAGCAATGTCATCGTCTCAGCTTGCCCAGGCTGCAGTGACAAACACCACACGCTGCCTACCTACAGGAGTGGATCACCTTGTGGTTTTTGAGGCTAGAAGTCCAACATCAAGGTCTCGACACCCAGAGTGTGGCCCGCATCCTTGGGGCTCCCGGGCTGGCCTCTGCCTCCGTCAGGTGGCTCTCTCCTTTGGCCTGCTCCTCTGGTTTCTGCTGATTTCCTGTTTCTACTACGGGCTCTGTCCAAATTTCCTCTCCTGAAAAGGCTCCCAGTCATATGGGTGGAGCCCACCCTGATTCAAAGTAGCCTCAGCTAAATAGAATCTGGGGAGACCCTATTCACAAATGAGTCCCCACGTCACTGATAATGGTGTCTTCAAAGTTCCTATTTGCCAGTGAGTTCACCCCCATGGGACACAGATTAGGACTTGAACGTGTATTTATGGGGGATGTGATAGTCATCCCAGATGGTGAAAGGACACCGGTGGGTGCTGAGCACCAGGGGGCTCCATGGGACTGGAGCCTGACCCTGGTCCCGCCTGCCCATGTGGGAGGGGGCCAGAGAACCCCAGGGCTCCGGCTACGCAGTGACAGACGTCTGCTGTGAGCATGGCCGGTGTCCTGCTCAGGAGGCTCTGTGGGTGCCCTTTGCACCCTCAGAGGTGGGACAGAGTGCAAACACAAATGCTGGGGGGCTCGTCCCCAAGCCCAGCGCCTGCCCCCGTCCCCCGCGTCCTGTCTGTTTTCATTTCCTCTTGCTGCCGGAACAAGTTACCACACGCTCAGCAGCTCCGAGAACACACATGTATCGTCTAACAGTTCTGTGGGTCAGAAGGTGTCGGCTAGGCTGTGACCCTTTCTGGAAGCTCAAGGGGAGAGTCGGCTTGGGTTCTTGCCGCTGTAGGACTGAGGTCTCTTCCCTGCTGGCTGCCAGCCGGAGCTGCCCTCAGCTCCTCAAGGCCTTTCTCTGGTCCTTGGGGGGTGGCCCCCACATCCTGGAACCAGCCACGGGGTGCCTTCGTGCTGCTGCCATCGTCCCAGTGCTTTCTCTGACCCCAGCTAGCAAAGGTTCTCTAATTTTCAGTGATTAGACTGGGCCCACCTGTATAATCCAGAATAATCTCCCCATCTCAAGCTCAGTTCCCTTAATCACATCTGCAGAATCCCTTTGCCATGGTAATATACCCATCTGCATGCTCCAGGGATGACGGCACAGATATCTTTGGGGGCCATTGTTTAGCCGACCACAGTGTCATAGTCACTGTCCCTTCTGTGATGGGGGAGCACAACTCCCCCTTGTCCTCCAGGAGTTTGCAGTCTGGGGAGCTGGATAGAGCCCCAAAGGACACCCGGAACCTAATAGGTGGGGATCCTGGACTGAAAGACATTGGGATGAAGTGGCAGAGGCCGGCAAGGAGGAGCCAGCGCCAGGTGCGGTGACGCGTCACGCCCTCTGCAGCGCCGCCTCCCTGCTCTCAAGGTTGGTGTGTGCAGTCCCTCCTGGGCAGCAAGACCATGGAGATTTAGGGCCTCAGAGTAATCCTGGCTCATTGGGAAGGAGGGGAGGCGTGGACACTCTGCGAGGAGAGTTTGGGGGGAGCAGTTGGCACGGAGGGTTGTTTTGGGCTGTGACAGGCTGCAGGCGTTGAGGAATTGGGGTGCAAGGGGTGGCTTTGTCAGATGGGGGCCTGTGTGGGGCAGGGGAAGGGCCCAGGAGTAGGTCTTGGGGGTGCCGGTAGCCGAGCGAGGCCACACAGCCTCCCCCCGCCATGGGGTGGGAGGGCAGCACCCTGCCTCGGCCCCTGCGGCGTCTCCAACTGTGCAACCAGGAGACCACAAATGCACAGTGAAGGTGCCGCCACCCGCACAACTTCCGGCAGCCCTGGGAGCCCAGGTCCTGACAGGCCTCCTCCCTAGCTCTGAGAAGCCCACCGGCATGGGGCAGGGAGGGAGGCCAGACCTGCAGAAGAGAAAGCGCCCTGCTCGCCTGCGGGGCCTCCTCCCCCCCCCACCGCACCTGGTGGCAGGTGCTCTGGGAACCAGCAGCCTGAGCAGTCCAGCCTCCAGGGGCCCAGTGGGACTGGAGCCCCTGCCTGGCGGGTAGACCCAGGCATCCCTCCCACCCTGGGCTCAGGCTGCGCCTGCCCCCCACCCCCTTCCACAGGAAGGGCTGTAGCTCGTGTTTCCACCTGGTGGCAGCAGGCTCCCTTCCTTCTGCTGCAGCTCTGCCTGTTGGAAAGGGCTGCTGGACTCTGAACCCCAGCCTGTCTTGCTGGCCCCCATCCCCTGCACCCCATCAAAGCCCTGAGCTCACAAAGGGTCTGGCTCCTCGGGAGACTCCAACTGGGGTTACCTGCTGACCCCTGGGTTGGAGATGTGTCCCCTGATAAACCTGGGGCTAGACTGACCCTCCCTGTGAGGTGGGGGTGGGGTTCCAACCCTGCGATGGCCACTTGGGGGCTGGACCTGGACAAGCCACAGAACTGGGTCACCCAGGATCTGGTCCTCATCCAGACCACTGACAAATGCTCCTGGTCCCCCCAGAGAGCCAGGAGGGGGTATGCCCGAGAGCCACCGACCTTCAACCACCCCAGCCTGGCCTGTCTTCGGCCCTTTCTGGAAACACCTGACATTTCCCCAGGGCACCAGGCACAACCGGTTCCCACAGGGGGCTGGAGGATGGATGGCCCCTGCTCCCCCCCTTTCCTGCTCAGAGCTGCTCCTGGAGAGGACCATGGGGCTAAAGTCAGGGGAGCCTGAGGCTAGTGACTTGGACCCCTCCAAAAGCCTGTCCCAGCCATGAAGGCTAGGGGCCCTGTGCACCTTCCGGTGTCCTCTGTAGGGGCTGTCACCTTCCCAGCCCCCTTCTGAACCTGGTGCGGCCATTTGGGAAGGGGCAGGGTGGGGGAAGTTCTATTGCTGTTTAACAAGGAGGGCTGAGGGGCTGGCCTGCTGCCCCCGGGAACCAGGGCAGAAGCAGAGCTGCAGGTTCTTGTGCATCCCCATAGGCCCCTGGGCAGGGCAGGGGCAGCAGGGAGGAGGATGGCAGGACTGGGGCTGGGCCGGGGCCGTGGAGGCAGGACAGCAGGCGCGTGCCTCCTAAGCCAGACGGTGCTGAGATGATGACCTACATTTCTGACAACTCCAAGGGGAGAAACTCTCTGCAGCTCCCACAAGGAACATGTTTCACAGCCTGTTTGGGGCGTGCGTGAGAAGCAGGACTGAGTTCTGCTTTTCCCCTGACCACTCTTTGGAGGGAGTCAGTGCGGCTGCGGGCTCAGGGTGGACATTGCAGTTCTCACAGACCCTCCCCCCCCCCCGGTCCCTCACCCACGCAGATACTTTCGTGCTCAGTTGCAGATGAGGCGCAGCAAATCAATCTCTGCGGTTTCCTCTTTTCTCTTTAATTCATGTGTGGGCGTGTTCTGGAAGCTGAGCTGTTCCTGACCTGGAGTGTGTGCCTCCTGGGGAGCTCGGGGATGCTCAGAGATGCTGGGGCAGTACCGGGAAGCAAATGGTGGTGGCCTGTGGCCCCCCCCACTAGCAGGCCTGGCCCCCCCGCCCCCTTGAGGGAGCCTGCCCGCCGAGCCCCCAGGGACACTTCTCACTGGGGCTTCTTGTGGCTGCTGCCAACTGATCGTAGTGGTGTGCTGGGGCTGAGGCGGGAAGGGAAACCGAGTCTCAGAAATGGGCCGTCTCAGTTTGCCAGGGCTGCTAGGACAAATGCAGACTGCCGGTTGGCTTCAGCAACAGAAATGTTTCATCTCATGGATTTGGAGTCAGAAGTCAGGTGGCAAGGTGACAGCAGGCCGTGCGTCCTCCCCGCGCCTGTAGCGTTGTGGTGTGGCTTGCCGGCAGTCCACAGCCGTCTCTGTGTCTGTCACCTGGCCATCTGTCTCCTCCTGTCTCCTGCTGATAAGGCAGAGTCATAGTGGACTGAGGCCCACCTGATTCAGTTTGGCCTCTCCCTTCACCAGCCACATCTTCAAGGACGGTGTTTACAGATGGGTTCTGGTCACAGGTCCAGACTGACCTTGACTTTGTGGGGAGCAGGATTCCATCTGGAACAAGGTGCCTCCCTCCCCCCAGAACACCGACACCATGATTTACTGTAGCCGCTTCCTGTAGGGGGGCCACTTCGCACCCCTCCCCAGGCAACTAGAGTTAGCTCCTGACCCAGACAAAGCCGTGCCGCTTCCCTCACGGGGCACGGAGGGGCTGGTGAGGGGCCCAGAGCTCTGCTGCCCGGATTTGGACTCTTTCCCAGAGCTCTGGGCCCCTCTCCCCCCCC
>JAKSZT010054380.1:3490106-3552730 GCA_026826555.1 Tolypeutes matacus
CCCAGAGCTCTGGGCCCCTCACCAGCCCCTCCGTCCCAGGCCCCCGGGGCCCTGCTTAAGTGGGTATCTCTGCCCTAAGACAATTCCCTTGGGGAAAAATGGTGCTCGCTGGGAATGATGAGCCCGGCTTCCTGGGAATTCAGAATAAATTGTCAATGTGCCTTCTATCTCATCCCTGAAAAGGGTTTTGTTTCAGTCTGCTAGGCTGCAGAAAGCAATATACTAGAAATGAGTCAGCTTCACAGTGGGATTTATTAGCTTACAAGCTTACAGTTTCGAGGCTGAGAAAAATGTCCAAACCAAGGCATCATCAGGCAATCCTTTCTCCCCGAAGACTGGCTGCCGGCCGTCCTGGTCTCCTCTGTCACTTCTGGGTTTTGTTGCTTCACCTTCTGGCTTCTGTGTCTTTCTCAGTTTCTGTGGCTTTTTTTCTCTCTGTAGTCATTCCCATTTCTAAAAGACTCCAGTAAGAGGATTAAGACCCACCCTAGGCCATGCCTTAACTGAAGTAACCTCATCAAAAGATCCCACCTACAATAGGTGACATCCACAGGAATGGATTAACTCCAAGAATGGACTTTTCTGGGGTCCATAGAACCTCAAACCATCACAGGCTCGCAGCAGATACTTGGGACGGTGTATGGGAAGAAGCCCTGACCCCACGCTGTGACACCTGATGGAGGCCGGCAGGACCCCCCCATCTCCACCTGCCCCCATGCAGCTTCCCTGCTCAGCAAGACCTACAAGGCCGCTCCCCGTGGGCGCTGCCCCTTGCCCGGGGTTGCCGCTTTGGAGTTGGAGGCAGCCTGGTGTGTGGAGGTTGTTTACAGATTTCTGTTAGCGGTAGATTCCTTCTTCAAATGCAAGGAGCCTGAGAGAAGACAAGCTCGATTAAAGCAAATGAGCTCCTTTGAGAGGAGGTGGGGAAGGGGGGCTGCCAGTCGGGTTCTCTGGCGCACCCCAGAGAGAAGGCTCTGCTCTTCTGAGATCTTGGAGCTGCTCGGGGAGGGTTTGCTTGGACAGGGAGGCTGGGAGACAGTAAGCGTGAATCTGTGGAGGGGTGGGAAAGGCATTCCTGAGCAGAGGGAATGGCAGGTCCCTGGCTCCATGGGGGAAGGAGCTCAGGTCACACGGATGGCACTGGGCCGAGGCCCCAGGTGAGTCTAGATGGTGAGGCCAAGTCACTGCCTCGTCTCCATCCTGGAAGCAGTGGGAAGCCGTAGTGGCAGAGGCTGCAAACCTGACCACACCTGCAGTCTAAAGATCATTCTGCTTGTAGAGCCTTTAGCAGATGGAGGGTGAGGGGCAGCAGCAAAGCAGGGGTCCGTCTGAGCGGCCAGCGCAGCGGACAGGAGGTGGCCGCTTGGCCAAGGGTGTGCTGGTGCAGGTGGACAGATGTGAGGCTGACCCGACAGCATCCAGGATGGAGTGGACACGGCAGGGGACAGGCAGCTTCTGGGCCTCTGCAGCTCTGGCTTGGTCTCTGCTTGGTCCTTGGCTGCCATCCTCCTTTTATTATATGGCTGCATCTGCTCAAGTCTCTTTTAAAACTGTTTCTTCTTTGAAGGTTTCTGTGGTTGCCGAAAGCATCAGTTTCCTCTGGGGTCCATTTTCTCATGAGTTACTTGGCCTTTTGATTCATGCTGTTCACATGTTATGCCTCCTTAAATTCAGGCTGTGTGTCTTTTTTTTTTTTTATTTTTTTAAATAGAAGTTGTAGGTTTATAGAACAGTCATGCATAAAATGCAGGATTCCCATATACCACCCTATTATTCACATCTTGCATTGGTGTGGTACATTTGTTACAATTGATTATTGTTATAATTCTGTTAACTGTAATCCATGGATTGAATTAGGGCTCATGCCTAGTGCAATTCCATGGTTTTTTTTTTTTTTTAAGTTTTATTCTGTTACCATCTATACAGTCTGACATTTTCCCTTTCAACCACATCCAGACACACATCTCAGTGCTGTCACCCTGTGTGTCATTTGAAGGAAGAAGGCCTGAGTCTGTCATGGGACTGGAGTTGTTTCCCACAGGTCTCTCCCATGTGGGGGTTCCCTGTCAGAAGTGGAGTGGTGAGGCGTGCTGGGTCCCCCCTTGCTGAGGTGAGGTTGGGTGTTGGGGGCCTTCCTGGAAGCCGGAAGCTGGTTGAGAAGATAGCTCTCTGCACCCAGGGTCTGCCTCCTGGCAGCAGTGGCTTCTCCGTGACCTGTGGCGGGGGAGCCCCCTCCCCACCCGGGTACTGCCTGCCACATAATCTGTTAGTGTCCCCACCCCTCCCACCGAAATGGGGGGTTTCCTGATTGGGCTTCTCTGTGGCTTCACCCCCCTGCCCACCCACCCCTGTCTACTTTCAGTTGTCCAGAAACGTGTGTGACGCTCTCATCCACGGAGGACCCACCGCTGCCTCCCCAAAGCTTCGTCCACGAGTCCTCTGGGGGTCTGCACACAAGAAAGGGTTATTAGGGGACGTCTCTGGAGAGGGCCTGGGGCTGGAACGGGAGGGGACTTTGTTTACCTTGGATGCCTTTGGTACTGCCCAGTGTTTTCGCAGGATCATATTTGCAGGTAAAATAAACAAGTAAACTAGGCAAATAAATGTGCAAACGCCTAGGTCTGGGTAAGCTCTGGTGACCCATGTTTGCTCTCTCCTCCTACCCCTGGGGCCCAGCACCCCTCTTTCCCCTGGTCCTGGCTGGGGGAATGAAGAACATGCTATGCTCTCCTCCCCCCATCCTCCAGGGGCCCCCAGAACAGGGTGTGGGCGCTGATCTTAGCTTCACAGACCTCACCAGGGACCCTCAGGACAGCCCCACCCAGGCTGGCTTGGGGTCATTATGCAAAGGTGAGGCCAGGAGCTGGGGAGGGGGCGCTGGCCAGGGACCCCTTCCCTCTGGTTCCAGACAGCCCCACGGGAGGGCAGATGCTCACAGGCAGGCAGGGCCTGTCTCCTCCCAGGGGGAGGAGGGGACTAACCCCCTAGAGGCCTCCTGCCTGCCCACGGACCCTGCCAGCCCCCGCAGCATCCCCTCTGACACTCCTCCAGGGTCCTGGCACCTCCCCAACCCTGGGCAGGCTTCTAGAAAGCGTCTGGGATCCTGCGGGACATTTGCAGATATTGGCCTGGGGCAAGGAACCAGGGGGTGGGGAGAGGGACCCCAACTCTTCCCCCAAACCCAGCATGAAAAATAAGTTAACTGCTCACAAATGTAAGTTAAATATCCAAAATATCTGAAACCAGTGAAGTGAATCAAGAAGTTCGATTTCAGGAGACCGGATGCTCTGCTACAAGTAAAGCCTTTGACACAAAGGTGGAACTACCCCTCCCCGCCACCCCCAGGTCTAGCCCACTTCCCCGCCCGCTCTGCTATCGTTCCCCGGGGAAAGTGTGTACATAGAGAGGTGCTCCATGGGGGGGCAGTGCCCAGAGGAGGGTCAGGGGACATCTGGCATCCTGGCTTTGGGGGCACCGGTGGGGGCCCTGGCATTGGGGCACCTGAGCTCAGGACCAGGCTGAGGCTAGTGGTGATGTCTTGGGTGTGCTGGCAGGCCTGGGCCTGGGGTCTGGGGGACAGGAGCCAGGCAGTGGTCTAGGGACACCTTTTTGGGGGTGGAGTGACATAGGCATAGACCAAGAGAAGAGAGTCCCAGGGGCTGCTTTCCCCAATCCCACCCGAATGGCGCCAACCCCTTCCCCCTTTTAAAAATGGAAACCAAACCCTGTTCTCCAACCTCAGCCCCCCACCGCAGGGGATCCCCATGACACCATGGTGGTGTCAGCCCCGAGGGGAGACGCTGGCTGGGGAAGTGGCCAGGCTGATGTGCGGCCCCTGTGGAGAAACTGAGGCCTGTACATGCGTCTGACTGCATCTGGTGTCATCACAAGCCTCCATCCACTTGGTCAATAGCTACTTCCTGGAGTGCACCCCCACCCCAGGGCCCCACGGGTCACAGCACCAAAGGGGTGAAAGCTCGGGCCAAGCTGCGCTCCGACTGTTCTACCGTCTGAGCCCTGGTGGTTAACTCTGTGGTGGGTGCTGGGGTCAGGGCCCTGCGAGAAGGCGTGAAGACCTCCCCATAGCATGACCCCTTGCTCGCCCACTCTGCTGAGCTTCTGGAGAGTTCCATCCTGGTGCCACTGCTAGAAGCCAGCACTGGCTCGCCTTCTGTCCCTTGGACAGCTGAGCTCCTTCCAGCCCAGGGCCTTGGCATTTGCTCCAGGGTCTCTTCCTCAGCCTCCTCTGGCCCCACGGCCGCACCGCTAGCTGGAAAGAATTTCATTTGTCTGTTTACCTGCTTATCGTTACCCCCTCTCATGGCCCAGCCCCGAAGAATGTAACCTCAGAAAGCATAGTAAACACTCGATTTTTTTTTTTTTTTTAGTGAATAATCTGGTTAGGAATGCAGAGTACCAGCCAGTTGTTGAATGAGGGGCATTGAGAAGTTGGAGGAGGGAATGCAGATCCACAGCTGGCCTGGGGCAGGCATCATTAACTAACTCAGAACATGGGAGTCCATGGAGATCCAAGCTCAGAAACTTCACGGTGCAGCCCTTCAGGGAGCCGCTACCCACCCTTCAGAGATGGGTGGGAGGAAGGGTAGAGTGGAAGGTGCACCTTGCAAGGAGGCCGACGGTCTGAGGGGGGCACCCTTGAGGATGCCTGAGGAGTCAGGGAGGCTTCCTCAAGGAGGTGGCAGGGTGGGCCTGAAAGGCATTGGGGGCAGAGGGGAGAGACAGGGCATGTGGTAGGCTGCCCCAAATCAGCTCCTGCAGTGTGGTGCTATTGTCACTCATGCAGAGCCTTGCATTCTGCCAGCTGGAGAGGAGAAGTTAGCAGGGTCTGAGGAAAGGAGAGGCAAAGTATGCACACTGCTCAGGACACAGGGCAAAACACATTTCCAGCCGTGAGACAGCACAGGTGACTTGCCGGGTCCCTTATGATCAAGAGTTGAGAGGTGTGTGGAGGGGCCTTGGTCCCATGCAGCCTGATACAGCCTTTCCTGACACCCAACCAGGGGGACACAATGGCTCCTCTGCCCTGGGCCCAGGGCCCCCTCCTTTCCTTGGGCCACACCCAGTGGTGGGAGCATGTCTCCCTTCTCCAGGAGCCTGTGAGGAAGCCCCTGAGGGCAGGGACTCCTTTCCTTCTCCCCCAGTGGGTTACTGCTCAAGCCTCCTGCCCTGGGTTTAGAAGAAGAATATGCATTTTTCCTATGCTGATGACAAAGCCATGCATATTCACTGGAGAAAGTGTGGGAAACACACAACGAGGATAAATGAAGAGAAGAGGAGCAAAAGAGCACGAAAGAGACGAGAGCCCCATTAACCTTTGGGTGTGTATGTATTCATCTGCTGTATAGTCCATGCACACGTGTATACATAACCATGGAACACGTATGCATCTGTATACTTCAAACACATCATATACACATACACAGACATGCACAAACGTGCACACATGCAGATGCACACAAATACACAGAGCAACATGTATACACAGGGCTACATGCACACACGGACACACATGCAGTGCACACAGACATGCACACACATACCCATACATGTGCACACAAACACATCACGCATACACCCACATGCACTCTCAGATGGGTTGTGTTTTAAATGCTGTCTGTGGCCGAGAGCCGGCGTTTCTCCCACGCGTTGCCCATGGAAACCTCTCTGTCACCTCTTTTCTCCTTTTCCTCCTGTGACCCTGGCCTTTACCCTGCACTTGAGCTCTGTGTTACCTTTAAAAGTTATATTTGTGGATTTCATAGGTGAAAATGGATGACTCTGAGCTTTAACTTTCCCTCAGCCCTTCCTGCAGAAGGGCTGGCTCTGTGAAGGGAGTGAAGGACGCTGTCTCACTTTGGGCCAGCTCTGTTTTCCTGGCCATCTTTGGCTTCCTGTGTCAGGGGTGGGTGTTGGGTGTTTGTTATGGGCCACGGGGCTTGCTGTGCCCACAGATGGGCTGCGACTCGCTGGTGTTTTCCTCGGGCTCTTTTATGGGTCCATGGTTTACATGGCTTCCATCCACTTCATCCCAGCTGGGGCCCTGCTCCTCCCCCACAGACCCTGTTCACCCTCACCCCGGCTGGCTGCCTCCTCACTGGCCTCAGCCCGCCTGTTTTCTTCAAGGTGTGAATGTGCCCAGGGGTCCTGGAGCCTTACCAGCTCCCGTGGCCCTTGGGATGCCCAGCCCTCCATCCCCCACTCCTTTTCCTCATGTCCTGAGCTCTTGTCCCCCCATAGTCCCATCTCATCCCTGTGTCCCTTCCCCCTCCCCTGCTCCCCTGCACCCCTCATGCCCTGTGTCACCCCCCCCACCTTAAATGCACCCCTCATTTGCCCAGCCCTGCACATTTGCACCCTCTGCCCCTCCTCCACGTCCTTGGTTCTCTCCAGCCTGAGTTCTGCTGCATCTCCTGAGCATCTTCCTACAAAGTCTCTGGGCTGGCCAATGGACATGCACATTTCTGAGTCCCCACACATCCACACAGGCAGAAGTTCTGAGGATGGGGCTGAGCTTTGCCTTGTTAACCAGGTCAGGTTTGAGAGCCCCTGTCTGGAGGGACCCTTCATTTGGCTCTGCCTTCCCGACTCCCCCCGGGGGGCGTGGCTGCCCCTCTGCTCACCCCAGCCCTGCACCCCAGCCTTTTTACACTCTCCCGCTGGCCGGCCTTGGGGTGCTGATCCTGGAGGGTGGTTCCGGAGGCAGCTCTGGGGTCAAGCGCCTTTGGAAAGGCCCCTCTTGGACAGGGCTGCTGCCACTCCAGGGTGCCAGGCATGGTGTGAGCGCGGCTGGGGTTGAGCTTGCTTTTTCATAGTCCTCACAGCATCGGGAGCGCTGCTGGGAAGTCCCCCAGGCCCACTGGCGTCCGTGACAAGTCCCATGGCAGGGAACCGGAGCTCCCCAGCTGCACCAGTCTCGCTCTGTCCCGGAAGCTCTGGGGTATCAGGGAGCCTTGAGGCCACACTGCCGAGCCGCAGGGGTCCCACTATTTTGCCTGGTCACCTTGGGCAGGTCCGTGCTCCTTCTAGGCCTCGCTCGCTCCATGGGATGGGCAGAGGTTGTGTCCAAAGTGCATCCAGTTATGGGTTTTTAGTGGTGGCCCCACTTTAGGGCAGTGTCAGGGCCCCTCCTGGTGGTCTGGAAGATTCCAGGAGGCAGGTGCAAAGGGTGAGCGCGAGGCCGGGCCTGGGGGCGGGCGGAGCAGGAGCTCCCCGACAATCTTGAAAGAGGCGGAAGGGGAGAGGGAAAAGCAGTTGTAATACAGGGGCTTTTTCGGGACTTGGGAATCATCCTGAGTGACATTACAATGCAGATAAGGGCCATTTTATATCAGCATATAACATGCAGAACTGTGTGGGAGAGAGTGTGGTCTACAATGTGAACTATGGTCCATGCTTAATGGCAAAGCCCCAGGATGTGTATGTGCAGGTGATGTGCCACACCAATGAAAGATGTTTATGTGGGAGGTTGTGGGAGGTGTGGGAGGTGGGGAACATGGGAATCCCTGTAATTTTTGTGTAACATTTATGTAATCTAAGCATCTTTAAAAAAAAAAAAAAAAAAGAGGCAGGACAGTGGACCTGGCTGTCCTGCCACGTTCATGCCCTCAGCCTGAGCCCTATCTCCTAGGAGGCTGGGGGATGTTGAATGAGGCTCAGCACACCCCTGTGCCTCAGTTTCCTTCTCTGTAACATGGAGAAGGGGGACATGTTAGACTCCATGCCCGTCCCTCCCTCCTGCCCACCTCCTGCCCCTCTGCTGCCCTGGGTGGTTGCTACAAGCCCTCTCCATGGCCAAGGGCACTGTCCTCAGCCCTCACCTCCCTCCTGAGGAGAGGGCACCCTCTACCGACCCCTGGCCCGTGACAGCGGCAAGAGAACCAGCATCCACACAAATCCACCTTGTGGGGAAGAAAGTGTCTTCAACTCCTGGGGCTGCCGTAACCAAGCACCACAGGCTGGGGGGCTTAAAATGACAGAAAAGGATTCCTGCAGTTCCGGAGGCCACAAGTCTGGAATCCAGACGTGGCCAGGCTCCCTCTGGAGTCTGTAGGGGAGACTATTTCCATGCCTCTCTGCTGGCTTCTGGCAGGGGCTGGCTGCCAAGCCAGGGCATCATAACTCAGCTGCCCCCTGGCCTTCTCCCCTCTGTCTCTCTGTGTCTCTCCTTATTTTTTTCTTTGGAGGTACCAAGGATTGAACCCAGGACCTCGAACAGGGGAAGCAGGCACTCAACCACTGAGCTACATCCGCTCCCTCCCCTTTTAAGGACACCAGTTGTACTGGATTAGGGCCCACCCTGAGGCCTTCAGAGATTCAGGGGTTAGGACTCAAGCATGTGCTTTTGGGAGCTGCTGTTCAACCCATAATAGAAAGTCGAGTTCCATTTTATGATGGGGAGACGGAGGCTCCGAGAGGCTGGCCATGGTGGGGTCTGCTTCCCAAATCAAGAGCTCAGACTCGCCAGGGGTGGCTGACCGTAAATCTCGTGACCTTTCTATGGCACCCTCTGGCCCAGAGACAAAAATCAATCTTGGGCACAGAGCGGCCTTGGTGGACCCCCAAGGCCAGAGGGCTGCCCGGCCCAAGGTCATGTGCCTTCTGGAAGGCCTAGCCTCAAGATCTCAGTCCTGGCGCCTCCTGCCCCCACATTCCAGAAATGCTGCAGGACCCAGAATCCTGGCCTCGGAGCTCTGGGTAGCCAGTTCCTGTGTCAGATTTCCCATAGCAGAGCTTCCTGGCTCAGAGACAGCGTTCCCTTGGAAAGAGGTGTGTTCTCTGAAGCACTGATTACAGAACTGGGTTCCCCAGTAGACGTCCACCCCTGCCCTGAGATCCAGGTTCTGTGGGGACACCCTGCCCCTCCTGCGGCATCACACACGGTTGCTATGGAGATTGTGGGCACAGACAGGGTGACCACGACCTGCCAGGTGGGGCTGGGGACTCACAGTGCCTGCTGGGCAGTGCAGGAGACTGGACAAGGTCTCTTGGTGGTCGGCAGTGGAGGGAGGGGTGCCTAGGTGTCTCCTAAGGGCAGGTGTGGGGCCTGTCTAAAGGGACCAGGTCTCTCGAAGGCAGCAGCTGCCTGAAGCCAAAGTGGGCACCGAGCCTGCGCTGCCCCATCTTGGGGGGCTTTGGGATGAGGGTGCTTTGTGCAGCCCCTGAGCTTGGTTGATAGCCCCTGGGTCCCACCCTCTACCTGCGGAGACTGACTTCCCACCTTCAGCTCACCCACCCAAGGGTGCCAGGTCCTGGGAAAAGGCCCAGTGCCTGAGGTTCTGCCAGCAGCATCTTCCTCCCTCTTCACCTGTGGGGAGAAGCTGTGCTGGGCTCCTGTCTGTGACCTGAGGTTGGGGCTCAGATGGAGAGGCAGGGACCCCACAACAACGGGGTGCACAGAGCCTCTGGATACAGCGAGGCCCAGGCAGGCTTGGGGGGGGGGGCGAGGGGGCCATTGGGGGAGTTACTAGAACTCACCAAGTGTTTCATTCATTTTGCTTCTTGCTATGCCAATGCCCCGTGAGTTGTGGACCATCACCCATGTTTTGGACAGGGGAATGGACAGCTCAAAGAGGCCCATGCCTTGCCCTCCTCTGGGCTGTGGGATGATTGGCAGGATTGGAGCATGGCAGGATGGGGAGGGGGTGTCTGTGCAGGAATGGAGAACTGGATGGTGCATGCACATTGGCATCTGTGCCCCTCAGAAAACTTCAGAAAGGCTTTTGTCCCCTCTGTCCTCAGGGAACTGACTCCTTTTTGACTCAGTTTCTCCAGAGGCTGCACTGACCTGCTCCTGCATGGGGGTGGTGGGACGCTGGCCAACCGGCGGTCCCATGAGCTGGCTCCACACATCCTTCAGCCGGTGCCTGTGGGCAACCCGGACCTCCCCTGACTCTCCTTGACCTGGTGCCTCCACAGGCTTGGCCTCTGCAGGGTCTTTCCCAAGTGCTGGCTCCCTCCTTGTCATCACCCCCATGGGGGCCCTTGGGGGCTGGCTTCCTCTTTTCTGCCAGGTCGGTGACCACATCCCCCTCCCTTAGGCCACCTATCTTCCAAAACTGTGTGGATGCCTCTTGTCCATTACAGTCCCCACGCCCGCACCATCTGCCTTTGACCTTACAGGTTTATTCTTGTTTTTGGAGGGAGCAGAGCTGTGCAGGCCATGTTTACCCACAGTCTGCCTTTTTTCTTGGGGTGCCAAGGAGAGGGAGGCTGAGGCCCCCGGTGTCCCCCAAATGCTCCTTCTCCCGAGTCAGCTTTCTCCTCTAGGGTGCAGCCAATAGCAGGCTTGGAAGGGCCCCAGGTCACCCACAGCTGCCGCCTGCCCTGCCCCTGACTTTATTTCTTATCTTTTCCCCTTACATTTTGATTGTTGTAAATGGGTTTGAAGTATAAGATGCATGAGTCATAAGTGTACAGCTTGGCCGTGTGCCAGGGAGGGAAAGCATCTGTGTAAGCAGCTTGGGCTCCAGAAACAAGTCCTGCCAGGGCCCCCAGCCCCCGTGAGCCCCCACCTGCCCCAGGCCCCGCCCCCAAGGGTAAGCCCAGTCCTGCCTTCCAACCTCGTAGATGCCTCTGCATATTTCCCAGCCTCTACAGTCATGGAACCCCAAGTCACACAGTCTTCTGTGCGTGGTTTCCTTTGCATCCTCTCCCACCCCTGGGAGTCAACCCTTACTGTGTGCGGCAGTCCGTGGGGTCGACCGTCAGGATGCACTTAGCCCTTCTTCCCTAGAAGGGCAGCGGGCTTGGCTCCAGCTGGGAGCAGTGCAGATGGCACCAAGCACTGTTTGTGGCTTCTGGTGCCAGTCTGTACACATTTCTCCCAGGCCTGTACTCAGGGTGGAGTCCCCAGGCCTGCGTAGGCTCAGATTTTGCAGATACAATCACGCGGTTTTCCAATACGGCGGCACCAGTTTACGTTTCCAGGCCGAGTATAAATTTTTTCATTTTTCTGCATTCTTGCCAACCCTTGGTATTTTCTGCTGTTTTCACACTAGCCATTCTGACGGGTATATCCTCGTGTCACACTGCGGTTTTCGTTTGCCTCTCTCTGATGATTAATGAGGTGAAGTGATTTTTAAAAATTTATTTATTTATTATTGTTATTTTTTTAGGTTTCCTGACCTTTCGGATATCCTTTCTTATGAAGCACCTATTTGAGTCTTTTGCCCAAGTTTTAAATGGGATCTCTTGACTTTTTTTGGTGTAGGATTTTTTTTTAAAAGAGGAATTGAGATGGAATCGATATACGTAAAATTTAGCTATTTTAAAATGAAAATTCATTGGCATTTAGTACATTCACAGTGGTGTGCAAAACACCACCTCCATCTAGCTCTAAAACATTTTCCTCACCCCAAAAGAAAACGCTCTTCCCATTTGAACACTGTCCATTCCCCTCTCTACCCCCAGCTTCTGGCAACCACGAATTACTTTCTGCCTCTATGGATTTAGTTCTTCTGGATGTTTCATATAAATGGAACCATAGAATATGTGACCTCTATGTTTAACTTTTTGAGGAACCTCCAAACTGTTTTCCACAGCAGCTGCAGCTGTACCTTTTGCATTCCCACCAGCAAAGCACAAGGGTTCAATTTTTCCACATCCCCTGTCAACACTCGTTACTTTTTTTTTTTTTAATAGTCATCCTAGTGGGTATGAAATGATAGATCACTGTGGTGTGGTTTTGATTTACATTTCCCTAATGACTAATGATATGGAGCATCTTTTCATGTGCTTATGGGCTATTTTGTATATCTTTGGAAGACTGTCTAATCAAGTCCTTTGCCCATTTTTGAATTGGATTGTTTGTCCTTTTGTTATTGAGTTTTAGGAGTTCCTTATATATTTTGGATATTAAATTCTTTATTAGATATGATTTGCAACTTTTCTCTCTCCCATTCCATAGGTTGTCTTTACACTCTCTTGATGGTGTCCTTTGATGCACAAAAGTTTTTAATTTTGATGAAAACCAGTTTAACTTTTTTTCTTTTGTTATTAGTGCTTTTGGTATCATATCTAAGAATCTATTGCCAAATCCAAGGTCATGATGATTTACTCCTATGTTTTCTTCTGAAAGTTTCATGGATTTAGCCCTTATATTTAGGTTATTGGTCCATTCTGAGTTAACTTTGTATCTGGCATGAGGTAGGGTTCTAACTTCACACTTTTGCATGTGGATATCCAGATGTCCTAGCATTATTTGTTGAAGAGAGTATTCTTTCCCCCATTGAGTGGACTTGGCATCTTTGTTGAAAATCAATTGGCCATAGATGTATGGGTTTATTTCTGGACTCAATTCTATTCCATTGGTCTCTATGTCCATTCTTTTTTTTTTTTAAAGATTTTATTTATTTATTCATTTATCCCCCCCTTGCTGCTTGTGCTCGCTGGGTCAGCCAACCACGCCGCGCGGGCGGGCCTGCCCTCACCAGGAGGCCCCGGGAACTGAACCCGGGGCCTCCCATATGGTAAATGGGAGCCCTACTGATTGAGCCACAGCCGCTTCCCGTCTATGTCCATTCTTAATGCCAGTACAAAATGATTTTGATCACTGTAGCTTTGTAGTAAGTTTTAAAATCAGGAATTGTGAGTCCTCCCATTTTGAGCTTCTTTTTCAATATTGCTTTGGCTATTCTGGGTCCTTTGGAATCCCATAAATTTGGGGATCAGCTTTTCCATTTCTGCAAAAGAGGCTGTTGGGATTTTGATAGGTATTGCATTGAATATGTAAATCTCTTTGGGTAGTTTTGATGTCTTAACAATATTGTCTTCCATTCCATGAAAACAGGCTGCCTTTCCATGTATTTGCATTGTTAAGTGTGCAAGTTATTCACATCTTGGTTAAATATATTCTGAAGAATTTTATTACTTTGATGCTATTGTAATGGATTTGTAGTGTTTTTTGTTTTTGTTTTTTAAATTTCCTTTTACAGATCATTCATTGCTGGTGTATAGAAATACAACTGATTTTTGGGTGTTGACCCCACATCCTGCAACTGTCCTGAATTTGTTTATTAGCTCTAGTAGTTTTCTTGTGGATTCTTTGGGATTTTTCTATAACATCTGCAAATAGGGAAAATTTCACTTTTTCCTTTCCAATATAGATCCCCTTTGTTTCTTTTTCTTGCTTGATTGCTTTGGCTAGAACTTCTAGCACAATGTTGAATAACAGTGGTGACAGTGGGCATGCTTGTCTTGTTCCTGATCTTAGGGGGAAAGCTTTCAGTCTGTCACCATTGAGCAGGATTTTAGCTGTGGGTTTTCCATAAATGCCCTAGCAAGTTGAGGAAGTTCCCTTTTATTCCTAGTTTGGGGAATGTTTTTTTTTTTTTTTTTTTTTTTAAAGATTTTATTTATTTATTTATTCATTTATCCCCCCCTTGCTGCTTGTGCTCACTGGGTCAGCTAACCACGCCGTGCGGGCGGGCTTGCCTTCACCAGGAGGCCCCAGGAACCGAACCGGGGGCCTCCCATATGGTAAACGGGAGCCCTACTGATTGAGCCACAGCCGCTTCCCGGGAGTGTTTTTATCATGACAGGGTATTGGATTTTGTGATGGTAGGAGAGCAGGCAAACAAGAAGGGGAGAGGGCCATGCTGCCAGGCTGCTGGGGCAGAGATCCTGGGACCACCGCCCATCCAGGTCCTGGGTACTTTCCTGAGCTTTCCTGTGGTTGTCTCAGAGCCTTTCTCTGGGCATTCCCTGCTTCCCTCTTTACTGTCCAAGGCAGGATTCTCCCTACAGATTGCCCAGGCCTTCAACCCTGACACCCCCCAGATCTCTGGCCCCAGCTCCTTCTTCCCACACAGCCTCTTGGTTCTCCACTTCCAAACTGCACCCCCCCACACCCCGAGAGAGCACCCAGACTCTCAGGGTTGGAACACTGTGGAGGGGGAGAGTGCCACATTACACAATAGGATTCCTTCTGGAAGGCGAGGTGGCAGGGACTGCAACTCCTCACCTACCAGTGGCTGAGAAAGGGGAGGCTGGGAGCCTGCATACAAGGGGAGAAGACAGTGCATAGGAGAAGGCTGTGGGGCGGCGGTGGGGGTGGGGGGCTGCCTTGCAGGCAGGGAGCAGGCCCACCACGGGGGTGTGTGGAGGTGAGCTGAGGAGGAGAGCTTTCCAGCAGTCTGAAGTCAAATGTCACTATGGATTCTCATGCGAAACTGTGCCATAGCCAGGCCAGCTCCTACCAGGTCTCCCACTAGCCTTCAGCTTCCCCCTTCCCCCCCCAAAAAAAAAAAAAAAACTGCCATCTCACCCGTTTGCACTCAAGGAAACAGAAGGTCACAGTTGTGTGGAGTGAGCACCCCATCGTTGGAAGCATTCAAGCCAAAAGCTGGCCAGGCACCTGCCAGAGCATGTAGTGGACACCAAGGATGGCCGATTGAGGAGGGGGCACTGCGGCATTAGGGGGCGAAGGGGGCGCCTCTCCCTGAGGGGGCCTCTGTCCTCGCCCAAGCTGGCCTTTGGAGCGAGGGGAGCTCAGGGAGGGGGGAGGGCGACACACATGGCTTTTCTTGGTGATCTTTCAGTGCGGATACTCAGTAGCATGGTTTCTAGCTCTTGAGAATCTCCCCGCATCAACCAAATCCTCGTGTCAGCGCTGCCTCGGTGCAAACCCGGGTGCTTCCAGCCCCACTAACCCGCACCTCGTCCAGGCACAACGCCGGCTCCCCGCACCGCGCTCCGCACTCGGTACTTACCGACCCGGGCGCCGCGCCCGGCGCGGAGCACCCTACCCTCACTGCGTGCCTCGGCACTCCTCCTACCACAGCTTGTACAGCCCCTTCAACCCAGCGCCCCACGACGCGCGTCCCCCTCTCCCCGCCCCTCTCCCCGCCCCTCTCCCGCCGGGGTTCCGCAGCGCCCGGCTCCCACGCTTGGCGCGGCTGCCCATGGAGACCCCGCGCACGCCCCAACCCGGCCCCGCCCCAGCTGCGGCCCCGCCCCAGCCCCGGGAGGAGGCGAGAGGGCAGCAGGCTGTGCGGGGAATCCCGCGCACGCGGGCCGCGGAGCGGACTCAGCTAGACTCGGGAGCAGTGAGCCAGGATGTTTCTGGAGCCCCAGGTAGGGCGGCGACGCTGCGGCAGGTGCAGGCGGCGGCAATACGGGCGCGCTGGCCGGGGCGCCCTTCGGTGGTGGCCGAGGCGCGGGGAGGGGTGTCGGCCTTCTTGCCCGGCCCGGGGGAACCGGCTCTGGGAATCCTCGCAGCTCTCCCTGCGTCTTGGCCCAGGGCGCAGGGACAGGTGGGCGACCTGGGCGGCCCCTGCCTCTCCTGGCACGGCCGGCGTCAGCGAGCGCCCGAGGCTGGGAGGGTCCCTCGGGGCGCCAGGGCCAGCTGAGGCCGAGGTCGGTGGCCCCTGCAGCAAGGGCCGCCCGGGGACTGGCATACGGGGCTTCTCCCAGACCCGCGGGGCCGAGAGCCACCTGTTTGCCCGCGCGAGTGGGCACGTGGGAGGTGTGTGTGTGTGTTAGTGGGGGAGTGTGACATGTACAAATGTGGGCGTGGTTATAGAGGGTGCGCGTGTGGGTGTGTGTGATACGTGGGTGTGATGTGTCCCAGCCAGAGTATGGGCATGGAAAAAAGTGGCTCTTGTCTAATGTGGGTGAGTGTGATGTGTGGGTGAGTGTGTATGTGTTTGCGTTCTAGTGGCGTATATGGGGGCAGCGTGAAGCCTGTGTGTGTGGGTGTTGTGTGTCTGGATTTAAAAGGACATGAGTCTACAAATCCGTGTGTATTTAAAGGGCTTGGAGCCCCGGCAGGCTGAGGGGATAGCAGCCAGGGGCTTTGCTTCCTTGCTAAGGGAAGGGGAGTGGAGGGCTTTGGTCTGGGGGTAGGACTGAGCAGGAGGTGGGATGGCATTTCCCAGGTGATTACATCCCTCTATTGCCAATGCACCTGGCAGCGTGATTGAAAAGCAGTATGTTCCCACTTAGCATAAAGCCTGCCCATCCCAGCCGGAGACCCCAGGCCCAGGGCAGGTGGGGGACCTGGAGGAGGGCCTCAGCTGGGCAGGTGGCCCTTTGCTCACAACGCAGGACTCACTCCCTAGTGTTCAGTCGTCACTTTTCACGCACTAGCCACGTTCAGATATGTTTTAGAAGCTGGAGATTCAGCAGGGACCCAGGCACAACAGTCCCTGGCCTCGGCAAGGGAGACAGAAAAGAAAGCACCCCAAATGAGTAAAATGTGTGGTATGTTAGCTGGTGAGATGTGCTCAAGAGAGGAAACAAAATGGAGAGGAGAAATAGAAGTATTCAAAGGTGCCTCAGTCAGTAGAGTTTAGGCTCTTCGCTGTAACAAAAGAGCCCCTAAAACGCAGTGCTGAATATACCCTAGTGTGATCTTCACGTGTGCACATGTCCGTTGGCTGGGCCCTCCTCTACGTCTTCCTCACTCAGGCCCAGGCTGACAGGGCCCCCAGGAAAGCGCCTGTGACACTTGTCCCTGCTGCCTGTCAACCCTATGCGTCACACGGCCCCATCTGGCCCCCCGGGCTGGCAATGGCCATCCTGCCATGTGTCTGCAAGCAATGTCCAATGTGTTTGGTGACTGGCAGATGGACCACCATGTGGAGGGTGCTTGTGACTTAGGGCACTTGTGCATGACGATGGGGATTGGGGGGTGGGAGCTGAGTGATGGGGGAGGGAGCTGAGTGATAGGGGAGGGAGCTGAATGATGGGGGAGGGAGCTGAGTGGTGGGGGAGGGCAGCACACCAGAAAGGGCTGGGCTGGGCTCTGCAGAGGAAGGGCTGGTGTGGAGGCTGGGATGTCAGGAGAGAGCAGGGGGAGGCTGGGAGGGGCCGTGGTGGCGGCCGTGGTGCTGGTGGGAGTGGGCACTGTGCTGCAAGCTCTGGGCCTTCCTGAGGATGCAGAGGGAGGGTGCGGACCAAGGAGGTGGCACTGGGTCGGAGGCAACAGCAGCCCCGGCTGCCGTGTGGAGGGGATGGGACAGGAGGAGGGTGGTGAGGAGGCCGACACAGACCCCAGTGGTCAGCGCACAGGGCAAGGAGGGTGATTCCAGAATGTCCTGAAGGCACAGCCGAGAGGCCTTGCTGGTGGCATGAGCTATGCCTGTAAGCTGACCCAGCAGGGCGGGGTTGCCCTCCACGGAGGTAGGGGTGCAAGAGGTGCTGCAGGAGGTGGTGCCGGCCCAGTGGAGATGTCCCTCGCAGTTCATGGAGAGGCCTGGACTGGACATTCTAATTGGGGAACCCCGTCCTGCCACACGGCCCCTGCCCCAGCCCAAAGTAGGCCCTTTGCCTGGGCTGGCTCCAAGCACCACAGCCATTTCCTGCTGGGAAAGTTCACCCGCCCACGGGAGGCAGGGAGCTCAGGGCTGGGGATCTCAGCCCCTGTGTGTGTTGGGGGCCAGGCCTGGCTGGGGTGCAGGGAGCACTGATGACTGCACCATCCTGCAGAGCCACATGGCACACATGGCCCATAGCTGTACAGAGTCCAGAGGGGCTGGGCATTCGGGGGGAGAGTCCCACATTGGCTTTGGCGGATGGCTGGGGGTTGATCCAATGCAGGGGAAGGGGAGCAATGCGAGCCCAAGGTGAAGCTGGCACATCTGTGGGAGATGCCTGCCTCTCCTGATACCTTGGGGCTCCTTGAGTGCTCCCTGCCTGGGGAGCTGCTGGTGAGGCTGGACTTGTGAGAATGCTAGGATGACAGTGTCCATCATATCTCCCTGTCTTTGCATACACTCCTTCCTCTACTCAGAAGGCCTTTCTGCCTCCCAACCTACTGGAAAACTCCTGGTCATTCTTGGAAACCCATCTCAAAATCGCGTACTCCAGGAAGCCTCCCTGACTGCTCCCTACAGTTAGTTCCCCTGCCCTCGTGCTTCCCCAGTACCCTGCACCCCCCAATCCTGAGGAGGTCACACTGCCCTGTGATGTTACATCTGTCCCTCTGACAGACACTGAGGTCCACAGCTTCCTTCTTTCCCAAGTGTCCAGCACAGGCCAGGGAGGGGACCCTCGATGACTGTTTGTTGACTGAATAAGTGAGGGAAGGAAGGAATAAACATGAGGACTGCAAATGGCTCATAGAGACTGCCTTGTCCTACCTCCTTGTTTTACACAAACAGGCCCAGAGGGGCAGTGGCTTGCCTGAGGTCAGCCAGGAGGTTAGGGGTCAGAGCTGGTTCTTAGACCAGGACACCGCTGCTCTGCTGGGTGTGTGTGCCTAGGCCAGGCCAGGTTCTGGGCTACCAGGGACTCTGCAGCTTCCAGAGCAGGGGGAGCCCAGAGGCAGGCAGATTGAGGGGCACTGAGGGGCTCCTGAGGTGAGCAGTCAGGTGTGGGCGGGCAGACAAGTACCTGGGTCTCGGGGGGAAGCAGCCAGGGCCCTGTAGTGTGGGCCTTCTCTTCTCTCCCCTTCTGCAACCCCAAAGACCCAAGGACTCTGGCCTCACATGCTGGTAAACCCACTCTTCTGCTGTCTCTGCCCCCAGAAGTGTAACACCTCCCCCACTGCTCACTCACGCCTTCCTGGCTGTGGCTGAGCCTCTGCCATTTACTAAATGTCAGTGTGGCTGCCACTGCTCATGTGAGTCAGAATGACAACCCAGCAAGTCTCCAGGTGCCTGCCGGGTGAGGGATCCCTTCTCACTCTCAGGCATTGCTGCAACAGTGATAGGTGAGGAGATGGCCTACCCAGGGCCGAGGCTGCAGCAGCCCCAGCCACAGGAGGAGCCAAGACTCAAGCCTGGGGTTGGGGACCCCAGAACCTGGCTTCCCTGGGGGCATTGGGGCCACACCCTACACCCTGAGAAGAGAGCAGGCATGTGCAGAGGAGAAACAGGGACTTGGTAGTGTCACAGGTGTATAGTCAGGAAGGCGCTGCAGGCCAGGTCCCCCTTGGGACAGAGTGTCTGGACAACGGATGTGAGGCCTGCAGAACTGGGAGGTGGCGGATGTGCGGCTAGAGCACCTTTCTCTGTACATGACCCCACGTGGACCTGTGTAGAGATTCTTTAGACACCCCTAGCCCAGAGAGGTATCTAAGGAAGCTAGTGATTTTTAAAAAGATGGATGTTAGGTAATTGGTAATTGGACTCTTTTACTAGTTTTGTTTCCTGGAAGACCCATGACTTCAATCATATTACCTGTGCACAGGAATGTTCTATCTCTTCATTTCTAATGTATCTTTCATTTTCTTGTCTTATTGCATTTTCTACAAGTTGCAAAATGACCCTGAATACTGGCAGTTGTCTTTGACTTGAGGCCTGTAATATTTTATTCTTAAATCTGAAATAGTCCTGAAATTTCAAATAGATATTCTTCATCGTGAAAAGAATGCTCCATTCCTACATTAATTGCCGAGTGTACACCAGTTTCATCAAAAGCTTTCTGATATCTAGCAATATCATCAAATACCATTCCTCCTCGGGCCAATGAATGTGTTGACTTAATTAGCTTTTAAGGCTAAATCATCCATGTGTGCCTGGAATAAGTCCCACTTGCTCAGGCTCCTTTGAGCTTTACAGTGCTGCTGGGTTCATTTTACTGAAAGGCTGCTTAGGATATTTTCCATTTGTATTCATAGGTAAGAATTGTTATATACTTTTCTGTTAGGGGCCATATTTGTCACATTTATAAGCCATGATTATGTTGGCTTCAGAAAATGAATAGGAAAGCTTTTCAAACTGAATTGTGTAGTTGAAATAGTTTAAATATCATATAAAATTGTCTTATTCTCAAAGGCTTAAAATAATTCATTTTAGCAATTGTTGAAGCCAGAGCTTGCTTTTATTTTTCCTTGAGGCACGGTTGGCTGTCAACTTACATAATTCATACTATGGTTATTGGTCTTTTTGGATTCTAAACAATTTTAATATATTTTGGTTATTTATATTTTCCAGACAACATTGAGGTCAAAGAGCTTTTCAAACCTATTACCATATGATTGCATATTCTATTCTTTTTAAAAGTTTCTTCCCATATTCATGAGTAGATTTCTTTTCTCATTCCTAATAGTTTTATTTTTGTATTTTCTTCCTCCTTTCCTCCCTCTCTCTCACCCTCCCTCCATTTTGTTGATTAGAATTGCCAGAGGTTCTGCTTTCTAATTTGAATTTTCGAAATATCAGCTCTTGAATTTAATAAGCGTTCTACTCTGTTTCTTTCAATTCCTGCCTCCCATTTGCTGTAGGTCTGTTTTGTTCATAAGTTCTTTTTAGCTTTTGGAATTAAGCACTCAGTTTATTTGTTTTATTTTTTGTTGTTGTTTACTTATAATACATTGAGGTCTAGGAATTATCCCCTGAGTACAGCTTTGGCCACATCAAATTTGGTAAGATGTTTTCTTATGTGTGTTACTTTTCTAGCATGTCTGTAATTGGGTTTTGATTGTTTCTTTAGTTTAGAGTAGTGGGCAGACCTTTTGGCTCACCTTTTCTTTATTGATATCTAGTGGTACTAAGCTGTGGCCACATGATTCTGCCATCTGTACAGTTTCTGTTTGGGGAACTTATTGGTGCTTTCACTGATGGTGTAACATATGAACAGTGCTGATGAATACTGGGAACAGAAGAATGTGACTTTCTTTTCATAGGCCCCTGTTTCATGATTTGTCCCTTGTGTTTCTCTCACCCTGAGAGAATGACCTTTTTTTTTTTTTTTTTTTAATCCTTTTCCTCCACTCATCTCTTTGGGTACCACAACTCATCAGGAATTACAGGAAGTTCTGTGTGCCATTCTACCTGTCCTGAAGTGGAAGGAGGGACTGGTCCTCTTCCACCCAGTGAGGTGGAATTCTCTGCGCTGCAGCTTCTCGGGCACCAGGCACGTTCCTGGGCAAAGGGTGTCTGCATGTTCTAGGAGTTTGCCTTTCACTGTAGTGGGTCAGAGAGCCTGCCTGGCAGTCAGGAGACCAGGCAGGATTCCTGGCTTTGCCCTCCCAGGCTGTGCTGCCCAGGGGCTTGCCCTTCATTTCCCAGAAGGTGGACATTCGAGCCTCGGAGGCAGCCGTGGGAGTGAGTGTGCGCACATGCCGATGGCCCAGCTGGCTAAACGCTCTCCACCAATGTCCATTCTTGGCAATGAGCCTGTTGGGGTGCTTCACGGAGGGCACACACAGCAGGACCTCCAAAGCGAGTGAGTTCTCCTGGGCTTCCTTGGCCATCTTGTGGAGACTCCCACCTGCCCTCCCCTTTCACCCCACACTGCCTTCTCCTGGACCCCATGCTGAGAGGCCTGGACTCTGCATCCCATCTTGGTGGTCACATTTTCTAAGTTCCAGTTCCACCACTTGGGACCTGGGCCGGCAACTTGGCATTTTTGGCCCTTGTTTCTTCGTGCCCAGGAGACAAGGCTGCCCTGAGGAGTGACCTCAGGGCTGGCCAATGTTGTGACCATTTGCTTATTTATGGGCCTCCCAGAACAAGGGGACTCAAGAAAGGGGCAAGAAAGCTGCTTGTGTGCCTGGTACAGGATGCAGAAGTTTGTTGGGAGGGTTGAGACTTCTCTGTGAGAGGCCACAGCAGCTGGACGAGGCCTGAATGCATGGGCCCAGGGACCCTCTGTGTCCCCCGCAGTCCCCGGCCCCCAGAAAGCTCCTGCTCCTGTGACGCAGTGTGTCTCAGGGACCGTTCAGGGTGTCTGCCAGGAGAATGGCGGTCCAAGCGAGGGTAATTGATTTTCATTTGTTTTTAAACACAAAGGAAAATCTCTGCTCAGCTTAATTAGATGTCATTTAAAAATACAAGAATGGTAAGTTCCTTTGTCCAGACTTCAGCAGCTCCAAAACTAACCAAAGGGTCAGGGGCTGCTGCCCGTACCCTGAGCCTGCCCACCCCCCCCCAGACTCCCACCCAATGCCAAGCCTGCCTGGCCTCCTCTGTGGCTCTCTGTGAGAACTCCCCAAAACAACAGGGCCGGCTCCCGAGAGGAGCTCAGGTTGCCCCCCGCAGTCGAGAGCGACTGCCCATGCCCAGGTGTACCTGCTCAATCAGATGCTGCCCAAGAGGGGATGTGTCAGAGATGTGGGGCGGGGGTAGGAGGGGTGGGGGTGGGCAGCCGGAGCCAGGGGGCCAGACAGCTCCCCCGGCCCGCCCTCGCTCAGCCCTGAGTCACCGTGAGTGGGAGGCAAGTGTGCCGGCCAGCCGGGAAAGGGCAGGGATTCCTTGAAATCCCACCTGCTCCCTTATGGGCCTCCCAGGGCTCCACAATGGGACGCTTATTAGCGGACAATGACATTTTGTCCCCAGAGCAGCCACCAGAAGAAGCTGACCGGACAGAAAGGGAGGAAAGAAGGAAGGGAAAGAAGGGACCAGGACTCCCGGAGTTGGCAGAATGTGTATATAGGAGCGTGAAGGGGAGATGCTAAGACTCTTCTCGTCAATCCAGATAGCGGTTGGTGTTAGAAAGGAATTTGGAAAGGAAAAGAATGAATCACGCGCCTGTGACAAAGCTGTAATTATCAGCATTGCTCGGCGGCTGGGGCTTTGTCGGAGGGCCCCGGCAAGGCTCCGCGCTCGGGTGGCATGGCAGCGGCGTCCCTGCCAGACCCCAGCCTGCAGCTGCCTGCGGGGCCCCGGGACTGCCCGGGCCGGCTCAGAGGGCGCTCGAAGGTAACCATGGCTCCCCGAGGGGCATTCACGAATATGGCTTCTTGGTGTTTGGTATAGGTGACGAACAACACCTGGCCCCTCGCCCCCTCCCAGCCCCTCGCCCTCTGGCTCCCCCAACACCCACCAGGAGGAAGGAGAGGGGGGAACTGCCCGTGTCCCTGTAAGTAGCCCACATGCCCTTCCAGGACTGCTGGGACATGGAGGGAGGAGAGGGAGGCTGAAGGCAGTCTCATCTACAGAGGCTGTCACTCCTGGACCCCCAGAATAGGGCAGAGCAGCCACCCCTAGACAGAGCAGGAAGCAGGGTTCTGCAACCTGGTCAGGGGGTTCACCTGCTCCACCTTCTCCCCGTCTGCAGGATGGGCCATGGGGAGGCAAGGGGGAGCTAGAGATGGGACCAGGGTGAGGGGTGGCCCCAGGGCATACTCCAGCAGACCCAGGACCCCTGTGTGTGCAGAAAGGTAGCGTGCCATTGTCAGGTTGTTCTGGAAGGGTGGTTGCTGTTCATAGTCAGACCCCGCGTCCTCAGCAGGCAGGCTCTGAGCGCGTGCCATGTTCCTGGGCCTTGCCACCCTGGGGAGCAGGGGCCGGAGGCACATCCCCCCGAGATTCCAGGTGATTGTGAGGCTCCTGGCTCCTGGGGGCTGGGCCGGCCCTTGCCCCTGCCCGCTGGATGGCCAGTCCGAGCCCAGAGCCAGAGCAGGCTTGCAGCCACCTCGCCTCTGTGCCCGGCTCTGCACCAGCAGACTCGCTGGAGCTTAAAGGTGACACATTTCAGCCCAAAGTTAGCAGTATTGGAGAGGGGTTTTTGGGAGGGTAAGGTCCACCCCCAGGGTCGGGGGCATCCTGCTGTGTGAGGGAGCCAGTCACTGGGGAAGTACTTCCTCCTGCTGGCCAGGAGGATGGGGAGGGGGACCTGCAACGGGCTTGGGGGCAGGGACTCCGCTGCTGCCCAAGGAACTGCTCTGGGGCCACCCTGGGAGAGGAGGGAGGGTCTGCCTGTGTCCACCAGGAATCTCTAGAGATTGTGGCAAACTAATGGCCACATGCTGCCTGTCCGCGTGCCAATGCCCAGGTGCTCACAGAGGCTGGCCGGGAGGGTTCCCATGGGCAGCTGCTCCGGGATACCATGGGGTCTGGAGAGGGACAGGGAGGGGTGGCAAGGGAGAGAGGGACACTGAGGTGGCAATGATGGGGGAAGAGAGAATGGGGAGGTGGTGGGAGGACGCGAAGGAGGCAGCAGGAGGGAGGTGGGCTGCTAAGGGATCCCGCGGGAATGCGAGTGGCACGTGGGGTGGGTGCCTGGCCCCACTCCCCGCCATGTGGCCCTGGCGGGCCCACCCACACCTGCCCGGCTGTACCCTGCCTCCAGCTACCCCTCTCCCCCCTGGGTTTCCCCTCCTGTCCATAGTCTCAGCAGGGCCACAGGGAGTGGGGCAGCCCCATTTGCATGTCCTGTGCCCCGTCCCCCCAGGCCCTGTAGAGTGAGCTCTGGGACTCCTCCCTCCCACCACTTGGTCCCTCAGCCCAGGGGGCCATGGTGGCTGGCCATGGTGAGGTGACAGCACTGCCCGCCTGCCTCCTTTCCCCATGTCCTCGAGTCTGTCCTCCCAGATTGGGAAGAGTGGGGTCCCAGGGTGGGGCGGTTAAGTGAGGTGATGGGTTGGGTGCTTGTGCTTCTGCCATCTGTCCTGCTTGGATGTGGTCTTGGGGCGAGCCTTCTTGCGAAGCCCCCAGCAGAAGGGAGGCGGCCTCCAGACGCTGGCCAGTGCCTTCCCGCATGGAAAATGAGGGTGGGCTGTGCCGGGCTGCAGGCTCCCCATCCTTTACCCAAGTCCTGGGTGTCGCCCTGCCCCTTTCTGTGGGACCCCCAACATGCCACTCCACACTCCACCCCACCCCAGCAGGCAGATCCTTAGTATGGGAGTCACGGGGTTCCATGGGGTGGAATGGAGAATCCAGAACCTTCTCCAGGCAGGTGTAGCCCCTGGGCCCTGTGACTCCTGGAACCATCTGCAATCCAGAGAACCGGCAAACTCCTCAGCCATGCACAGGGCACACGCAGGGGTTGCCAAGGAGGTTGGCAACTTGCATGTGGAATCCTGTAATATGGTGCCCCCCACCCTGCAATTCTTTAAACCAGCTTTACATTTCCAAATTTGATTTGCCTTGCAGACTCCTGCTTAGAGTTCCCAGCAGGTAGGGGCTACTGGCGTGGCTCAGCCAGCTACCCTCCCAGAGAGACTGCCCCCGGTGTCACCTCCTGTGCACCCAGGGATTCTCCCCAGGGTGGGGTCACTTCCTCCCATGACCTGAGCCACAGGAGCCCACCCTGGAGACTCGCCAGCTGAGCCACGCGCAGAAGGGTGGGGAGAACGCCCAGCACGGTGGGACATGAGGCGGCTGATGCCAGGCAGGGATGAGGGCAAGGCGGGTCCTGCCCACAGGCTCTGGGGGAGAGGGGGCAGCTTCTCTGCAACCCTCAGCCGGGCACATCTGCCGAGCCTGACACACAGGCCATCAGCGACCTTTGTCTTGGAGCGAGTGAGCCAACGAGCACACACTCGAGGGAAGAGTGTTTCAAGAGAGTAAATGGGATGGAAAGTCATGGGCCCACCAGTGCCCCCTGCCCACTGCGCCCCTCCTCCCCCAGGGGTCTGTTTCAAGTCTATGCTCAGGCTCCCCTCCTCTGGTAGTCTGCCAGTCCGCATGGGTTGAGGCTGCGGTCTCCTCTGCCTCTTCTCTTTCCCATCCGTCTTCCTTTGTCCATGGTACTTCCAGCTGCTTCCCTGAAACAGCACGTCCTTATCTGTGTGTCTATCCTGTGGTGCCTGCCTCGCCTGCCTGATGTGCACTCCGCAAGGACAGACAGACATGTTGTCTGTCTTCTTCATTGATGTCTATCTAGTTTCTGGTGCATAGGTCCTTGCTGATGTTTGTGGATGGATGGATGGGTGGGTGGATGGGTGGGTGGATGGATGGGTGGGTGGATGGACGGATGGATGGATGGATGAGTAGACAGGGAACAAGGGTTCTGTAGAGTACCCCACCTCCTATCCTGCCCCAGTACAGGAGATTTTAGAGGCCCAGAGCACTAGCAGGAGATGGGGCGATGGGGGTCTACCCCAGCTGGGGGCCCCTCGGATGCACCGGGGTTCCTGGCAGAGCTGGGTCTGAATGCCACAGGCCTGGGCAGGCAGCCACACGTTTCTTTCCCCACAGACTGTGCCCTCTGAGTGCCAGTGGGGCTCCTGCCCTGTCCCCCCCCAGGCTGGATTTTTCCAGAACCTGGATGAAATCCAGAAACTCCATGAGCACCCCATTCTGAAATCCCTGGGTTCAGGGGTGGGGTCACGGGGCTGGCCTCCAGCTCCCTCTGACACCTTCTCTCTCTCCTCCCCACAGCCAGCAGAGGGGAGACTGGCAGGATGTGTAATTTTCAGTTGCTAATTGTGATGCCCTGCTGCTCGCCTAGCTAAAAATAGGCTCCATTTTTGTTGAGTCGGTTAAAAAATAGGAGCCTATGTGCTACCTCAGAAAGCAGCACCCTTGCAGAGGTCGACAGAGGCAGGGGCAGCCCGTGCACCTCTGCTTTCTCCAGGCAGATCGCGGGGGCTCGTGCTGGGAGGTCCTGGGGGCCGCTTCTGTCCCTGTGTTCCAGGAAGCTGGGATTCCTGCCTCAGGGTCCATGGGTGGTCTGCGGGTTTGGGGCGAGAGCCTCGGCTTTCAGCCGGGGTGCAGAGGGCTGGTGCCCCCTGCCAGGAAGCCTCTGGGACAGTGCTGGGGAGAAGTGACGGCCGCTTGCAGGAGCAGGGACCCCGTGGCCCGGAGACGGGCATCCTGGCGCTGCCCTGAGAATCGTGTTAAATGAGGTGTTGTGTATGTGTCTGCATAATGCGCCAAGCTAACTCCTGAGGATGAATTTAAAGGACAAGGTTAGTCAAAAGAAAGCTTACCCCTGCTCCAACGATTCCCAGAAATGTCTAGATTTGCAGACTCCGCGGTTCAGCAGGAGCTGTAGAATTCTTCTAGTCCAGCTTCTCAGTTGGCCATGGGCCAGTGCCTCCCTTTTAGAGTTGAGTGGAGGCCCAAGACCGCTGCTATGCATCTGCTCAGGTCTCTCCGTGCCCACTACCCCTGCCCCGGCAACAGGGCTCTGTCCCCACCCCTGGCTGGGTGGAGGTGGCTGTGTTAGAGTACTACAGTCACCCTCAGCTGTCCTCCCTGGGTCTGGGGCCGGGGTGGCGGTGGGGGTGCAAATACTCCTTGGCCCTGCCTCTGTTTCTCCAGGACACCCTGGAGAGCCGAGGGGTGTTGGGGCCCCTGGTGTCCCCTCCCACGTGGCTCCTGAAGGCTGCCATGGGTACGTCTTGCCCTTGGGGCTTCTACAGAGATCCCGCACCACCCCACAGCCTGCCAACCACCCGCCCGAGGCCTTGGTGAAGTGCCAGCCTGCCTGGGGGGCTCCTGGGCCTGGTTTCCAGCCAGGGGCAGCACCCGGGGGCAGCAGCCCCCCATCCCAGGAAAAGCTCTCCCTGCCCGCCAGCAGGCCCTCCCTGCCCTGCTATCAGCACCCACTCTGGCCGAGGCTGGCCAGAGCTGGAGGGATCTGGGCCCATTCCTTGTGTGGGTGTGAAGCAGTGCCTGTGAGAGCCCAGGATCCTGTCCCAGGCCCCACAGGGGCACTGCCAGGAGAACGAGGCCTCTGGCTTACAGACGCCCCTCTGCCTTCCTGCTCCCTCTCATTCTCCCTGTGTCTCTGTGTCCCACGGCCCCTGCCCAGCCTGGCTGCTCTGAGCCTCCCTCTCCAGGCCTCCTTTTTCTGCAGAGCTGGGGGCTTTTGAGCCCGCCTGGGCTGAGGGATGAGCTGGAGTGGCCCAGGGACCCTCACCTGCGTGGGATGAGGCCACTTCCCTGTGAGATGAGACTGGCTGGCCGGGAAACCCTCTTCCTGCAAAGCTCTGCAGGGCTGCCATGGGAGAGCGGCCAGCCTGCCGTGAAGGCCTTAGTATGGGATGCGGCAGCGTGGCAATGGAAGTTTTCTCTAGAGACAAGAGAATTTGTATCCCTTACCCAAGAACATTGAAGGGAATGGTTTGCAGTGGCCTTGGCTGCCATCTCTTATGAGACTCTTTGGCAGCATCTGGACTTCTTGCTCGCTCTCCTGGGCTCTCAGGGGCCCTCAGGAAAAGCAAACGGGAGCAGGCAAGGGACTGAGCAAGCATGAGTGTGTGAGTTCCTGGCACAGCTGCAGCTCTTGGGGGTCCAGGAGGCTCTTGGAGGTGGGTGTGGGGGTCAGGGTCTCTGGAGCCCATCTTGGGCACAGCTGGGTGCGAGCAGAAGGACCACCTACCACCTGGGCTCAGTTGCCAGCTGCTGCTTTTGCACATTTGGGGTGGGGGCTAGAAGCTGCCTGTTGGGAGTGGCATGGACCCCCTGAGGCCTGAGTTAGCCAGGGGGCTGTAGCAGGGCGCAGCCCTGGGAATAGGCTGCGAAGGGGAATTCCATTCATCATCTTCTACAAAAGCTTCCTGAAACCCTCTTTTCCCACCTCTCCCAGGATCTCTCCCAGCTCTGCGGTGACCTAAGTTACTCTCTCAAAAGGCTCAGAACACTCTTAAAACTGGCTTCTCCCACCCACTGCTCGTCTCTCCCCTGGTGCCCTCAGTTCCGCCAGCTTCCAGGCCTTTCTGTACTCTGGCACAGTTGGTACATTTCTCAGAAGGTGGGGGGTGGGGCTGTGAATCCTCAGAAGTGAAAGTCCCTGGGCTGTGTCCCCTGAAAGGGGTCCAGTGGCTCTGATGTGAGTTGTACGGGCACAAAGCTTCCTGCTGTATCCGCTGGAAGGGACGGCATCAAAGCTGTCTGTGAGCAGGGGTAAGCTGAATCAGGAGAGCAGCATTTATGTAAGTGCTCGTTCTGGGCCTGAAACTGCCCTCTACTCCCCGCCACCTCCCGTAGCCCCAACAGCCGCGCTGGGAAGGACAGGTGTAATCACCCTGTTTTGCAGTTGAGGCCACTGAGGCTTATAGAGGTGGGGTAGGTGGCCCTCAGTCGAAGCTGCGGGAGGGGCGGGATCCGTGTGCAGGGTGATCTGAGCCCCGACCTCTTCTGTCTGGGCCCCGGGGAGCTGTCGGCATGCATGTTCTGGACAGTGGGTGAGTACAGAAGAAAGACCCGCAGCTTGTCCTCTGAGCCCAGATTCCTGAAGGGTCAAAGCCCACAGGATGCAAGGATCCAGGAGGCAGGAGGGAGGGAGGCAGGAGAGCACCGACGGTGAGCAGATGCAGGGAATGTGTGCCACTCTGGTCTCCACTGAGGCCCGCTGCCTCGGCCTCCCCAGGCTGCTGCAGGGAGCCGCTGTGCCGTGTGTCTCAAAGCCCACATTAGTGACCTGCTCCTGGGTCCTGGGGGTGAGAGTTGGCCCCGTAGGGTGTGGGCACTCTACAGGTGTTTCCTGACCTGCTCCTGACTCTGGGTTGTTCATGGGACATAGATGGCCCACAGCCTAACCCTGCAGCCACAGGCGGCGGCCCCAGCCGGAGTAGGTGTGTGGGGGTCCCGGGGCAGTGCACACTTGTAGGGGCACAGAGCTCGGCTGTCTGCAACGCAGCACTCTGCAGACCACACCAACTTCTCCATTTGCACTTGACTGGCAAAACAGTCCTGCGTGGGGCCAGGGTAGGGGAGGATGGAGGCAAGAAATTCTACACCCCGTTTACAGCAGGGGAAAGGGGGCTCAGAGAAGCTCAGAGACTTCCGCAAGGTCATTAAGACAGAGTATGTACCACTGGATGGCACGTTCTGGGCTCTTCCCCGTAGCCAAGCCTGAGGCCGCAGGCAGGTGTGGATGTAGATGGGCCTCGGGGTGGGTGAAGACAAGGAAGGCCAAGGGTACTGGGGAGAAGGCGGCTGGCAGCCCCCACTACGCAGAGGTTTTCCCACTGTCTCAGTTTGCCAGGGCTGCTGTAACAAAACATCACAGGACGTTAGTGGCAACACCTGCATCAAGGTGTCAGTAGGGCTGTGCTTTCTCTGAGGCCTGCGGAGTTCTGGTGGTGGCCTGCCCTGCCATCATGATCAGTGTCTGCCTCCGTCACGTGGCTGTCTGTCTCCTCCTCTCACCTGGGGACTGTCCACATTTTCTCTGCTTATATGGATGCCAGTCATGTTGGATTAAGGCCCCCCGACTCGGTTGTGCCTCATCTTGGCAGGATCTTTGCAAATCCTATTTGCAAATGGGTTCCCACATGCAGGACCTGGGGTCAGGACTTGAACGTGTCTGGTGGGGGGGATGTGATTCAATCTATCACACCCAGGCAGTGGCTTCTGCAGTGGAACATGGGGTGCAGCTGGGGGACCCCACTGAGGCTACTTCCTGTCGGTGGGGACCCACAGGAGATGGGCCGAGGCTGGAGGGCCAGGAGATTCCAAGGCAGGTTAGAGTGGTGCGGGGGAGCCCGGGAAGGGGTTGCAGGCAGCCATCTACCTGCTGGCTTTGCCCACCTGGGCCCATCTCACCTACAGCCAGTTGGCTGGACACACGTGGCTGTGGCAGCTCGTCCAGGCCAGCAGGTAGCCCCAGGGCCTGTTGGGCTCAGCCTCTGCCAGGGGAGGTCCCCCCAAGCCTGCACCCCCAGCCCCCACCTGTGCTCCAGGCTGCTCTGCTTGTGGCCTTCTCACCAGGCCACACCTGCACCCATCGAGCCCAGCAAGGAGGACTCAGGGCCAGAATTCCTGTTGGCCTCTGTGGAGACCTCCCTGACAGCTCTGCAGGGAAGGCCCCTGCCTCCACAGCACCCCCAGACAGCCAGACAAACCCAGGTATGGCGTGGCTGCTGCCCCAGACAGGTGTTTTGAGCTGCCCCTGAACTTGGAGCCCAGCTCCTGCCCTAGCTGGCAAACCTGTTGGCTGGCAGGAAGCCCCTTCCTTTGGACCTGCAGCCTGGGCCTGCCCTTGCGCCCACCTGGGCCCGCGTGGGAGGCTGGGAGCCGGCGAGGCCTGTCTTCTAGTTGACGAGTGAGTCACTTTTGCCCGCCTTGCTGTGAGCGTGCATCTTTTTCTGAGTAGATCAGGCCTGTAATTAGAAGGTGCACACTTTCCTGTCTGAGCAGACAGGAGGGGGGGTGGTGGTGTGAGGGGATAGAAGGAGGCAGCTTGGGTGCATCCCCACTCCCCACCCAGGGGCTGCTTTGTCCAGGCTGGTCCCAGCTGGACGTGGGGCCAGGGCTCCCTACAGGCTCCATCCTCGAGGCTGGTCCAGAAAGCTGTCCACCCCAGCTCTACCCCCCCCCCCATCCCTCTAGCCTGGCCTCTGGGGGCTTCCTGAACATTCCACCAAGTGTCCGTAGCCTTGAATCTGGTCTGGACTCAGCCGGGAACAGCCAGGAACAGCTGAGGCAACAGAGAGACTCCTTTGCTTCCCGCTCCCTTTTTTGCCCAGAAAACTTATTTTTTTTTAATTTTAAATTTTTTTAAAAAAGATACTTAGATTATATAAATGTTACATAAAAAATATAGGGGATTCCCATATGCCCTGCTCTCCACACTGCCCACATTTACCCACATTAACAACATTCTTCATTAGTGTGGTTCATTCATTGCAGTTGATGAACACGTTTTGGAGCATTGCCACTAAGCATGGATTATAGTTTACATTGTAGTTTACACTCTCTCCCACTCAATTCTGTAGGTTATGGCAGGGTATATAGTGGCCTGTATCTGTCATTGCACTGTCATTCAGGACAATTCCCAAGTCCCAAAAATGCCCCCGTATTATACCTGTTTTCCCTCTCCCTGCCCTCAGAACCTCCAGTGACCACTGTCTCCACATCAAGGGTATAAGTTCTTCCATTACTGGAATCAGAATAAGTCTCTAGTGGAATACCAGTAAGTCCACTTTAGTACATAGTTCATTCCCCAATCCTGAAGATTCTGGGATGGTGATACCCACTCCACCTCTGATTGAGAAGGAGCTCAACTCTTGCTTGCAGTTGTAGACTCTCTTGGTTCCTTGGTGTGGTGGTTGCCCATCCTCACCTCCCTGTTAGTTTTCCTGGGTGAGTCCAGTGAACTGGAGAGTAGGTGTTGCAACTCCATTGAGGCTCCGGGCACAGCTGGCACATGAATAGCCTAAAGATTCAAGTCTCTTGGACGTACATCTACCAACTCTAGCACCAACTGTAGGTTCAAATAGAAGGCACAGAAGAACCATAACTGAGTCCAACTCTGTCACACTGGGGACCCAGAAAACTTTGAAAGATGTCAGCGCCCTGGCTGAACACAGACCAGTTAAATCAGAATTGTTGGGGCAGGAGCTGAGCAAAATTTAAAACAAAAATTCCCCAGGTGACTCCAGTGTGCAGCAGAACTGCCAGGTAGTGCCCTAGGTTAGCTGCCTCTCCTCACCTGGAGGGTATAAACTTCCGAAGGGAATAGTATCTGCGGGCGGGGTGAGGTGTGGGTGTGGCTTCCATCAATTACCTGCCGGTCTCATTAAAATGCAGTTTTGACTCCTGAGGCCTGGAACCTAAGAGTCTGCGTTTTAACCATCAGCCAGACAATGCTGATTGTCCAGGTGCCTGCAGGTGCAGCAGAGCTTTAGAGGAGGGCACCTAGCACCTCAGTGTGCAGCAGGCTCACTTGGAAGGGGGTGGCTGGGGCTCCTCCCAGAGTGTCTGATTGAAAAGGAGCCCTTCCCACCAGCTCCCAGGCAGTGCGGAGCCTGCTGGTCTGGGGACCATGCTTTGCTCTAGTGCATCCACGTAGAATCTGGCTCTCTGGGTCCCCTGGGGACCTATAAGTCCTAGTACCCACAGGAGGGTGGGGGGTACGCTGAGCAGCTGTGTCTGTGTGTGTGGGGGCAGTGCTTTACCCAGGGTGCTCATCTAATACCCCCAGCAAATCTCGAGGTAGCCCTTCCTGTGCCCATGTTACCCATGTCCCCTAAAGCCAGAACCCACCAGGCTCCCACCAGGACCTCTCCATGGCTTCTGCTTCCAGCTTGGATTGCATCCTGGCTCTGCCCCCTGTCTGGTTGTGGGACCCTCTGTCCTCACCTGCCGAGTAGGAAGCATGACAGTCTCTCTCCCGAGGGGCCCCTGTAAGACCACTCCCCCAGCTCTCACCGCTTAGGTGCACGGTGGTCTCGGCTGCTGTTCTGTATCCTTGCTTTGGTTGCATGTTCCCTCCCCAGGCTGGAGCCACCTGCTCTGAATGGCCTTTTCCTTGCTAGTGGGGGAAGACAAACACAGACGTGTGAGCTCAAGTCGCAGGCCCTGCTCTTGATCAACAGAAGCCCAAGTGCAAGAACAGAAGGGATGGAGGGGTCAGATGCGGGAGAGGGCACAGCCGGGGCAGGCACCAGGCCGTCCCCATTTAACAGCTGGGATTAGACCCATCCAGGAGCAGGGGGAGTCTTGGGGTGTCCTGAGGGGGAGGGATTGAGCCTGGTGGCCCAGGCAGGAGGGACGCCTCAGCAGGGTGACCTGGTGCTTTCAGCCGGTGGGACGGGACTGCGGCAGCTGGAGCAGCTGGGCCCGTGTCAGTCCCACCCTGGCCACACTCCCCGGGCCCATGCCCTTTGATCCCGGGAACTGGCCCTTATTGCTGCGTCTTTATAGAAAACCCTGCCTCTGAAACTCAGCGTCTTTGCACAAAATGAAATGTGTGTATGTATATATTTAAATGACAAAACAGACGTGTGGTTTGGAAAAGTTATAACATTGTTTACAAATGAGGGAAATAGAAAGCGAGAGGCTCCTCCCCACCACCCGGTAACGGCAGACTCTTAACAAGCTCGGCCTGGGTGGCCCCATGTGCTGCGTGCGCATGCAGACCATGCCATTATACTGACGCTGTTCTATGGGTCTGCGCCCCCTGCGCGCTCGCGCAGCTGGGGTGCGCCGCTGTGGGTCCCCGGCCCTGCGGGGGGCTGTCAGCTGCTGGATGGGGGTCGCAGCCCCAGGCTGAGGATACTTCCTGGCAGCTGCTCCCCCTGCATTATGGGGCCATCCGTGCAGGGGCAAGGGGGGCTCCTCCCTGCAAGAGGGAGGGCCCACGGCGGGTGGGGGGTCAGCGCGGAGCAGCGTGGTGATGCCTGGGTGGTCCGTATCTCAGGGTGGGAGACGGTGGCACTGCCGTAGTCTGGGTCATGCCGTCTCGGACTGTCAGGACCTCACCCCTGGGCACCTGTCTCTCACCTGGGATGTGGAGACTGCACGTGTTGGCTTTCCTGGGGCACCCTCCCCCTGCCCACTGCACCACAACTCCCTTCTGCAGGGCCCACACGCTCCCCACCATCCCCCAGGCAGACTCCCAGCCTTGCCCTGTGGGAGTCCCTCAGGGGCTGGGTGGGTTAGTGGGGTGTTAGAGAGCCCACCCGGCACTTCCTGACCAGGATCAGGGGCCCAGTTGATGGGTTACCGCCCCGCCTGTGGGTCACTTTTGAACCTAGAACCTTGCGATCATGGGGAAGTCGCCCCCTCAGTGCATGGGCCCCAGGGTCCCTGCGGGAGGAAGTGGCAGCAGAGCAGCTGCAAGCACTGGGGTGCTGGAGGTGTCCCCAGGGGGCCCAAGTTCCTGATTTCATCCCACAAGTGGTTACAGAGCAGAGCTGCAGGGTAGGGGGTGGGGGGAGGGGGTGGCTACACCAGGCAGGGGGACCTGGAGGCGAATACCCAGCCAGCTTCTGCTCTTGGGGGCCAGTGGCCCCAGCACCAACCCAGGGAGGCTTCCTGGAGGTGGTGCCAGCTGTGCTGGACTTGGAGAGCTAAGGAGGATTTTCTGTGAGTGGATTGCCTGCCCCTTGGGTCTCAGTCTCCCCATTTGGAAAATGGAGGTTTCTGAGATGTGGGCAAGCATCCGAATCCCCCCGAGGCCTTGTGAAAGTGGATGCTGGGCCCTGCTCCGAGGTTTCTGGTGCAGCACCCCTGGGTGGGGCCTGAGAATAAGCCCCTGGTATTAGTCAGCCAAAGTGGTGCTGATGCAGAGTACCAGAAATCTGTTGACTTTTATAAAGGGTATAAAAGCTTACAGTTACAAGGCCTTAAAGAGTGCAACTCAAGGTTGCTTCCTCACCAAAGTCGGTTGCTATGCGTTGAATCAAGATATCAGGTGTCTCTGCCTGGTCTGTCCGGTCTTCTCAGCTGCTCAGCTGCTTTGTTCTCTTCAACTGCAAACTATCAGGCAAATGGCTTCTCTCTCCCAGGGCTGCAGGATCAAAGTTCTCTCCTCTTCCATGCCTGTGCCTATGGAACCCCCTCTCTTTTCTCACGGTGTGTGTCTGTTTATATCAAAACACCAAGGGGGTGGGGACTCAACCCTGAGTCACGCCCTACTGACGTCGTCCAATCAAAAGCCCTAAATTGCTTTTATCAAGTAAACTTCAAACCTTTGAATTTACTACAGCCAAAGGGTGTCATACCCAGAGGAACAGACCGGTTTTCAAACATAATCTCTCTTTTTTTGGATTCACAAATAATCTCAAACTGCCATACCCTCAGCTCACTCCTGGCACTGCTGCTGCTGCCCAACTTCAAGGGGTGCGTTCTCCAAGTCCTGCCCACTCCCCATCCCGGATTGAGGGCTGAGAACCCTGGGGACCACGCTCTGGGGCCTGACAGCCCGGCCCCGGGGCCCTCCTTGAGTTCTTACCCACCTTGCAGATTGTCACCCAGAATTTCAAGGAACATTTGGATGTTTAGCAGGAAACCAGTGTTGTTGGGGCTGGGTTCCCGCTTTGTTCTTGTAGGAGCCTCCGTACCGGGTTGTGTGGTGGAATCAGCTCTGCTGTAAATCCCCTCTCGTGGCAGTGAAAGTCATCAGGGCTGCTGTGAGCTGGGCACAGCGGGGAAACCGAGGTCCAGAAGAGCTTGGTGGCTTGGCCCAGCCAGACTCGGCAGCAGCAGCTGCAGGGCTGCAGGTTGGGGATGTGGGGCCCCCGAGGAGGCTTTGATGCCCCTTTTGCTTTCTCGGCATGAGGGCAGTACCACCTGGGGAGAGGGCGGCTGGTGTGGCTGCTGGCCTGGGGACTCACGTGCTGGAGCAGTGACCGCCTGTGACTGCAGGAACAGATGGGGGCTGCATGTGCAGCAGGGGCTCGGGAGGACAGGGCGGGCTGTTGTGTGACCCCTGCCACCCCCAACCCAGGCCCTGTCCAGCCTGTCTGTGCCCTGTGCCCCCTCCCTCTGTCCAGGGGCAAGGGCAGAGGGTGGGGAGACCAGCCCAGTGTGCCAGCCACAGATGCTGCCCCCTGGTCCCTGCCAGCCCCTTGATGTGTGGCCAGCTGCTGGGGGCCTCTGGGGAAACTGAGGCCAGAGTCTGCCGACCCTCCCAGGCCCCACACGAACTGCCAGTGGAGGCCGTGTGAGTTGTCACACCTGCCAGGCTGGGCGGTGGAGATCCTGGAGGCCTCCATGTCACACTGAGCTGGGGGGACAGGTCCAAGCCCTCCAGGCACCCCCCCACCTGTGCAGGGAAGGGCCTGCCTGTCTGCAGACATCTGAGTCCATGGGGGCATTTCAGATTCAGTATGCCCAAAGCTAGTTCCATATCTTTCCCCCAACCTGTTCCCTACCACTGCATGCCTCCTCGTGTCAGTCAGTTGCTCAGGCCCGAAACCGTGGTGCCCTTCCATCACACCCCCATTCCTCCCACAACCATCTGGTCCACCATTCCAAGGGCAGAATCAGAAAAACCAGCATCCTTGCCTCTCGGCCACTGCTACCAGCCTGACCCCAGCAACCGTCATCTCCCTCTGGGTTATGGCAGGACCCGCCTTCTGGGTTTCCAGATTCCACCCTTGCTGGGCTCCATCTCTTCTCTGGGCCGCACACAGTGACCTTTGACCTGTGCCCAGGGCCCCCAGCGGCTCTGATCTCACTCAGAGAGGAAGAACGCACCTCCCCCTGGCCCAGTCCCGGTGTGGTCTAGCCCCTGTCTGTCTCGGGGCTCCCCTGCATTCCCTCAGCCACTCTTCCCTCCTCACCCCCTGCCCACACCCGGCCTCAAGACCTTTGCACTTGCCACCCTGAGGCCTAGAATGTCCTTTCTCACCCCAGGGGGCTGCATGGCTAACTCCATTAGTCCTTTCTGTCTGTGTGCACACACTGCCTCACCCTGAGGCTGCCTCCAGCCCCCTCCCATGAGCTCACACCCCCATCCTGCTGTCTTCATGTTCTCCATGGTCTTTCTTCCTCTACTGCTGTAACCCCCATGGCGGGCTCTGTGAGTCCTGGTTTGTCAGATCTGGAGGCCCCTGTGCACTCTCCTGGGAGCTGGTGCCCTCTACAGCTCTGCTAGGGACTCACTGCACTCCAGTGTAGGCTGCGGCCCACCTGGGAGAAGGATCTGGGGGGGGACTTTTGATGTTCATGTCTTCGCTCTCCTCTCCCAGGAAGCTATGCCCCAGACGTCCATCTTCTCCAGCGTCCTCACGCCCAGCTGTAGTGGACAGGGGCTGCCCGGCATGGGGGAGCGTGGAGGCGGGGGCGGTGGCTCGGGGGACCTCATCTTCCAAGACGGACGCCTCATCTCTGGGTCCCTGGAGGCCTTGATGGAACATCTGGTCCCCACAGTGGACTATTACCCCGACGTGAGTGCCTGGGTGGAGGTGCAGGGGCAGGGGGCAACGGGGAGCCCCTGCCTTCTGTGCCTTCTGCTCTGCCTGGAGCCCCCAGCCTAGAAGAGGCATCTGCGAGGACTTCCTGCTGCCCCCCAGGCTGGTGGGACATGGCCCTGGGGGCACAGGGAAGCAGAAGCCCACGAGGGGCTGTTCCCACCACAGACCCTCATGGGCTGGAACAGGGCCTGAGGGGAGGAAGAGGCATCTGAGGGCAAGGCCCACCCCCACCCACCCTGGAGCCCACTCCTGGGCATGGAGGTCTGTTTGGTACGTGAGCCATGAGGCAGACCCCAGAGCAGAGGGGCACGTGGAGCTCACACCCCTCGGCTGTGGACCTGCAGCAGGTCTCTCCACTGCCCTCCCTCTTTCGCTGAAGACGACGATGGGCGTGCTCTTGGAATGGCGAGAACAAGCTCTCCCGTCCTCCAATGGGGGTCTTCCCTCAGTGGCAGTGGGCACTGCGGCCCCATTGCTGGGAGGGGTGCCCACTCCCTCTCGTGTGCCCCCCTCTCCTGGGGGCAGAGCCATGCTTGCTGGCAGGCATGGTTTGCAAGGGAGGGAGGGAGAGAGAGGTTGCTGCCCTTGGCCCCCCTCCCGTAGTAGCTGGAGTTAGCTTGACTTTGGTGCTGCCTCCCCTCTTTTAGGGCTGTACCAGAGGTGCCTCCTTTGCCACCTGGCTACTGGTGTCAGGCCCCCCAAAGCCTGTACCCTGGGATCTGGCTGCTTCTAGGTTGGAGCAAAGGGATGGTAGCTGGGCAGAGCTGGGGTGGGGGGTGGAGAGGCAGGACCAGCAAGTTGGGTGGGCTTCCGACTCTGCCAGCCTCTTGGGTCTCCACATCCCCTCGGGCAGCCTGACACACACCTCAATCACACATGCACACACATTCTTACACATACACATGCCCTGAGCACATGCATACATCTCCACACATACCTTGAGCATACACACGTGCACACACCCTGCACTTGCATGCACCCTGAGTACACACACAGGCATACAACCCAAGTACATGTGCACAGCCACACACCCTGAGCACACATGTACACTGTCACACATGTACACACATTTTCACACATACACATGCCCTGAGCACACACATACATCTCCACACATATCTTGAGCACATGCATGCACACCTACACCCCAAGCACACCTGCACATACATTTTACACATACACACCTGAGCACACATGCATGCACACGCATACACCCCGAGCATATGCACACACACTGAGTGCACAACACACACATTGCAACACCCCTGAGCACATGTGAACACACACACACCCCAAGCACACATGCACCCAGAGCCCATGTGCACACACCCTGAGTGCATGTGCACACACACGTATGCATGTAACCCAAGCACACGCCCACAAGTAACAGCCGCTTTTGCTGGTGCCCGGAGCTCCTTTTTTTTTTTTTTTTTTATTGTGGGTAAAAATCAAAATTCTCACAATACATACAAACATTTGCAAAATGATATATAAATATATATGCATATATGTGTATTTGCTTACAAAAATGTTATTTATATATATATATACACATATATTTTAAGAGGTGCTTAGATTACCCAAAATATTACACGGAACCCACTGGGATTCCCATGTTGCCCACCTCCCACACCTCCCACCACATCCCACACAAACATCTCCCACAAGTGTGGCCCACCACCCTCAATGAACTTACACATCCTGGAGCCTTGCCACCAACCATAGACCACAGTTCACACCGTAGACCACACTCTCTCCCACTCAGTTCTGAGTGGTGTGTGCTGATTTAAAATGGCCTACATCCGTTGCCACAACGGTACTCAGGACAACCTCTAACTCCCAAAGAAGCCCCTGTATTTCAACTGCTCATCCCCTCCCTACCCCAAAAGTGTCAAGTGGCCACTGGATCCACCTCATTGTTATAATTTCTTGCATTGCTAGAATCACCATATGTGAACAAGAGAATACCATCAAGTCCAATCTAGTCCATAGTTCTTCCCCCAATCCTGAGGGAACTGGGATGGTGATGTCCACTCCAACTCCAAGTGAGAGAGGGCTTATATCCCATGGATATGGTGGGTGGGATGATCCTGCCTGCAGATGCAGGCCCTCTCCATTCCCTGGGATGGCCATTTCCCATCGTTGTCTCCTCACCAGGTGACTTGGATGAGTCCATTGAGCTGTAGGGTAGGAGTTGCAGCTCCACCTAGATTTCATGAACACCTGGCACATAGGTAGGCGGGAGGCTCCAGTCTCTGAAGTCCCTTCCAAGCTCCACAACTGAGCTTGGAAGGGGAACTGTGACAGTGTCCCAGTCCCATGCCTACCTCTTCCCCTCCCAGGGGATCTGCCAGCCGGGACCCCACAGAGCCAAGGGTAGGCTCAGCCATCTGGCCTGGAGACAAGGCGAGGTTTGTGAAGGGCTTGAGGAAACCCCTGTTGCTCCGAGGGCCTCCTTTCAAAGGGCAGGGCCCGGCAGTTGGCCCTCTGTTAGGTCACCGCTGGGAGGGCTGCACCTCTTCAGCCTCATATGGGGCCTGCGGGGTTCTGGAGATGTGCAGGCTTGGGGCCTGGCCCAGGGGTCCTGGGGGCTGGGCAACGGGCCTCCCAGCTCCAGGAGTACCACTGATGTCCACAGCTGTGTGAGCTCCCTTTGTGGGGAGGTTTGTGAGGAGGTGGGAGAGGGCTGGGCTCACCTCGAAAGGTGGGAAGGGATGGGGTAGGAGGGAGAGAGAGAGTGGGAAGGGCCTGCGAGGTGGAGGGGGCAGGAGGTGAGGCCTGGCTGGTGGGCCCCACGGGGTGGCTGCCTCCACCACACCTGACGGCACCCTGTGCCCTCCCTGTCTCCTGCCTCCAGAGGACATATATCTTCACCTTCCTCCTGAGCTCCCGGGTCTTCATCCCCCCCCACGACCTGCTGGCCCGCGTCGGACAGATGTGCCTGGAACAGAGGCAGCAGCTGGAGGCCGGGGCAGAAAAGGTAAAGGTGTGTGGGAGGGACACTGTCTCTGTGGCCCTCTGTCTATCCCCTTCGGAGTGAGCCGGCAGGACAGGGCCTGCTTGAGCCGGATCTGGGCCTTGTTGATGGGGGGTGGTTTCCTGGCATACCTGGCACACATGGCACACCTGGTGGGGCCTCTCTCCCAGGATGCTGGGAAGAACTGTTGGCGGGCACCTATATACCCTCAAGTTTTGCCTGCATGGGACCAGCCTAGGAAAGGGCCCCAACAGACCACCCTGCAGGCCTCCTGGCCAGTGCCAGGGCCTCCAAAATGAAGGTCTGGCCACAGGCCATGGGAAAGAGGCCCCTGGGGTCTGTGTTGTCCCTCCCTTGGGCCGAGGGTCAGAGCAGCATCCTCGGGCAGGTGCCTGCCCCTTGGCCACTGTTGTCCCCTAGGGTTGCAAGAGACTTTGGGTGATCAGGTGCCTGGGAAACCACACAGTGTTGAGGCTTCGGGGCATGAGCTCCGGGAGATGTTTTCAGAAGCCCAGGGTCTGGTGCAGAATGGGCCAAGGCCAGGCCTTCCCTGTCACCTGTCATGGGCCCCGGTGCAGCCACCAGGTATGCTGTTGCAAAGCTGGCAGGGCAGAGTCAGGGTGTCCTGGGCAGGCAGGATGTCTGGCCTGTCCCTACTTGTGGTGACACCCCCTCTGTGCCCCTTCTCCTGCCTGCGGTGGTTTGCAGATGAGCTGTGAGCATGTCCTTGCCCCTTGGCCCTGCCCAGAACAGCCTGTTGTGCCCTCCTGCCCAGGGCTGGGTGGGGCACAGGATGGGCAGGGTGAGGGCAGACTGTGGTGCTGGGATACACATGGACGCTGGCTGCAGCCGAAGGGGCCTTCTCTGCCCCAACGGGGCTGACGTTGCTGAGAAGAGAAGGGGAGAGAGGCCTGGGTTGACACGTCTGGGGCCTCAACGGGAGGGAAGGCACGGGGCAGCGTGGTCACGACCCCGCTGAATGTGGGGTGCTGGGGTCATCCGGGGCAGGGTCAGCAGGCAGTCCCGGCTGCGGGGGAGCTGGTAGTGTCAGGCTGGGGCGGCTTTTTCCGAGAGAATGGGTGGAATCGTTCAGGAGGCAGCCCCAGGGGTCGCAGCCGAGGCACAGGGTGCAGATGGAAGGTGCCCTGTGCTTGGTATCCTGAGCCTGGGGTCACCCCAGCTGTGTGTATGTGGGGAGCAGCCCCCTGCGCTCACTGTATTGTCACCTCATCTCTTCCCACCCTTGGAGGCCTGGATCCTGGCTGGCGGGGGGCACTGTAGGGGAGAGCGGGCTGGGCTGCGCAGGGCAGGGAGGCTCCGGAAGGCCAAATGAGGGGCGTGGTAGGCGGGGCCAGGGAATTCTGGGGCTGGGGGCTGTGGGCAGGGGCGAGGCAGCGCAGTGACCCGAGGGCAGGATGGGGCGAGTGGGCCGGGGCATAACCCCTCAGGGAGGGTGCTGACCCGTGTAGGGGCAGCGGGGAGTGGGCACCCTCTTGCGGAGGTGGGCAGGCAGCAGCCAGCATGGTGGCTGGACACACCTTCTCCGCCCCCTCCGGCCCTCCGGGCGGCTGGGGTACCCTGAGGCACCTTCAGCCATGCCGAGCCCATGATATCCTAAGCCCCAGATCTGGGGCCTCCTTTTAACCAAGAGAGGGCAGGCAAGAGCCAAGATGTAACAGGGCTGCATGTTCTTCCTTGCCTTCCTTTTTTGGGTGAGTTCCCCTTGCACCGAGTGAAGTTGGTTTTCTATGGCATGGTAGTGATGGATGTTTGTGTGGGATGTGGTGGGAGGTGTGGGAGGTGGGCAACATGGGAATCCTGGTGGGTTCCATGTAATATTTTAGGTAATCTAAGCACCTCTTAAAATATATTTATATATATATAAATAACATTTTTGTAAGCAAATGCACATATATGCATATATATTTATATATCATTTTACAAATATTGGTATGTATTGTGAAAATTTTGATTTTTACCCACAATAAAAAATAAATAAATTAAAAAAAAAAAAAAAAAAGCAATTTGAGTGCAAAAGAGTAGATTGGAAGCAAGCAGGAGGCCTGAGAACCGGTGGGCTTGGGGCTTACCTGAGCGGGTCCTCACGCCAGCACTGAGGGGCACAAGGGGGGTGGCACCACTTGCCGTCTTGTCGTTGCGGGACACTCTGAGCTATCCACCTCTTCGGGCCATTCCGCCTAGTCCCGGCTCACTCTGTCCCCCGCCACCCAGGCCAAGCTGAAGTCCTTCTCAGCCAAGATCGTGCAGCTCCTCAAGGAGTGGACAGAGGCCTTCCCCTACGACTTCCAGGGTGAGAAGGCCATGGCTGAGCTGAAAGCCATCACGCACCGCGTCACGCAGTACGAGGAGGTAAGGCCCTCCCTGCCCTGGGGGCACGGGTCTGGGGTTCCAGGGACGGCTATGTGTGTGTTCCCCTCCCTTGTCACTCCCCGAAAGAGCCGCTGGGGGGGGGCTCCACTCGGGCTGGCCCTGGCCAGAACTTGGACCCAGCTTGCCTGCAGCCACCTCTGCATGCCTGGAGGCCGTGTGGCTCAGTGGCAGTGGGGAGGCTGTGAGAGCCTGGCCAGCTGGCCACCCCGTGAAAGCCACCCCCGGCGGATCCCGAAGCCCAGCCCTGGCCCTGCCTGCAGCTCCCTCTCTGAGCAGCCGGATACCCAGTGGCGTGGCCTGGTGGCTGCCCACCCTTGCAGCAGAGGAGCCCACGAGCATATACAAGCATATGCCACTGCATGCCCTATTTCCCTCTTTGTCATCGAAGGTCGGAGGGTCTCATGAATGGTGGGTTTAGCTCCTTCCCCAGGCGGGCTGGGTTGGAAATGCCCAGCCTGCCCCTGGAAGTGAAACAGGTCAGAGGTTGCAGGCCAGCATCCTCGATTCCGGAGGCCCTCTGGCCTTGCCCCAGCCTTCACCGGCCCTCTGATTGCCTGTGCCCCCCCACCCCCACAGGAGAACGGCACAGTGAAGAGGGCCATCACCCAAATGACGCAGAACCTGCTGCTGTCCCTGGCTGCCCGGAGCCAACTCCAAGAGCTGCGGGAGAAGCTCCGCCCGCCCGCCGGGGACAAAGGGCCCATCCTCAAAGCCAAGCCACCGGCCGCCCAGAAGGACATCCTGGGTGTGTGCTGTGATCCCCTGGTGCTGGCCCAGCAGCTGACCCACATCGAGCTGGTCAGTGGCACCACCGGTCTTGCCTGGGGAGGGAACACGGGGGGAGCTGGCCTGCTGGGCCTCAGCAACTTTCTCAGCAAAGCCTGCCAGGTCCTCCCTCTGCCTGACAGGCTTGGCCAGCAAGGTGAAGCTGCTTGCCAGGCCTGGTCCTGGGCTTTGGGCTGCAGGTGTCCATCTGAGCAGCAGCTGGGGGCCTGGGTAAGGGGACATGGCTGCCTGGGGTGGGGAAAGGCTGGGCAGCCCTGTCCTCCGTGGGTTCTGAAGTGGCCCTGGGCTGGAGGACAGTGTGGGAGGGGACAACAGGCACTCCAGGGGAGAGCCAGCTCCTTGTCTGCCTGGGCCCTGGCCTGGGAAGACCCCTCCCCTACTTGTGGCAGTCCCCAGGCTCCTGCCACTCCCCGTGGCAGCTCTGTCCCTTCCCTCCCTGGGAAAGGCCTTCTGGGGGGACCAGGTCAGAGCCTGTGCCACCTCCCAGGACAGGGAGCAGATGAGTCCCTTGCCGCATGCCCCACTGCTCTGAACATCCCCCACTGTGGCCCCCAGAAGGGGTACACAGCCTACATGTCTGACCTGCCCAAGGACAGTGGTCCCGTCCCACCAGCTCAGTCCCGGTGCTGTCCTCTGCCCCCCAGGAGAGGGTCAGCAGCGTCCACCCCGAGGACCTGATGCAGGTCATCAGCCACATGGACTCACCGGACAACCACAGGGTGAGTGTGCACGGCCTGCGGGCACTGTGGGTGCGTGGGTGAGAGGCCTGAGCAAAGACAGCCAGTCAGCGTACGCCCTGGGCCTCCGGGGAGGATCTGGCGCCTGCTGCGCTCCAGCAGGTGTGGGCTCACGCAGCAAACACGAGCCCCTCCGTGGGTCATGGACAAGGTCCGATGGACGTGGGGCCTGTGCAGTGGGCGGGTGGCCGTGTGGGTGATGCCTGCTAGGAGGGCCATGGGGCTCCTCCTGGGCACATCCTGGGGGAAGCCAGGTCACCCCCCTACCACTTCCACAGCCCTCTGTGGCCCTCAGTCAGGGCAGGCCTGTGGGCGCCCTGAGACCGTCTGTGTCTCCCCAGTGCCGAGGGGAACTGACCAAGACCTACGGCTTGGAAGCCTACAACAACTGGTTCAACTGCCTGAGCATGCTGGTGGCCACCGAGGTGTGCCGGGTAAGCAGCCGGGCCAGCCTTACCCGGGGGGCCGTGCCGGCTCTGGTTCCCCTCCTCCCAGCTTCCATCAAATGCAGAGAATCGAAAGTAAATTCATAAAAAAGGCCTCTGCTGCCACGGCCTGGGAGATGCCCAGCCCCTCCTAGGCAAGGCAGAAAATAGCCACGGCGACCCTCTCTGTGCCTGGCACGGGTCTGCGAACTCATGGGGCATCTCGTTCAGCCCTCACAGCCTCCCCAGGGGTGGGCAGTGTCCCCCCCTCGGACTGCAGGGAAGGCAGGATACGCACCCAGGTTTCCCACAGAGGCAGCCTCCAGGCCTCAAAGAACAGCCTGGAAGCTAAAAGCCACCCGCCCCCAGGCTTGATCGCCATACCCAGGATGCAGTCTGCAGGGATGGCTTGGGGGTAGGGACAACCCCTGGGAGTTCTTCCGCTGAGGCATCTTCCCACCGGCTGTGCCTCAGGTGGTGAAGAAGAAGCACCGGACCAGGATGGTGGAGTTTTTCATCGACGTGGCCAGAGAGTGCTTCAACATCGGCAACTTCAACTCCATGATGGCCATTATCTGTGCGTGTCAGTGCCTGGGGGTGTGGGCCTGCGCCCGGCCCTGCCCCTGACCCCAACCCCTCCATGCTGTCCCCTGCAGCTGGCATGAACCTCAGTCCTGTGGCGCGGCTGAAGAAGACGTGGTCCAAAGTGAAGACGGCCAAGTTTGATGTCTTGGAGGTAAGCACCCAGCCCAGGCTCCACGCACTCCCCACCCGCCCTCTGCCCTCCTCCCCCTAGGGACTGTCGATTGTGAAGCCTCTGCTGACCTTCATGTGAAATCATTTAAGCTCTTTCTGGTGGCCTTTGTTACATGGGTAGAAACCAGTATAGCCTCGAGTGGTACGGTGGGAGTCTAGGAAGGGGCTAGGCAGAGCAGGGCCCACCATCCCCGAGTTTGGAGACCGTCAACCGGGCTGGCCTTTGCCCTGCTCAGCTTGTTGCAGCCCTTGACCATCTGGGTGGCCCAGAGGCTGGCAGTGGGGTCCGTTTGCGGCATCGCCCAGTTGTAGTTGATCACAGAATCCACATCTTGTGAAAACAGTTGTGTTCCATGGAACTGGGCGGGTTTGGGAGGAGTTGGCGTGAGCAGAGGGTCGGAGGAAGGAGGGAGAGGTTCAGGTGGCACAGGACAGCGAGCAGCATGGGCTGAGGTCCTCCCCGAGTGGGGTCCCACACCTGGGCGCCCCCGGCCCAGCGTCCTCGGGGCTCCCCTCCTGCACCACCGGGAGGGGAATGCCTTCCCCTCTGTCTCCAGCCCTGCAAAGGGGGCATCCTAGCAGGTATGACGGGGCAGCCCAGCGTCCTCGCCCAGCGCCCCCCTGCCTGCCCCCCTCCCACCCGCAGCACCCCATGGACCCGTCCAGCAACTTCTGCAACTACCGCACGGCCCTGCAGGGAGCCACGCAGAGGTCCCAGATGGCCCACAGCAGCCGCGAGAAGATTGTCATCCCTGTGTTCAACCTCTTCGTGAAGGACATCTACTTCCTGCACAAAATCCACACCAACCGCTTGCCCAACGGGCAGGTCAACTTCAAGGTGAGCTCAGCACCCTCACCCCATGGTCCCAGGGGAGGGGCTGGGCTGCCCCTGCACAGGCCGGGGAAGACCCCCGTGTGGGAGAGAGCTGCAAGGCGCCGGGGCCTGGCCGCGGGGGCCTGTGGGTTTTCCGAGCCCCTCCAGAGGAGTCTGGAACAGCCTGAAGGACCGAGGAGCTCCAGGGCAGATCATGGGTTTCAGAAGCAACAGAAGTATTGAGAGACAGGAGCCAGACACAGAAGGACAAATGTTGCATGATCTCACTGATCCAAAATAGAAGAAGCAAATTCATAAACTAGAACATGGGTTACCAGGGGCAAGCGGGATGGGTGGGGAATGGGGAGTTAGCGCTTAATTGGTACAGGGATTCGGTTTGGAGTGATGGACAAATTTGGGTAATGCATGGTGATGAGGGTAGCACAACATGGGAATATAATTAACGCCACTGAATGATATATTTGGCTGTGGTTAGAATTGAAAATGTTAAATTTTGTGTATGTTACCAGAATAAAGATTTTAAAAAATTCCCCAAAACTGTATTTTTTTTAAAAAAAGAAAACAGAACACAAAGGCAGCAGATGCTCTGTGGAAATTGAGGAATGAAGGTTCCCAGCGTTCTGGGTGGATGGTCTAGCTGCAGAGTTTGGAGCCATCGGCATCAACCTGTATTTAACCAGGATACTGGGTGCAGCACTGACCCCACCCGGGGGCTTTGAGATCAGGAAGGCGTGGGGCATGCAGGGGCTGGGGCAGGGAGGAGGAGGAAAGAAATCCAGATGGAGAGCCCAGAGCCTGCCTGGTGGGACTTCCTGGCAGAGTGGGGCACACCGCATCTGGCCACGAGGTCAGGTGGCCAGGTGCCCACCTTACATAGGTGAGGGGAGGACAGATTCTTCCAGCGGCCCCAGAGAGTGAGCCCGGAAGGTGTTTTCTGTTTGGTGCCATGGTGCTGGTGTGGACCTGGATGCCTGCTTCAGCCCTGGGGTGAAGACGGGGCCCTGCACAGGGGATGCGGAGGTCCACCCTGCAGCCAGCCTCAGAGTCCCCTGCCGGCTCTGTGCATCGCCACGCGCTCCCCCAGCTGCTTTCCCTGGGCTCTGTCCATGGCGCGAGGCCATTTTACCAGGACCAGCGAAGCAAAGCAGCAGAGCTGGGCCGGGATCTGCGTCCCCTGCCCCGACCAAGGAGCTTAAGCTCCGGGTAATAGACAAATTCCAGTTGGTTTTCTGCCTTTTCAGAAATTTTGGGAGATTTCCAGACAAATCCATGACTTCATGACGTGGACGCAGGTCGAGTGTCCCTTTGAGAAGGACAAGAAAATTCAGAGCTACTTGCTCACGGCGCCCGTCTACAGCGAGGAAGGTGGGGGCTGCATCTGTCTCCAGTACCCACTGGCCCCGTCCAGGCCCCAGGGCCCTCTCGCAGCCTGGAGCTGCTGTCCCCACTTTACAGTCATTGTGCAGTGTGGGTTGTGACAGCAGAGGGGGGTGGGTGGCGAGAGGAGCTGAGGTTCCAGAGGTGAGTGCGGGTGCCTGGAAATTTGGGCACTTCCCAGCATCCCTTAGCTCACGGTCCAGGAGCCATAGGCTTGTGGGCCTGGAGTACCCTGGCAGAGACCTTTATAGAGCCCAGGCCAGAGCCTCTGTGCTAGGGCCTGGTGGCACCCCGGGGAGGGAGGGTGTGAGCAGACGGGGTAGCTGCTGTGCCAGGCTCACGGTCCTCTACCCTCAGCTCTCTTCATCGCCTCCTTTGAAAGTGAAGGTCCCGAGAACCACATGGAGAAGGACAGCTGGAAGACCCTCAGGTAGGAGCACCCCAGGGCCCCTGGGGACCCCCAGGTCTCCGAGGAGGGAAAGGACTGAAGAGAGCTGAGGCCACAGGAAGCCCAAGGTAGAGGTCCAATGGCTCTGTCCATGCAGAAGGCAGCGGCACCTTACACAGTCAGATGGAGGAGGCCCTCCAACCCCAGGCGTCCCAGGCCCTGGAGCCCATCAGATTGGGGAGGGTCAGGACTGGGTTTGAAGGCCCCTGACTCCTCCCCTTGCTGCCTGCCCTCGTCCTGGCCTCCCTGCTTGTTCAGGGCAAGGACCGCCGGCCCCTCCTGCTCCTTAACGAGCCCTTTCTCCGCGTGTTCCTTTAGGACCACCCTTCTTAACAGAGCCTGAAGGCCCGGGGTGCGGCCCGCAGAAGTGAAGGAAGCACAAAAAAGAGCCACGTTTTAATCTTGACCGACAGGGGTGGAGAGGAAGGAGGCCTCACTGGCTGGGGTCCATTTTGTATATATCTTTTATGGAAAAAAAAAAAAAAAAGGTAATTATTTCATGCATCAACCTTTGGCACTTACAAGAAAAAAAAAGTTTTTTGTTTATTTTAAATAACAGGGCAGGGCCCTGTTTTGGGGAGGGGGTGGGGGAAGAGTATCATGGGAGATGGTATCCATGATAATGTCTTATTCTAATGAAATGTAGATTTTTATTTTCTACTTTTGATTATGAACATCTTAAAAAAATATTTTAAAAAATACCCAACCAAAACCAACATGAGCCCTGCGTGCTCGGTCGCCTTTCCAGCCAGTGTCTCTGATGTCGGGTTGAGTGCCTTAGAGGGTACTGAAGGGTTCTGGCTTCCTGCACTGTGCCTCGAGCCGGATGGAGCCAGCGAGCCAGGGGCGGCGGCCTGAGAGCCCCTGGAAAGTTCCGCTCTGGGGTCGTCAGGCCCCCTGCCCTCCAAAGCATAGGCCACGCGTGGTTCCAGCAGGAAAGGCTCGGACGGCCAGGAGGTCTCGTGTGCATTCTTCGGCAAGTGAGCCTTGGAATACGGGCTTTCCAAAGTTTACATTTTCATTTTCCTTTATCAGGGATTTATGGGATGGGGGAGGGGCAGGGCGACACCAAGTTTAGGCTACAAGTTTTCCACCTGGCAGCGTGTTTCCCGTTAGATATGTCTGGCAAATTATTCTTCAGCTGCATTTTAGGAAAAGAGAAAACCTGAAATGCAGTAGGGAGGGGGGAGTCGTGAAATGGTCTGTTTTTTTTAAGGCTGTAACTGAAAGACGCGCCTAGTTGTAATGAAGAGAATACAGAGTAGGGTACGGGATGGTGACATGTAAAGCTGTTATGTAAGCCCAAGGAGGAAGTTAAAAGAAGCGGTTTCCTAAACCAAATGTCCCAGCGGACTGCACATTTTCTTCCCTCTGTGTGGGGCCAGAAGATTGGCCAGATGGTTAACTGCTGGAGCCCATTCAAATAAAACTGCCCGACGCTGGGAGGTATTTTTCCTCGCCTACACTGGAGTAGATCCTCCTCTTTCTCCATCTGATTTCCTGGCGGCAGCCCCGGACCCCTCCGAGCGAGGTTCTCAAAGCCGGATGAGTCCACCCGTGCTGACGCCGTCTCCCCTCCCCGTGGGGTCTTCGTGCCTGGGTGAGGCCGTGCTGGGAGAGAGCCTGGCAGAGGTGCAGGAGCGGTGGTCGAGGTGCCTGGAAGTTCGGGGCCTGCTGGAGGGCGCTGGCAAGATCAGCCTCAGGAAGGAGGAGACTGTGTGTGAGCTGCTGCTACATCCCCCTCAGCCCTGGGTAGAGTAAGGATATTCACACTGTATTCTTACAGTGTTTTTGCACTTTTCAGACCTTCTAGATAGTACATATTGTATATCGATAGTACCTATTGCTTTGTTTGTATTTGAGATGAAGGCTTAAAAACCTGAGAGTATATATTTGAAATACGACATTAGAACCTTTTCTGTACCGTGTTAAAGAGCTTTCACGTAAATGTGCACTTCCCTGGGTCCTAGTACTTACCTGAGACGGTGTCTACGTTTGCTGCTTTATTTTCCCAATTTGATATGTCCCTAAATACGCTGTTTTGGTATTTTGAGATGAGCTCTGAGCATAAAGCTGTACCATAACGCAGGTGTCGGCTCTCTGTGTGACTGGACGTACTTGCATCAATAAAAGGATGTGCTGCAGCACCTCGCTGCCTGGTCTCTGAGTGCTGGCTGCCGGGCGGGTGGGAGGGGGAGACCGCAGAGCCCCCTGCCGGCTCCAGGACAGAAGGGACTGGGCAGGGAGCTGTCATCTATGGGCATGCAGGCAGTGTTTTCCAAATCCCAATTCCAGGCACATTCTGACAGTGGGATTTTCACATAAATAATGCAAAACTGGAAAAAGCTGTACAGTAAGATTGTTCTAGTCCTGCTTTCTCCCCAAATTGAGCTCCCGGAAAAATGTTACTAGCTGTTTGTATTGTATGGTCCAACAAGGGTGGGAAATCTAGTCAAACAAAACTATTTTGATCTTTATATTCATTGTCTTTATATTGGTCTCCATGGGATCAATCAGACCCTTCAGCACGTCACTGGGCACTGTGACTCTCTCCAGGCCCTGGGCGCATGGGGTTGGAGAACACTTATCTTTCTGCAGAGCAACTTGCAGAACAGAGTCTGACTGGGGCTGCTTCTGATATATAATGAGTCGCCTTCAAGAGACTAAAGAAAAGGGGTTTATTGAAGGTCAGAAGAGAACTTGTGGGACTTAAGGGAAAGTACCAAGCTCCTAGGATGGGAACTGGGCCCCCCACCTGCTGCTCTTCTGTGCCTGCCCCCATCTCTTTCTGGGGATAATTCCCAGGCTGGACCAGGACCACTTGTCATAAGTGCTTAGTGACACTTCCCCTGCTTCTTCAGAGCTAGCTCAGCTCATTTTTAATGATTTAGTCAGTATTTGCTATTCCCACTTGGACAGTGCTGCCCATCAGAATTTTCTGCAGTGATGGAATGTTCTGTATATGTGTAGTCTGGTACAGTAGCCATTAGCCACACAAAGCTACTAAGCATTGAAATGCAGCTAGTACAACCAAGGAACTAATTTTTAATTTCAGTTTAAGCAGCTGGTGGACACCATACTGGACAGAAGGCAAGACCTGCGGGCTTGGGTGAGGGTACAGCACAGAATAGGTGCTCAGATGTTCATGGAGAAATGAGGACACCTGTGAGGATTTTTCAATAAGACGCCATAGCGACTTCTGTGACAAAACTAAGATTCTTACGCGATTTTTCGATAAGTGACTTTTCAGGTATTTAAATTTAATGGCATCCTTGATTTCCTGGTAGGTAGTTTTGGAAGTCTACCCAACTTAGCTGAATGCAGGGGAAAGTTTTTGTCTGTGCCTTGAATGCCAGGGCCTGAGATGGGAATGAGAGGTGAGCTTGCGTGGACATGGTTGTGCTATCCTTCACCCATGAGGATGCTCCTTTAGGACAGCAGTTCTCAAAATGGGGTTCCCAGACCAGCACCTGGCAGAAATGTACACTCTTGGGTCCCATCCCAGACCAACTCAATCAGAAACAAGTGGAGTCCAACAGTCTGGTGCATATTCAAGTTTGAGAGACTCTCCCTTAGAGGGAGGCTCTTTCTACGTGGGCTGCACCTACCCTTGGAGTCTGAGTCCCCCACATGGACTCTATTACTCAGGTGTACTAACCTTCTCACAAGGTTGTAAACTTCCCATGCTCTTGTACCGCTTCTCCTATGCTGTTTTCTCTGCTTAGAATACTGTGCTCCCATACGTACACACCTAGTAAACTCTAGTTCATTCTTTAAGGACTCCCTTAAACAACATTCATCCCCGCAGTGGGTCTTCTGGAAATTGTTCCTTCCCCGGTAAGTCCCTCTCTGCTCTGCTGGGCCTGTCCGTCCTCCATATCACATGTGAGTGGGCTGTCACCATCTATTTACAGGTCTGTCCCATGCACTAGGCTCTTGGCTTTCTGTGTAGGAGCCATTTCTTATGCAGCTGTATCACACTGATTCCTGACAGGCACCACGTGATGAATGAAGGTAACTTTACACTTTACACATGTTATAGCATTGGTTATGACTGAAGGATAAACTAAGCGCCTCTCTACCAAAGCCATAGTGACGTCTGTGACAAAACTAAGATCCTCTGTGAAGTGTACACATACTACACCTATATGGAAAACACATGCGTCATTCCTCAGGACTAACTGTAAGATAAGGGATTCGAGAGTTAAGATATTTGGATTTGCATCCTAGTCTCCAGTTAGCTTGGTTCCCTTGGGCAAGTTATTTGCCTTTTTTTAAGCCTCAGTTTTCTCATGATGTAAATGGGAATTGTGGTAATTTTTATCTCGGGTTGTTGTACAATTAAGTGACAGAGAGCAAAGAAAGTGCTTAGCTTAGGGCCTGGCCTGTGTCCTGGAAGAAGTGCCCTTGATGAAGCTGAACACTTCCCCTTCAGAGAGCACTCTCGTCTGGGAAAAGTGAAGCAGAGGATTCTAAGCACTGTTCTTAAAGGAACACCTGAAGTCTTGGTTAATATGACAACATACTAACATTATCAGATAATCCCTAGTTCCTTAAATTTTACATGTAACCAGTATGTAAACATATATGGGAAAAAATCCCCACAGACTTGGTATTCAAAAAAATATTTTCTTTTCCCTAAACAAATCAATTTTACTGATATGTATCAATAAAGCATACAATTTATCCAAAGTGTACAATCAATGGAATTTGGTATAATCACATAGTTGTGCACTCATTACTTCAATGATTAAAGCATTTTCATTATTTCAGTAATAATAAACAAAAAACAGACAAGAAAATTCCTCACCTCTCAATCTCTCTCTCTTTCCCCTGCTGTACATAGCTGCTATTTCTGGCTATTCTTGCACAATTACTTATTTGTTTAAGACATATTATTGAGATATATTCACATACCATATGATCTATACAAAGTGTAAAATCAATGGCTTTTAAAAAATATATATTTTTATTTTTTAAAGATACTTAGATTACATAAATGCTACATAAAAAATATAGGGATTCCCATATGCCCTGCTCCCTGTACCTCCCATCTTTTCCCACATGAACAACATCCTTCATTAGTGTGGTACAATTCATTGCAATTGACAAACACATTTTGGGGCATTACAACTGAGCATGGATTATAGTTTACATTGTAGTTTACATTCTTTCCCACACAATTCTGTAGGTTATGGGAAGATATATAATGGCCTATCAATAATATTTTCTAAAGGGAAAAACCTACTTTCCACCCACAGGTTGATAAGCTTAGAACATGCCAACACAATTTCTATTTTTGTTCCCAAAAAGGCAGTCACAGTATTGTAAGGGGAAATGTGTGAGGGGCTGCCAAAATACAACAAATATCTTTCTCAGCATACCTAGGACTTTCAGGCATGGATCTTTGGAAATGATGTGATGAGTAGTTATGCGTGTTTCTGTTTCTGGCAGGATGAAAGTCCTTGTTCACATGCTGAAAGTAACCAACAAAGCTGTGTAAAATTTAAAAAGCCAAATGAAGGCATGAACCCAGAGAGGTCAGGGAAGTGCTAAAGCTAGCCTTTGCCCTGAGAGTAGGAACTATTTTAAGCTTCCATTTTCAAGTTCACAAGGGGGGTAGTGAAGAAAGTTCAGGGCCTGTTCAAGATGAGTCAAATGGGAGACCCTAGTCAAAAAATCTGGTATCCCAAAGAACCAGCCCTCAGCACAACATTGAATTAGAAATACAGTGCTGCATCCCCAACCTGGTAATTTCTTCAGAATTATGACCAAACTGATTTGGAAAAGAACCACATAATGTGTTTTGTTAAAAAATTTCTGGGGTAGTGTATTAGTCAGGGTTCTCTTGGGAAACAGAATCAACAGGAGGCATCTGTCAATAATATGATATTTTATAAGAGTCTCTCACTTGACCGTGGGGATGCACAAGTCCAGGTTCTGCAGGCAGGCTACAAACCAGGGGTCCGATGAAAGTCCAATGAAAGGTCCTTGATGAGTTTCTGGGAGAAGTTGGCTGTCCAAAGACGAGCTGGGAAATTCTCTCTGAATGCTGAAATCACTTCCCCTTTTAAGGCATTCAACTGATTGGATAGAACGTAGCTCTTTGCTTACAGCAATCTCCCTGGTTGATCGTAGATGTAATCAGCCATCTATGCAGTAAACTCACTGGTGATCGAAGTTCATAAATGCTCCTGTATTACAATTAGCCCGGTGCTTGCTGGACCCAACATCTGGACACAATTACCTGGGCAAGTTGACACATTAGCCTAACCATCACAGTCCACCCCTTGTCAACTCGTCAACCATACACATTACCCTAAACCATACTTAGTCTCAAAGTAAAAACAATAACAGACAAGCACACATATATTTCCGCCTAACAATGTTCAACTCCCCTGTGTACAACTGGAAATGCATTAATTCCCCACAGAATAGGGTACAAGCCTTGGGTAATATTTCCTCTTAAACTTGACATCCTTATATATTATGACATGAAATTAATACAACTTTTCATATGATAGGGGAAAAGGTTGGGGAAGAAAACAAATTTGTTTTGTGTACATATACAATCATACTCATAACGAAACAAGGAAGAAGGGTTCATGACTGTTACAGTCCTCGTTTCTGTAACTGGTCACGTGGTCAAATTTTATATTTATCACTACCTTCTTCTACTACCCATTCCATGTTCCCATTACCTTCAGCAAGCCCTTCAGCTGGCCATGGTTCTTTGCCTGGTAGGGTGACCCAAACTTTCATTCCCGAAGATTCTGGGCCATTGTTAGTCTTGCTTGAATTGGTTTGTTGCAATTTTCCATTGACTTTAATCACAGGGCATGGCAGTACTAGGAGACTCCCTAAAGGATCTCCTGCATTCCAGGCAAATTCTTCTTTACCCCCATTATATAGATGTAGTCCTATTTCCCCTTGATAGGATCGATCACCCCAGCCAGTATAGTAATTCCCTTCTTTGCCTGTTGATTCACAGGTAAGAGGAGCCCAAAGTGGCCAGGTGGCACTCTTCCAGTTCAATGGAATTGTTGTGTTTCCTGCTGGTAGCACTCCTCCTTTTGGGACTAAAACCTGTAGACCAGCAGAGCTTAAGGGTGCAGGGACAGGAAGCAAAAATTTTCCTAGTGGGTCACTAGGGGTAATAGTGAGTGGGGCCACTCCCATTTCCACCCCTTGATTCCGGGACCCATGAGTCCTGGTTATGGGAGAAACAGCATCATACAGTGGATGCTAATTTAGAACATACACAGCCTCCTGGAGAACATTGCCCCAGCCCTGCAAGGTATTGCCACAGTAATTGAGTCTTCAAAAGGCCATTCCACCATTCTATTAATGCAGCTGCTTCAGGGTGATGGGGAACATGGTAAGACCAGTGAATTCCATGGGCATGTGCCCATTCCCACACATCATTTATTGTGAAATGGGTTCCTTGATCAGATGCAATGCTGTGTGGAATGCCATGGCGGTAGATAAGACATTCGGTAAGTCCATGGATGGTAGTTTTGGAGGAAGCATTGCATGCTGGAAATGCAAACCCATATCCAGAGTATGTATCTATTACAGTTAAAACAAATCATTGTCCCTTCCATGGTGGAAGTGGCCAAGTCAACCTGACACCAGGTAACAAGCTGGTCACCTCGAGGAATAGTGCCATATCGGGGGCTGAGTGTGGGTCTCTGCTGCTGGCAGATTGGGCATTCAGCAGTGGCTGTAGCCAAGTCAACCTTGGTGAGGGGAAGTCCATGTTGCTGAGCCCATGCATAACCTCCATCCCTACCTCCATGGCCATTTTGTTCATGAGCCCATTGGGCAATGACAGGAGTGGCTGGGGAAAGAGGCTGAGCATTAGCCACAGAGTGGGTCATCTTAGCCACTAGATTATTAAACTCTTCCTCTGCTGAAGTCACCCTCTGGTGAGCATTCACGTGGGACACAAATATGTTCATGTTTTTGCCCCCCTCAGAAAGGTCTATACATATACCTCTTCCCCAGACCTCTTTCCAATCATTTTCCTTCCAAGCCCCTGATCATCCAGCCAAACCATTGGCAACAGCACATGAATCAGTGTACAAACGCTTTCTGGCATTTCTTCTTCCAAGCAAAATGAACAACTAGGTGCACTGCTTGAAGTTCTGCCACTGGGAGGATTTGCCCTCACCGCTATCCTTCAAGGGTGTTCCAGAAAAGGGCTGCAGTGCCGCAGCTGTCCACTTCTGGGTGGTACCTGCATATCGTGCAGAACCATCTGTAAACCAGGCCCGAGTTTTCTCATCCTCAGTCAACCAATTGTAAGGGACTCCCCAAGAGGCCAAAGCTGTGGGCTAGGAAAGAGAAGGTAACATGGCAGGGGTGGTGACCATGGGCATTTGGGCTACTTCCTCATGTATCTAACTTCTGCCTTCAGGATCTGCTCGAGCCCTATCTGGTATATACCACTTCCACTTTATTATGGAGTGCTGCTGTGCATGCCCAACTTTATGGCTTGGTGGGTCAGACAATACCCAGCTCATGACAGGCAACTCAGGTCTCATGGTAACTTGATGGCCCATGGTTAAGCGTTCATTCTCTACTAAGGCCCAGTAGCAAGCCAAAAGCTGCTTCTCAAAAGGGGAGTAGTTATCTGCAGAGGATGGCAAAGCTTTGCTCCAAAATTCTAAGGGTCTGCGATGTGATCCCCTATAGGGGCCTGCCAAAGGCTCCAGACAGCATTTCTATTTGCCACTGAAACTTCCAGCACCATTGGATCTGCTGGATCATATGTTCCAAGTGGTAGTGCAGCTTGCATAATAGCCTGGACCTATCACGGGGCCTCCTCTTGTTCCGGTCCCCAATCAAAACTAGCAGATTTTCTGGTCACTTGGTAAATGGACTGGAGTAGCACACCCAAATGAGGAATGTGTTGTCTCCAAAATCCCAAGAGGCCAACTAAGCATTGTGCCTCCTTTTTGGTCGTAGGAGGGGCCAGGTGCAACATCTTATCCTTTACTTTATTTTTATTTATTTATTTTTTACATTTCTCAATTAAATGTAATGGATACATATAAATTTTTTATTGGATCAAACAATATGTTACACAATATATTTGGCTCATAGTAACACATTCATACAGTATTTGTCCTTTTGTGTCTGGCTTGCTTCACTCAACATAATGTCCTCCAGGTTCATCCATGTTGCCATATGCTTTACGACTTCATTTCTTCTTACAGCTGCATAATATTCCATCATGTGAATAGACCACAGTTTGTTTATCCATTCATCTGTTGATGGACACCTGGGTTGTCTCCAACTTTTGGCAATGATGAATAATGTGGCTATGAACATTGGTGTGCAGATGTCTGTTCGTGTCACTGCTCTCAGTTCTTCTGGGTATATACCCAGTATATATTGCCGGGTCATGTGGCAAGTCTATATTCAACTTCTTTAGGAACTGCCAAACAGTCCTCCATAGTGGTTGTACCATTCTGCATTCCCACCAACAGTGAAGAAGTGTTCCTATCTCTCCACATCCTCCCCAACACTTGTAGTTCTCTTTTTAATAGTGGCCATTCTGAGAGGTGTGAAATGATATCTCATTGTAGTTTTGATTTGCATTTCCCTAGTCATGAGTGATGTTGAGCATTTCTTCATGTTTTTTCTTTGCCATTTGTATTTCTTCTTTGGAGAAAAATCTATTCAAGTCTTTCAATCATTTTTTAATTGGGTCGTTTGTCTTTTTATTGTTGAGTTGTAACATCTCTTTATATATCCTGCATATTAAACCCTTATCAGATATGTGATTTCCAAATATTTTTTCCCATTGAGTCGACTGTCTTTTCACCCTTCTGACAAAGTCCTGTGAGGTGCAAAAGTGTTTAATTTTGAGGAGGTCCCATTTATCTATTTTTTCTTTTGTTGTACGTGCTTTGGGTGTAAGGTCCAAGAAACCACCACCTACTACAAGGTCTTGAAAATGTTTCCCTCCATTTTCTTCTAGTAGTTTTATGGTCCTGGCTTTTATATTTAGATCTTTGATCCATTTTGAGTTGATTCTTGTATAGGGGGTGAGATAGGGGTCCTCTTTCATTCTTTTGGTTATAGATATCCAGTTCTCCCAACACATTTGTTGAAGAGACTGTTTTTTCCCATTAGCGTGGGCTTGGTAGGTTTGTCAAAAACCAGTTGACTGTATAGGTGAGGGTATATTTCTGGATTCTCAATTCTATTCCACTGATCGATGTGTCTATCTCTATGCCAGTACCATGCTGTTTTGACCACTGTAGCTTTGTAATTTGTTTCAAGGTCAGGCAGTGAAATTCCTCCCACATTGCTCTTCTTTTTTAGAATGCTTTTGGCTATTCAAGTGCACTTACCCTTCCAGATGAATTTGGTAATTGCCTTCTGTAATTTTGTAAAGTAAGCTGTTGGGATTTTGATTGGTATTGCATTGAATCTATAAATCAGTTTGGGCAAGATTGACATCTTCACAATATTTATTCTTCCAATCCATGAACACGGAATGTCTTTCCATTTGTTTAGGTCTTTTTAAAATTTCTTTTAGCATTGTTTTGTAGTTGTCTGCATATAGGTCCTGTACTTCTTTGGTTAAATTAACTCCTAGGTATTTGAGTCTTTTTGTTGCTATTGAAAATGGAATTTTCCTCCTGATTTCCTCCTCAGGTTGTTCAGTATCAGTGTACAAAAACATTACTGATTTTTGCGTGTTGGTCTTGTATCCTGCCACTTTGCTGAACTCATTTATTAGTTCAAGTAGTTTTGTTGTGGATACTCCAGGATTTTCTAAGTACAGGATCATGTCATCCGCAAACAGTGAGAGTTTTACTTCCTCTTTTCCTATTTGGATGCCATTAATTTTTTTTTTCTTGTCTAATTGACCTAGCTAGAACTTCTAGCACAATGTTGAATAACAATGGTGACAGTGGGCATCCTTTTCTGGTTCCTGATCTTAGGGGGAAAGCTTTCAACCTTTCCCCATTGAGTATGATGTTGGCTGTGGGTTTTTCATATATGCCTTTTATCATATTAAGGAATTTTCCTTTTATTCCTATCTTTTGAAGTATTTTTATCAAAAAAGGATGTTGGATTTTGTCGAATGCCATTTCTGCATCTATTGAGATGATCATGTGGTTTTTTTTCCTTCAATTTGTTAATGTGGTATATTACATTGATTGATTTTCTTATGTTGAACCAGCCTTGCATGCCAGGAATAAATCCCACTTGGTCGTGATGTATAAGTCTTTTGATATGCTGTTGGATTCGATTTGCAAGTATTTTGTTGAGAATTTTTGCATCTATGTTCATGAGAGAGATTGGTCTGTAATTTTCTTTTCTTGTGGAATCTTTATCTGGCTTTGGTATTAGAGTGATGTTGGCTTCATAAAAATGTGCTGGGTAATTTTCCCTCCTCTTCAGTTTTTTGGAAGAGTTTAAATAGGATTGGTGTTAATTCTTTTAGAAATGCTTGGTAGAATTCACCTGTGAAGCCATCTGGTCCTGGACTTTTCTGTGCTGGGAGATTTTTGTTGACGGATTCAATCTCCTTAATTGTGATTGGTTTGTTAAGTTCTTGTATTTCTTGTTGTGTTAGTGTAGGTTGGTTATGAGTTTCTAGAAATTTGTCCATTTCATCTAGGTTGTCTAGTTTGTTGGCATATAGTTTCTCATAATATCCTCTTATGATTCTTTTTATTTCTGTGAGGTCATTTGTAATTTCCCCCCCTTTCATTTCTGATTGTATTTATTTGCATCTTCTCTCTTTTTTTCTTTGTTAGTCTAGCGAGGGGTTTGTCAATTTCATTGATCTTCTCAAAGAACGAGCTTTTGGTTTTGTTGATTTTCTCTATTGTTTTTCTGTCCTTGTTTTCATTTATTTCTGCTCTAATCTTTATTATGTGTTTCCTTCTGCTTGCTTTGGGATTGGTTTCCTGTTCTTTTTCTAGTTTCTCAAGTTGTTCAGTTAAATCTTTGAGTTTAGCTCTTTCTTGTTTTTTAATATAGGCATTTAGAGCTATAAATTTCCCTCTCAAGACTGCCTTCTCTGTATCCCATAAGTTTTGATACGTTGTGTTCTCATTTTCATTTGTCTCAATGTATTTACTGATTTCACTTGCAATTTCTTCTTTGACCCACCAAATATTTAGGAGTGTGTTGTTCAGTCTCCACACATTTGCAAATTTACTTTTTTCCTGTTTGTTATTGATTTCTAGTTTCATTCCATTATGATCTGAGAAGGTGCTTTGTATAATTTCAATCTTTTTATATTTATTGAGAGCTGTATTGTGACATAACATGTGGTCTATCCTGGAGAAAATCCATGGGCATTTGAGAAGAATGTATAACCCGCTGAGTTTGGATGCAGTGTTCTGTATATGTCTGTTAGGTCTAACTTGTTTATCATATTGTTCAAGTTCTCTGTTTCCTTGTTGATCTTCTGTCTAGTTGTTTTATCTACTGATGTGAGGGAGGTGTTGAAGTCTCCGATGATTATTGTAGAAATGTCTATTTCTCCCTTCAGTTTTGCCAGAGTTTGTCTCACATATTTTGGGGCACCCTGGTTAGGTGTGTAGATATTTATGACTGTTATATCTTCCTGGAGGATCGTCCCTTTTATTAATATATAATGGCCTTCCGTATCTCATCACTTTTTTGCATTTGAAGTCTGTTTTGTCTGATATTAGTATAGCTACCCTTGCTCTTTTCTGTTTACTATTCGCGTGGAGTATCTTTTTCCAACCTTTTACTTTCAGCCGGCTTGTATCCTTCTGTATGAGGTGAGTTTCTTGTAAGCAGCATATGGATGGCTCATGTTTTTTTATCCATTCTGTCAGCCTGTATCTTTTGATTGGGGAATTTAATCCATTCACATTCAATGATATTACTGAAAACACACTATTTATTTCCTCCATTTTATTCTTTGGTTTTCAAATGTCATTTTGTTTTTGTCTCTTTTTTTACTCTTTTGGTTATCCTTTCTCTTTTTCTCTCTTTTACACTCTCCTCCAAGCCTCTCTCTCCTGTATTTTTCTTTCAGTTTCTAAGGCTTTCTTTAATATTTCTTTTTTGCAAACTCTCTTAGTTTCTGTTTGTTTGTGAATACTTTATACTCACCTGCATTTTTGAAGGACAGTTTTGCTGGATAAAGAATTCCCGGCAGGTAGTTTTTCTCTTTCAGTTTCCTAATTGTATCATATCACTGTCTTCTCGCCTCCATGGTTTCTGAAGAGAAATCTGCACTAAGTCTTACTGGATGTCCTTTGTACGTGATCGTTTGCTTCTCTCTTGCTGCTCTGAGAATTTTCTATTTATCTTTTACATTTGACATTTTGAATAGTATGTGTCTTGGAGTAGGTCATTTGGATTTATTCTCATTGGGGTACGGTGTGCTTCTTGGACATGTAAGTTCATTTCTTTCCTGAGAGTTGGGAAATTTTCAGCTATTATTTCCTCAAATACTCTTGCCCCCTTTCCTTTCTCTTCCCCTTCTGGAACTCCCATGACATGTATGTTGTTGCTTTTTGTGTTGTCATTCAACTCTCTAAGCCCCTGCTCAATTTTTTCCATTCTTTTCTCTCTTCAATTTTAGCTGCTCTGTATTCGGTATCACTTGTTCTTTCTTCTGTCATTTCGAGTCTGCTGTTGTATGCCTCAAATGTATTTTTTTTTCTTTCTTTTTTTTTTTTATTATGGGTAAAAATCAAAATTCTCACAATACATACAAACATTTGCAAAATGATATATAAATATATATGCATATATGTGTATTTGCTTACAAAAATGTTGTTTATATATATATATATACATATATTTTAAGAGGTGCTTAGATTACCCAAAATATTACACGGAACCCACTGGGATTCCCATGTTGCCCACCTCCCACACCTCCCATCACATCCCACACAAACATCTCCCACAGTGTGGCCCACCACCCTCAATGAACTTACACATCCTGGAGCCTTGCCACCAACCATAGACCACAGTTCACACTGTAGACCACAATCTCTCCCACTCAGTTCTGAGTGGTGTGTGCTGATTTAAAATGGCCTACATCCGTTGCCACAACAGTACTCAGGACAACCTCCAACTCCCAAAGAAGCCACTGTATTTCAACTGCTCGTCCCCTCCCTACCCCAAAAGTGTCAAGTGGCCACAGGTCCACCTCATTGTTATAATTTCTTGCATTGCTAGAATCACCATATGTGAACAAGAGAATACCATCAAGTCCACTCTAGTCCATAGTTCTTCCCCCAATCCTGAGGGGACTGGGATGGTGATGTCCACTCCAACTCCAAGTGAGAGAGGGCTTATATCCCATGGATATGGTGGGTGGGATGATCCTGCCTGCAGATGCAGGCCCTCTCCATTCCGTGGGATGGCCATTTCCCATCGTTGTCTCCTCACCAGGTGACTTGGATGAGTCCATTGAGCTGTAGGGTAGGAGTTGCAGCTCCACCTAGATTTCATGCACACCTGGCACATAGGTAGGCGGGAGGCTCCAGTCTCTGGAAGTATACCTAAGAAACTCCAGCATCACATGTAGGTTTGAATAGAAGGGACTGGTGAACCATGTGCAGAGAGGACTTATTTGAGTCTAATTCTGTCACTCTCAGGAGCACAGATTCCAAAATAGAACCCACTGATAAGGCATCAGTCTCT